>OY730194.1:78286337-78886337 GCA_963422505.1 Pseudognaphalium luteoalbum
ATCGATAACAAACTTCCATTTTTATACTGAGTTAGGTAACGAGCTCATTTTATTTTTAATGTAGGTAGCTAATATTCAAATTATGTGTTGAGTTAGGTAATATGTATTACGTTACCGTAATGTGTCGCACCCCCAAAACACGTGGTAGCGGAAGATATGAGGTTTCGGGGGCGACGGCCAAATCAAGTGTCATCGCGTAAAGTTACATCGAACGACCTCTAATATGTTATTTTTTGTGGGAATTCCTACTGATTATGTGAACCTGAGAATACACGCTAAAATGGGTCAACATAATGTTGGTGAGTTCATAGGTTTAATCTGTAAAGTAATAATGTAAACACATGATTTTCTTGTTGTAAAATAAAGTTCTGTAGAACAGTGTTTCTGTATAAATCAAGTTCTGTATAAATCCGGTTCTGTATACTATTGCCAATATCATATTTGTAAATGTGACACCCGACGATTTAGGGTTACTTATTAACCTACTAGAAACCCTAATTACGTGTGTTTAGTTTAGTATTAGGCTAAATACTAGTAATTACTTGTAACTATTTGTATATTTATGTGAATATACACCCCCGAAATTGATTTATATTACGCTTACGCAATTTGGTGAAATTGTGCAAAACGACCGGACGGAGTCCGACAGAAAATACGACGTTGGTGAAAACATTTTTATAAATAACTTGAATCCATTTTTAGAATTTATTTATCATATATTATTATTATTATATAATAATACCCGAAAAACCTAGACGTTCCGATTAAAACGTCTCAAACGTAACGAAAACGCGCAGAACGCGCCCGACAATCGAACGAAATTCAAAATACACTTTTGAATCTAAAATATGTTAATTAGTGAAAAGTTATCAATTAATATACCGTATCTTTAAACGATAACTAAAAACGTCCAAATAAAACGTCACACGATTTAAAATCCGTACAACGAACGCGCAAATCGAGATTTCTAATTTAACGAATCATTTTTATAAATGTTTTTCAAGTATTTAGATTAAATACTTCAAATAAAAATATTGAAACTTAAATCGTTACTTAAAAACGCGTATTAAACGTTTAACACCAAACCGAGCGAGTAAACGAACGTAAAACGCAACAAATTAAGCTAGGAATGAAAAATGACCATAATGCCCTTGGTGGGGCCCATGAGAACGACCAGCCACCCCTCTCCTCCCCTTTTTGCTGCCCATTCCCCTCCCCCATTCAAATTTCATGCAAGGATATCAATCCCACACTCCACCTCACTCCTCATTCTACACTCCACCCATTTCCACTTTCTCTCTATTCTCTCTCACACTCTTCCTCTCTCTAAACTCCAGAAAACTCAGTCCCTTTCACCACCCAAGAACCACCATTACCACCACCACTAAATCACCATCAACCACCACCATTTGCTAGGGTTTTTCAAGCTCAAGAGCATCATCGTCCTCATCATCACTTGTTCTTCATCTTGTTGGTATAAATCACCTAAACTCTTCATTAGTTTTACTTACATAATGTTTATTTACATGTTATAAAGTTCATCTATCATGTTTATGTCCAAAACCATTGACAAAAATCGTTTTTATAAATTATATTCAAACTTACATAATCTGTCTCAGAAAAGTCAGTTTAGTAAATCGACCATAACTTGAGTTCTACAAAGAATTAGAAGATGAATTTTTTTTTAAAAGTTGCGTATTGAAAATATCTACAAAAAGTTCTTCTATGCCTCTTTCCATAAATCTACGGATTTTCACATAAATACGAATCTATGCGACTAGTCTGCATGTGCTTGAAAACTGAGTATGGTTCTACCCATAAAATTTTATACCTATCAAGATGGACACTATAATTACTGGAAAAATTAAGTTAACCTCTAGACACATGGTAGAACAACTGGTAAAAATTGTGGACTCTAAATCGGAATATAAACAGTTAAGAAAAATAGAGGAAGTGAACCGACAAAACCGAAAAAAAATAAGTATGGACTGTTTTTGGACTTTTATAAAAACCAAGACTTTTGTTGAACTCCGACATAAACCGACAACATATTTAGACCCTATAAACTGATATTTGGGTTGGGTGAAAGTTTCGGGTCAAACCGAGTAAGTTTGACCAAGTCAACAAAAGTGGCTCGTTTTCGAAAAACTTACTGTATTTGGAAAGTGGTAACAAAAATGGGTTTGGGTGACTTAATTAGTAACTTGGATCAAAAACTAATTTTAGAAAGTTTCCCGAACGAAAACCGACACTTAGAACAATTGGATATAAAATTAAAAATTAGATCAGGCATAAGTGCCGCCCTACCAGCGACACTTACTCAAGTGACGCCTATAGCGTCACTTACCATTAGTGACGCCTGAACCAAGTGCTGCATATAGCGTCACTACCCCAAGTGACGCTGCCAACTTAAAAATCACATTTAACGTCACTTGACCTAGTGCCGCTAACCAACTAAGTGACGCCCCTAAGTGACGCCCTAAGTGACGCCTAAACAGAAACTTTAAAACTAGATTTCACACTAAGTGTTGAACTTCATGTAACATCTAAACTTATACGATATAACTCGATAACACATAAACATGCTTTGTAAGCACACGATACAACATCATAATGATAATGTCTTAACGAATTATTATTACAAACTTTCACCAACGGGTCGTACACGTTTTTGATAAACGAACTTGAACTACTATTTGGACATACTAGTTGATGAACTAGCTTTAGGTGGACATAAAACCCCCACCTACCCGATTGGATTAAGTGGACATTAACCCCCACTTATACAATCGCTATAGATGGTCTTTTGAGACATCTACTTATACAACCTCATACGTTTAGGGCGTTAGGAGGTTGCACACGGGAACGAGAACACCCACTACTTGCTAATATTTGATATTGCTTGCTACCTGCTTAACTGTGGTGAGTTTCATAGCCCCTTTTTACTTGTTTTAAATTGTTTTGGGGGAGAATACATACATACATGTTTTATACAACTGTTGCTGTGCAACTATTTTTATACAACTGTCTTTATACATGCTTTATACAACTGTTGTTGTGCAACTATTTTTATACAACTGTTTATAAACAAAGGATAACAAGGATAACGCATGAGTGAGACCATAATCCAACAAAGCCCTCGCACATCGTAGTTCGTTAATTTTGAAGCGTGAATATTATTGGATAGATCTATCGGGGATTGACACCCCCGTCCGGGTTAGGTTGCTCTAACTGGTCAAACGGACGCAGTATTATTTGTTTAAATGAGTGTTCCGGATTAGACACTTGTCGAGGCAACAACAAGGGTTAAGCTTCGAACTATGAGCTCATGACGCAAAGGATAACAAATGAAAACAAAGGATAACAAGGATAACAAAAGATAGCAAAGGTTAACAAAGGATAACATGATACTTTTTACAACTGTTTTCGCATTCGTGCAATGCAAAAGAAATCGTGTGTTTCATACTTATGTTTTCAGCTGTTTAAACCTATGAACTCACCAACTTTATGTTGACCCTTTTAGTATGTATTCTCAGGTTTACAGACGCAGTAGGACTACCTACAGGAAAGAAGACAGTAGGATGCTTTTGGAAAGCATAGCTCGAGTCGCATATTTTCAAACAAGAGATTTAATTGCATTCCTATATTTTATAGTTATAACTATGTAAATCTGCTTATATCATGCGAACTCCAGATGCTTTTGTAAACATTTAACTTATGGTAATGTAACTATTTTTCAAACGTCTCATGTAGAGGTCGTTTGCTTCAATCTTTGTGTTGTGATATTTAATTTGGTCGGCGCCCCCGTGACACCTTCCACTTCCGCTGCCACGTGTTTTAGGGGTGCGACAGATTGGTATCAGAGCCAAAGGTTATAGCGAACTAGGATTGCATTAGTGACCTAGACTATAACCATTAGGTTAGTATTCTTGTTTATTATGACCGGTTCAGCGATTGCATCATTTGAATTTAATTTAACATAGCCTGATCAACTATGTACAATTAAAGAAGAATTGATGCAAGACCTGAAATTGTTATAGTGAATGGGAATGCGTTAGAAGACTTTGACCAAGGATAGAAACGGGACCAACCCTATACGTGCTTATGTGCTAGGTTATTATATTTCTATATATAACCTTAACTTCTCGTACACTAAACTCCTTGCCACAGAAATGGCAGACTCCTCTAATGTATCATCAACCAGCTTGAACAACGAAACTCAAACGCTATCCACTACTGAGGGTACCACTCCCTTACCCATCTCTACGACATCAAACTCTCCCGAACCTCTTTACTACATGACCGACGAATCCTGGGTAGTACGAAGACGTCAAGGGAATGCCGGGTCATCCCGAGCAAACCCTTACTCAAACTCTATTGCTAACACCACAACTAATACCCGTCGTCCGGCATACGCCCGTAGGCGGGATGTGCTCCACTCATTATCCTTTATTATGTTCCGTAAACTTTAAAATTTAGACCGGATGTAACATTCCCGGCACTTTTTGTAATTCTTATAATTGTGTCTTTTGAAACTCGTAGCCTGTATTCAACTTTTCAATCTAATGAATAATTGTTATCATTCAACGCTGTTGTATATTACCTCATTATATATACACATGTGATATATCATAACCTCTTGCAACCCTCTTATATGTCTCAGTTCGTTGTTGTTCAGCATCATGCCTCCAAGACGACATACTTACACCGACGCCGAAATCGCTCAAGTCATTGCACAGAGCGTAGCCCAAGTCCTTGCTGCTCAACAAAATCCGAGCGGTGGAGGCGCGCCTGATAACACATCTACTCCAAAACCATGTTCCTATAAAGACTTTTTGAACTGCCAACCCTTGTACTTCAAAGGTGCCGAAGGAGCCATCGGTCTTATACGTTGGATCGAAAAGATGGAATCTGTTTTTCGAATCTGCAACTGTGCTGAGGAGGACAAAGTCAAATTCTCCACCTGCACCTTATCTGAAGGTGCACTCACCTGGTGGAACTCTTATGCTCAGACTCAGGGAATTGATGTCGCCTATCAACTTCCCTGGGAAGAACTCAAGAAAATGCTCAGGGAAGAGTATTGCCCCCGTGAGCAATTACAACAACTTGAGCAGGAATTCTGGAATCTCACCGTACAAGGAAATGACATCACCAGTTACACCACTCGATTCCACCAATTAGCTGTCCTATGTCCATCCATGGTAGACCCCGAATACAAACATATCGAAAGATACATCTGGGGGCTACCAGAATCAATCCAAGGAAATGTAACCTCTTCAAAACCCGGAACCATCCAAAGTGCCGTCCGTATGGCACATGAACTCATAGCGCAGATTATCCGTCGTGGTACACCCGCTGAGAAAAGCATCGGAGATAACAAAAGGAAACGCGATGGAAACAACAACGAAAACCTAGGACAACAATTAGCAAAGAGACCAGAGACTGTCAAGGCCTATGCTACAGGACCCGGAGAAAAGAAAGGTTATGAGGGAGACCGGCCTTATTGCTCCAGCTGTAATCATCATCACAATGGACCCTGTGGTACTCCCTGCAACAAATGCAAATGTTATGGACACCAGACCAAGGATTGTAAGGCAAAAACTTGTTTCGAGTGCGGAAACGCTGGGCATTTCAGGAACGAATGTCCGAAGTTGAACAACAATGCCCGACAGAACCCATAACTTTGTTGCGGGTACGTTTCTTTTCGATCACCTGACTCTTTCAAATCTTAATCGATATCGAACGACTTTAAATCCGTTAGACAAACTTACGCTAGAAACACACGCTTACTTTCTCTCAGACTCCACACAAACCGTCACCTCGAGAAAATTTCGGGACGAAATTCTCCTAACAGGGGGAGAATGTGACACCCGACGATTTGGGGTTACTTATTAACCTACTAGAAACCCTAATTACGTGTGTTTAGTTTAGTATTAGGCTAAATACTAGTAATTACTTGTAACTATTTGTATATTTATGTGAATATACACCCCCGAAATTGATTTATATTACGCTTACGCAATTTGGTGAAATTGTGCAAAACGACCGGACGGAGTCCGACAGAAAATACGACGTTGGTGAAAATATTTTTATAAATAACTTGAATCCATTTTTAGAATTTATTTATCATATATTATTATTATTATATAATAATACCCGAAAAACCTAGACGTTCCGATTAAAACGTCTCAAACGTAACGAAAATGCGCAGAACGCGCCTGACAATCGAACGAAATTCAAAATACACTTTTGAATCTAAAATATATTAATTAGTGAAAAGTTATCAATTAATATACCGTATCTTTAAACGATAACTAAAAACGTCCAAATAAAACGTCACGCGATTTAAAATCCGTACAACGAACGCGCAAATCGAGATTTCTAATTTAACGAATCATTTTTATAAATGTTTTTCAAGTATTTAGATTAAATACTTCAAATAAAAATATTGAAACTTAAATCGTTACTTAAAAACGCGTATTAAACGTTTAACACCAAACCGAGCGAGTAAACGAACGTAAAACGCAACAAATTAAGCTAGGAATGAAAAATGACCATAATGCCCTTGGTGGGGCCCATGAGAACGACCAGCCACCCCTCTCCTCCCCTTTTTGCTGCCCATTCCCCTCCCCCATTCAAATTTCATGCAAGGATATCAATCCCACACTCCACCTCACTCCTCATTCTACACTCCACCCATTTCCACTTTCTCTCTATTCTCTCTCACACTCTTCCTCTCTCTAAACTCCAGAAAACTCAGTCCCTTTCACCACCCAAGAACCACCATTACCACCACCACTAAATCACCATCAACCACCACCATTTGCTAGGGTTTTTCAAGCTCAAGAGCATCATCGTCCTCATCATCACTTGTTCTTCATCTTGTTGGTATAAATCACCTAAACTCTTCATTAGTTTTACTTACATAATGTTTATTTACATGTTATAAAGTTCATCTATCATGTTTATGTCCAAAACCATTGACAAAAATCGTTTTTATAAATTATATTCAAACTTACATAATCTGTCTCAGAAAAGTCAGTTTAGTAAATCGACCATAACTTGAGTTCTACAAAGAATTAGAAGATGAATTTTTTTTTAAAAGTTGCGTATTGAAAATATCTACAAAAAGTTCTTCTATGCCTCTTTCCATAAATCTACGGATTTTCACATAAATACGAATCTATGCGACTAGTCTGCATGTGCTTGAAAACTGAGTATGGTTCTACCCATAAAATTTTATACCTATCAAGATGGACACTATAATTACTGGAAAAATTAAGTTAACCTCTAGACACATGGTAGAACAACTGGTAAAAATTGTGGACTCTAAATCGGAATATAAACAGTTAAGAAAAATAGAGGAAGTGAACCGACAAAACCGAAAAAAAATAAGTATGGACTGTTTTTGGACTTTTATAAAAACCAAGACTTTTGTTGAACTCCGACATAAACCGACAACATATTTAGACCCTATAAACTGATATTTGGGTTGGGTGAAAGTTTCGGGTCAAACCGAGTAAGTTTGACCAAGTCAACAAAAGTGGCTCGTTTTCGAAAAACTTACTGTATTTGGAAAGTGGTAACAAAAATGGGTTTGGGTGACTTAATTAGTAACTTGGATCAAAAACTAATTTTAGAAAGTTTCCCGAACGAAAACCGACACTTAGAACAATTGGATATAAAATTAAAAATTAGATCAGGCATAAGTGCCGCCCTACCAGCGACACTTACTCAAGTGACGCCTATAGCGTCACTTACCATTAGTGACGCCTGAACCAAGTGCTGCATATAGCGTCACTACCCCAAGTGACGCTGCCAACTTAAAAATCACATTTAACGTCACTTGACCTAGTGCCGCTAACCAACTAAGTGACGCCCCTAAGTGACGCCCTAAGTGACGCCTAAACAGAAACTTTAAAACTAGATTTCACACTAAGTGTTGAACTTCATGTAACATCTAAACTTATACGATATAACTCGATAACACATAAACATGCTTTGTAAGCACACGATACAACATCATAATGATAATGTCTTAACGAATTATTATTACAAACTTTCACCAACGGGTCGTACACGTTTTTGATAAACGAACTTGAACTACTATTTGGACATACTAGTTGATGAACTAGCTTTAGGTGGACATAAAACCCCCACCTACCCGATTGGATTAAGTGGACATTAACCCCCACTTATACAATCGCTATAGATGGTCTTTTGAGACATCTACTTATACAACCTCATACGTTTAGGGCGTTAGGAGGTTGCACACGGGAACGAGAACACCCACTACTTGCTAATATTTGATATTGCTTGCTACCTGCTTAACTGTGGTGAGTTTCATAGCCCCTTTTTACTTGTTTTAAATTGTTTTGGGGGAGAATACATACATACATGTTTTATACAACTGTTGCTGTGCAACTATTTTTATACAACTGTCTTTATACATGCTTTATACAACTGTTGTTGTGCAACTATTTTTATACAACTGTTTATAAACAAAGGATAACAAGGATAACGCATGAGTGAGACCATAATCCAACAAAGCCCTCGCACATCGTAGTTCGTTAATTTTGAAGCGTGAATATTATTGGATAGATCTATCGGGGATTGACACCCCCGTCCGGGTTAGGTTGCTCTAACTGGTCAAACGGACGCAGTATTATTTGTTTAAACGAGTGTTCCGGATTAGACACTTGTCGAGGCAACAACAAGGGTTAAGCTTCGAACTATGAGCTCATGACGCAAAGGATAACAAATGAAAACAAAGGATAACAAGGATAACAAAAGATAGCAAAGGTTAACAAAAGATAGCAAAGGTTAACAAAGGATAACATGATACATTTTACAACTGTTTTCGCATTCGTGCAATGCAAAAGAAATCGTGTGTTTCATACTTATGTTTTCAGCTGTTTAAACCTATGAACTCACCAACTTTATGTTGACCCTTTTAGTATGTATTCTCAGGTTTACAGACGCAGTAGGACTACCTACAGGAAAGAAGACAGTAGGATGCTTTTGGAAAGCATAGCTCGAGTCGCATATTTTCAAACAAGAGATTTAATTGCATTCCTATATTTTATAGTTATAACTATGTAAATCTGCTTATATCATGCGAACTCCAGATGCTTTTGTAAACATTTAACTTATGGTAATGTAACTATTTTTCAAACGTCTCATGTAAAGGTCGTTTGCTTCAATCTTTGTGTTGTGATATTTAATTTGGTCGGCGCCCCCGTGACACCTCCCACTTCCGCTGCCACGTGTTTTAGGGGTGCGACAGTAAATCACAAGATTTAATAGTTTGTATTTCTTAACCACAATATCGAAATGTTTGTATTGCTTTACCACATTATCGAAATGTTTGTATTGCTTTACCACAATATCGTATTGTATTGCTTTACCGCAATATCATTTTGTATTGCTTTACCGCAATATTGTTTTGTATTGCTTTACCGCAATATCGTTTTGTATTGCTTTACCGCAATATCGTTTTGTATTGCTTTACCGTGATATCGCAAAGCGTAAATCAATAGATTTATATGATTGTATTGGCCTTAGTGGAAAAGAAAGTAACTCATGCAATACGTTTAAGTGTTTTCCTAACAACTGTTCATTTAATAGTGCATGTATTCTCACCCCAAAACAGTTCAAACAATTAAAAATGGGGCTATGAAACTCACCTGAGCTTAGCAAGCAGCTAGCAAATAATCAAATAAGCAAGCAATGAGTGTATCCAACGTGCAACCTTCTAACATCCTAAACGTATAAGATTGTATGTAAGTAGATGTCTTAAAGACCATCTATGTAAGTGGAGGGTTAATGTCCACTTAAGTCAATAATGTAGGTGCAGGGTTAATGTCCACCTAAGGCTAGTTCACTCAACTAGTATGTCCAAGTATATTTGTTCAAATATGTTTGTCAAAAACAAGGATGACCCGTTGGTGAAAGTTTGTAATAATAATTCGTTTAGACATTATTATTAAGTTTGTTTCATTGTATATTATATATCGTGTGTTGCTTACAAATTATTAAGTTCGTAAAAACCTCAAACCGTTGGTCAAAGCTGATCAAAGTTGGTCAAAGATGGTCAAAGTTGGTCAAAGTTACCAACTAAGTCACCCAAACCCATTTTTGTTACCATTTTCCAAAAATAGTAAGTTTGTCAGTTTTTAGAAATCGAGCCCTGTTTTTGTTGACTTGGTCAAACCTACTCGGTTTGACCCGAAACTTTTATCCAAACCTTAGATATGTTTAAAATTCCACAAAAGTCTGTTTTAACACTTATTGCATGTCCGGAAGGTGTATGTTTTCATAAGTTAATAAAATCAGTTCACTTTTATATTTTTCCAGAAAATGCATCACTTAGCCAAATTTTTATAAAAACTTATAATTCGAATTAATTCCCAAGAAAACTATCAGTTGTTCCCTCATAATTATCTACTTATAGTAATTTTTCCATGAATTTTAGAGAAGTATAAGTATTTATAAAAAATACATATATCCTCTGAGGTCCAACAGTTGACCAATCTGGACACATACATGAAGGTTACATTTCTAGGAAAAATCTACAAGGAACCAGTAAAATTTATCAACATGAAAGTTGTAGCCAATGGAATGTGTCAAATTTGGGTGGTGGTTTCAGGTCATTTGGAGTTGTGTAGTTCGAGATATGGCTAGAATACCAAGGGTGTGGGGATTGAAAGATAACATCTTGAAAGTATAAAAAATACTAAACGAACTTATAAAATATGAGGTTTGTGGGGATTGAAAGATAACATCTTGAAAGTAATTTTAGAATATAAAAACATCCATTTTGATAAAGAAATGATTTTTAAAAAAATCGTGGAAGTTGACCAAACTTTCTGGACAGAAAGTATATCTCACATTTTGTTAAGTTTCAAGTTAAAAAAGTGGTTTTTGTGTAATATATTATTATAATACTTGTTGAGTGAACTTATTATCATGTTATAAGAGTATTAAGGAGGTGATAATATTCCTTACAGTGATGTTTTGAAGAAAGGAGGACAGAATATGAATGAGGAGTTCTTGAGCTTCAATTCCTTGTAAAAATCTTAAAGAATAGTGTAGTATTTAGGTGGTGGCTTATGATGGTGATGTGGTGGTTTGTGGTGGTGATATGGTGGCTAAAAATCTGGAGAACAGAGAGAAGGAGTGAGGTTTAGTCTAGTGAGATGAAGGTGATGATGAAATGAGGGAGTCTTGCATGTATGTGGAGTGAAAAAGGGAAGTAAAAGAAATGATGATATTTGCATGAATTTTAAGAGGTGGAGAGAGAGGTGGCTGCCCCCATGGGCCCCCATCTAATTTTTTGTGTGATTTAATTAAATCCAGACCGTGTTTACGTATTTTGGTCGTTTACTTGTTATTTTCGTTAAAACGTTAAATTGCCTAACGTTATTTTGAGTTGTTTTAATTCGTAATATATTTAGGATTATTTTTCATTGAAGTATAGTTAAAATACTTTATTTTGAGTTGTCAAAATATTTATTGACTTTTGTTTGGTTTCCGAATTCGATTCGCGCATTTTTACCGGCTTTGTTACGTTTTAAATAAAATGTCTAGTTTTTTCATGTATTATTGTATGGGATAATAATATAATATAAATAACAACTATTTAGTTCATAAAATAGGTTTACGTTATTTATAAAAGTGTTTTCACCACCATCGTATATTGTGACGGAATCCGTCCGATCGTTTTGCGCAATTATAGATAAACACATAATCATGTAAGTGTATATTCAAATATACATGTAATTACAATTATTTAGCCTAATACAAACTAAATACAAGTAATTAGGGTTTTGGTTAGGTTTAACAGTTAACCTAATTTGCCGGGTGTTACACAATGCCACGTAAAACAATTTTAGTAATGCCATGTAATACATATTATCAAACTCGACACAAAATTTAAAAGTTCACTACATACATTAGTAATTAAAAGGGGTTCACTACCTAACTCGGTTCAAAAGTGAAAGTTCGTTATCGATTTGCAGTTTTAACTCTTATCTTTAATATTTTGTGTTTCGGATGATACTAATAGATAAAGTTGTTTTTCTTTCTCTTATTTCACGTTAATAATTGATTAGTAGTCCGTATAATATACATCAATCTTCTAAGCCTCCTATTAAGTAAATTTTTTTATTTAATTATTATCAAAATTATACTCCCTCCGTCACACTTATGTTGTACTCTAAGAATTTTTATTGGATTTAAGATAGGTTGGATGAATGTTAATATTACCTTCATATTCATGATAAGAACATCTACAATGATAAGTTTTTACAAAGTTCTTTTATGTATTTGGTGTAAGAGTATGCCCAATGAAAACTTTATACAAAACTTAATATACATTTGGTGTAAGTGCTTTTCTTGATAAAACTTTTAAAAAAGCTTTAAGTCCAATGAAGAAAAGCTTTTCATCATTTCCAAACCTATAAAATGATCAAATTATATAAAGATATAGCTTCAAAGACTTGAGGAATCTCAAGTTATTATTATCTCTCATTGCTATCATATTAGTTTTATAACGATGAAAAGCTTTTAATCAATGGAGCAATAGCTTTTTATAAAGTTTTTTCATAAAACGTTCTTACACCAAATTGTATAAAAAGCTTTCATTGAGCATGCTCTAAGTCTCTAAGATCACCTCCAATGACTCTCCTTTTTAAAGTTTTTTACACAAATTGTGCCATAGTTTTTTTTTAGAAAAGCTTTACAAAAAGTCTTAACTCCAATGTAAAAAAGTTTTTCATCACTTCAAAACAATTGAAAACTAATATATATTAAAGAGAGAGAATGTAAAGACTTGAGAAATCTAAAGTCTTTGTACTCTCTTTCCTTATTATAATATTACATCCGTCTCATTATAAATGTCAACTATTGACTTTTTGAAGCCTTTCTTTTACAACTTTGACCTTAAATATTTTTATTTGTATTATATAATACATGATAAAAATTATATCAATGAAAATTCATTTAAAACCCAACTCATTCATATATTTTGTATTAAGTATTATATAACACAAACAAAAATATTTAATGTCAAAATTGTAAAAGAAAGACTTTCAAAAGTCAATAGTGGACACTTCTAATGGGACCGAGGGGAGGAGGAACATATATTAATAGGTTAAAGATATGAAAAGCTTTTTATCAATGTTCCAAAGACTTTATTAAAGCTTTTTTAACAAAGCTATGACACACTTTGTGTAAAAAGCTTTGAGAAAAGCTTTAAAAAAAGTCATTAGAGGTGCTCTAAATTTGACTGTAAATTCTATGAAATAAATGATTGTGAGTATTAAATGAGGATAAATTAGTGAGTTTAATGATTTTTTAGTATTATTTTTTGCATGTAGATAATATTTTTGGGACATACAAATATAGTAATGTTGACAATAATAAATAAGGCAGAGGGAGTAAGTTTATTTTCTAAATTTACCTTCTTCTCATTACTCTAAGTGATAAAATATATGATACGTTTTATGTGGTATACTCGTTCTTTAACAAGGAAAATTGGTAAGTGTCACTCGCATAGTTTTCCAAAAATTTCTATGCTACATCACATAACTTGCTCGCTCCCAACCGGGCACCCGACTTATATTAGTACGGTATAATAATAACAATCACCTCCTCCTTTAAACTGATCAAGGGTTTTATTTTCTAATCAATACACTTTATAAAATTTTAATTAATTTACTGTAGGTATCAATCATGTATCATCTCCTTCTTCACACTTTACTAATAATAGCATAACCTAGATCAGCATAATCAAAATTAAAAATGACATGTATTTTAATAAAATAGATAAATGATAGAAAGAACAGTGAATGAAGCGTAGTTGAGTGAAGCAGTACTTCGAGTATTCTCCACGAATATTACAATATTACACCTCTAGTATTCTAGTTAAATAATAGTTGGAAACTAACTACAAACAAACTAACTAAGGACTAAATTTGAAAAGAAAATATTTCTATAGTTAGAAAGTAGAGTAGGAGAGAGAATTTGTGTAGAATAGTGTGTTTGTGTGTGTTGAAATAGTGAATTGATATATCTATTTATGGGCAAACAAGGCCTGGAACTCTCGAAGCACCCAGGTATCAAATTTCGCACCAAGGGTACCGAATACAACACCAATTATGGTTGTATACGAGTGACTAGGGTCGTATACGGCTCCTTGTCATGCCGCATGCCGTCTTCGGTCTTCTTTGTGTGCAGGATCGTACCTTGGTATCTTCGTTCGCTTGTATCTTCTCCGTTTTGATCTGTTTGGGGTGTTCTTTGTGTTCACATTCTCGTAGTTACCTAACAAACTAAATGATACCTATTAGGGGCAATATTTTAGAGTATAGCTCATAGGTAAAAAAAAAACAAACAAGAAAGTTTTAGATCGTTTTTGTTGTATTTTACATGTTTTTGGATATTTTTTTGTTAATTTTTGAAGCATCGTCTATATTTTAACACTCTTGATAAAATAAGATACTTAAACATTGAAATTAAATGTTTTTATTAACGATTGGGCTAAAAGATAAAAATAATGTGCGTAAAAATATTACTTTTTATGTCACATCGCCTACCAGTTTAGTCCGGATCTAAATTGGTATGTCACTAATGACTAGGTTATCATGATTAGGCTGCCTAACTCCCAACAGTGTCCGATGAGAACTAGTGATCGTTCTTGGAATAATGAGATCCTTGGTTGCATAAATAAAGTGGCAAACTTGTATAATAGTGATTTTTCTTAATGCCTAAGTCTTGATATTTGTTCTTTATGCACGTAATAGGTTATTAACTTTGTTTGTTTAAACTATCAGTTGTGTAGAGTCTACTTGTTTAAGAAAAATAAATCACTTGTTGGATCTTTGCTTTCATTTCTAGACTCATCGCGTATGTTTTAACATCATAGATGCTTCTATCATGACCTATACCTTCATTTACATTCAGTTATTATCCTTGAACAATCTACCATGGTTTACCATGGCTTCGAGTTCAAACCACACTCACTTTGATTATTTGGTTGTACACTATGTATCTCACTTTTTAGTGTTTACGTACGCTCACTATGTATTCCATTATAATAATATTTCCATAGCTTACTACGTATTTCACTTTTTAGTACTTTTATAGCTTCACTGTTTATTCCATTCATCATAATGTTAATTTCAACTTACTATGTAGTCCATTCTTTATAGTGTTCCGATAGCTTCCTAAATAGGTTATAACCATGTGAATAACTAAAAATCATGATCCATAAATTAAATATAGTGTTATGTAGAGTTTAAAATATAACAAAGTTTAATAACTCCCATTCAAAATTTTGTTATATTAATATAACATCACCTTGGACTACACTTATCTAAATCATGAATATGCAATTGTTGCTCACAAAAATTTATAAATATCAAACAAGTACATTATAAAGAATAATAAAAGAAAATGAAAAAAATTACCCATATAAACTGCAAGGAGAATAACCCTTGTATTTCAAACGTATAACGAGAGTTCTACAATGGTAGCACACTAATATTTAAGTATAACATTAACTAACTAATCTTAAAAGAAATAAATAAAGAAATAAACGAAAAATAAAGAGAGAATGGAGATAGAAAATTATATTGGATTGATGGATGATTTGAAATGGTGAAAGGAGGTGAGCATTTATATAAAATTTGACTTGTGGATCAAACCTGGATCTAACACCGAAACCAGATATCGATTAATCGCATATAGTCAAGTTATTTTGCATCGTTCCTGAAACGAATGGTCGTCTCTTAATTGGCCGGCCATGGGTGTTGGGTGATCGAGAAATTCTAGGTGTAACACCCCAATTTTTGTAAGTATACATATAATGTGATTAGAAAAGTATTTTTTAAAAAATTGTTATGTATATGTCTATTAAGTAGTAGTATAAAATTTATAAGAAATCATGTAGTGGCCAAATTAGAAGTTTAGAAACTTTGTAAGTTAGTAGTTGGTGGCCAAATTAAAAGAGAGTAAACATGATGGTATGAAATGTAAATACTTTTAATTAATCTTCCTTCCTGAGTTTTCTAGAATTAGAAACTGAGTGTGTGTGTGTGTGTGTGTTCAAAAATCATCAGAACTAAGCAGGAAGAGAAATTGAAAGCTCATAAAATTGGAACCCTAATTATGTGTATTTTAGCTTCAAAATTCGTAGTTCATATCCTCAAGGTAAGAGCTATTCCTAGAAACCTTTAATTTTGTAGTTAGTTAAGTTATTCTTGAACCCTAGAAATGGGTTTTTGAAAAATGATGTAAGTATGAGTGTTGTATGATGATTATTAGTAATAGAAGAATTTGTGTATGTGTTTATTTGTGATTTTCATCATAGAAATTAGAGTATGATGAATATAGTTCAATTGAGAATTTATGAAAATGAAAAATATGTAACTGGGAGAAGGAAGTAGGAATTTGTTAGTGTTATGATTTACGTAGTAGTTTTGATTCGGGTTTAAGTCACCGATCACCAACGTACTCTTCTTTTTGTTATGAGATCACTAATCAACCGGTCTTATTACCAGGATCACCAACGAACTTTGTAGTTACGTGCTGAGATCGCCAACTCAATACTTTTTAACCTGAAACGTAGTAAACCAAATGATGTGTCAGCGTCATGTCATTAAGATGAATGATGTGGCATACACATAATTAAATTAAAAACATGGCAAATCCACGTATATCTCCAGATTTAAAAACCGACCCACCAAAAAAATCACTTGTCGAAAAAGGATGGTTTCGTCATTTCACATCTATATAAAACAGAGAGAACTCGGAATTCAGTTCATCAGGCTCGAACCAAAACTCATTAATGGCTTCCCGATGGCCATTTCACAACTCATCATTACCAATAAAATCATTCGTAACTGGATTACCATCATCATCTTCTTATTCGATTTCCGTATATCCATTCATAATCTTGATGGCACCCGAAAGCGTCATTGTCGTTGATGGTAACTAATCGGGCGCCAAAGGGGGTTTTAAAATTTATATTTAGTGGGGCTTAAATGATATGTACTACCTACTCTGGTTAGTAAGCGGTAAGTATAACCTAAGATCAATCTATGAATCCAAACATGTGGGCAATTAAAGTTAGCACTTTCGGTAGGGAAGTATCTAGGATAGAACAAAGTAGGTAGGTTTGGGGGTTTTAAACTAAAGACAAATAATTAAAATGCAGGAAATTATAGTACAAGAAAGCAGATAAAGATAAATGTGTGATTGTTGAGATTTCGACAATTAATATTTTGGGATGACATAATAAATAGGGATGATACTAATGTGGCTACCAAACTACTAGGTGTAAAATCTAGAACCCTACCAACTCAATTTCCCATTGGCATGTCACTAGGAACTAGGTTATCATGATTCTGATCGGAGCAATACGCAAACTTCCAATACTTATCTAGTTGAAAGGTAAGCAACCTATTTTGGTTATATACCGAGGTTCATGAATTAGTAGCGTATCGTCTCATAGGTCCGACCGTTCATAACCCCTAAGATAGTTTACTGTTCTATTAGCATGCAGATTATTAACTTTGTATGTTTAGACCGCCGATTTTATAAGACTGAGTGTTTTAAGGATTCTAGGTCATTACGACTTTAATCTTTTTCCGAAGTCCTGTTATCATTCTATTAAGCTCTAGTTACTTCGACTTATGATTCAAATCTCTCCTTCTCAAACAGTTATACATCCCCGAATTATTCGCAGTTTGTTAAAACGTGTTTCATATGCGGACCATGCCTTTCAATGATAGACAGTGTACTTTACGTAGTAGTTCCACGGTTTCTCACATCAACATGCGGTCGAGAATAATTGACAATGAAAGTGACACTCTATCCAACTAAATGTAAAGCAGTGCAGAAATGTAAACCTAATATATACAACGAGTGGTTTCAATGTGTCTTACTTATTGCATGTCATGGGAACAGATAACTACTTACCATAATTAAGGTTGATCAGGTCCTAATTACTAGGTTGCAATCACGTGGATAACCAGAAAGGGTAATCCATAAATTAAACTTGAATTCATAAAGTCTTAATGCTACAAGGGTTACTAATTCCTATTTTATCTGAACGTATTTCACGAACATCATTTTATAGTGTTTTGACTTTCGTAGGATATACCAGTTAGTTGTGAAGTTGTATTACCCTTTTGGGATTCCAACTATTAAACCAGAGCTAAATCCAGAGATATAACTGATAATACGCAAAAAGTCACGTTTTTACGTGCATAAATCTCACTTTTTTAGCCCAATATGTGATGAAACTAATAAAAATAGATACTTTATCATTAAAACTCGTCACATGGGCCAAAATATAGACAATGTTTCAAAAGTCAACTAAAATGGTCGAAAAATACGATAAATCTAACGAATACGATCATAAGCATTCTCGTTCACTCGTTCTAGCAGTTTTTGAGCCACACAAAGAATTATGACCTTTAACTTATGTCATTTTCTTCATTAGGAAAATACGAACGCGTGGATATAAAGAACGCTCAAAATGGATAAACGACGAAGAACCGAAGAACCAGCATACGGCTGAACCAAGCTGTATACGGCTGGTCCAGACCGTATACGGCTGGGCCTGGACCGTATACGGCCTGCATAGAACGTATACGGCCTGTGTCTAGCCGTATACGGCCTGGTTCAGCCGTATTCACCCTGTGCTCATCCGTATACGGTCCAGCTCAGCCGTCTCGTGCGTTTGGGTGATAAAAATCTGATTTTTATTCGCCTTTGCGATATCGTTGTGCGTTTGAAGGTTTGGATGCGGTCTACGAATACGGCTATGCAATGCTTATAAATACAATCACCTCTTCACCATTTAGAATATGTTTTCTTAGAATTTCTTTCACTACTCTCTCTCTAAAAATAAGTTAGTTAGTTAATTAGGTTAGTTAAGTTAGTAGATTAGTAGCTTACTTGTAACAGAGGTGCTCCGAGACTGCGGTGTCGCACGATTTGTAATAACGCTTTGTCAGGTTCTATTATAATCTCTATCTTGTTATTTTAAATAATGTTGTGCTGTTGCTATACTTGTTTAGAATTACTTGCTAGGATTATTGCCATGCTCAGCTAGACAAATCTGTGTTTGCTATGATAGTTGCCATGCTAGGGTAGTTATACTTAAATCATGTTGTTACTCTGTCTATATGCTGTTGGATTATATTTGAATCTATGAATTGAATCTCAAATGTTTATCTATCCAACTTATGCTGTGGTTAGTAACATCCTTCTAGGCTTGGCCAATTGCTAGTTGTATGCCACTAATTATTCCGTGTCTGATGATCATTGAACTCGACATGGCTGGTGTTCTCCTGGTTGAAATATTACCGGAGGGAGACACGGAGCGTAGGATTAGAGATAGATTAGATTCAGGTCATTTAACAAGTGTCTTAGAGAGAACTTTCGGGACACTTGTGACTTAACTATGTACCCCATCACTCTGCATAATTGATCCCTGCTATGTTGCCTTTCTGCATGTTCTTGTTTGATTGTTGCTTAGGGTTTGCATGCTAGTATCTGTTATGCTGATTAGTTACATGATTAGGTTTTCGAATATTTACCAATTGCATACACCAGTTTAACATGCATAGAATAGTTAAAATGATTTATATGAAATAATGATGAACAATTTAATCAGCTGTTAGACCAGACCATCCCAACTTGTCCCGGTAGGAAACCCCTGTTCATGTTTTTGTTTATTCAACAATTCATGCCATGATTTGGATATCTCAAATATCCGAGATTGGGGAACAAGACACGAGGATGGTTGTTGGTTAAATTGGTTGCTACATTTGGGACAACTTCCGGTGTAGTTTACATTCCATAACTGTTATCCACGTGACATGTTATTTATTTGATTGCAGACAACTCTACGTTAGATAGATAATAGGCTAGGAGTTATGGCTCATTAGGAAATATTGTTGTCATCTTAACTAAGGCTTTATCCCATTAACTACCCCTAAATAGCATGAGTAATTATCATAGTAAACACTCGCTTCACCTATAAGTTCTCGTTGTCACCTCACCTCCACTTTACTTTATTTTAATTTAATTTTAGATAATTAGTAGTTAGTTAAAACCAAAACAAACCAAAACCTCTTTTAAACCCTAGCTAAATCCCCATAGATAACTAAAGTCCTAGATCCCATGCCCGTTGTAGTTTGAAGAATGACCCTAGGTCATACCTATCGCTGTACTCACCCATAGCTTTAGTATACTTAGGCCCAGCAAAAACAAATTTTAAAACCCATTGATCCAGCCAAGCGGGAGGCCCACAACGACAGGAAGCAATTCCTAAAAACCGACCGTTCGCCTGTCATCAATAACTACCTTCGGTCATTTACCGACTTCCATACATTTGTACTCCGCCTTAAAGCGTTTCCAGTACTATATCGGATAAACAGTCGAATAGGGGCCGTCATATCTCTTTACGATTGTCGCACATTAATTATATAATGTCATCCTTACTTACAATTATCTCATCATCAACAATCACAATAATAAACTACTCGCAATTCATGGCAACAAATATATCACATACCAAGCAATAACACATAATTAAAATATGAAATAAAGCAAGTATGATAAAGGTTTAGATATCACCCGAAAATAAATGCGCAGCAACGTATTATTATGATTGACAACTCGTTTACACGTACAAAGATGAATCTTCAAACCTCCTAACGTTCGTTCTAGCCTCTATACTAATCCGAAGATTAATTATAATAATCCTAGACTATAAGATAAGAGAATTTCTAGAATGAGAAAGTGGAAATGGAAAAGGAGTAAGAATATGTGAGTGTATTATAATGTAGGAGTGTATTCGAGTGTGTGTTCAAATGAGGTCTAAGGGCTGCTATTTATAGGTGAAAAGTGTCTCATGTTAGCATCCCTAGGCTCACATTAGAAAAAGGATGAAAGGTGGTGCACCGGGGACAAAAAAGTAGCAAAAGGTGGTGCACTGGGTACGAAAAAGTAACGAAAGGTGGTGCATCGGGTACGGAAAAGTAGCGAAAGGTGGTGCACCGGGTACACGCAAGGATGGAAAAGAGGAAAAGACATGGGGGGAGGGAGGCCGGCGCCGCCCACAACCTGGCTGGCGGCGGCTGGTGGCTGGCCAGCGGCGGCTGGCTGCCACCCGCCCCGGTCCATCGTCTTTCTCTGCGTTGCTTAATTCGCGCGTATCTTCTTCGTTATGCGTCCGTTTGCGTTGATTCTTTTTGCATTGGATTCGTAATTCAAAAACGAAGAATTTGATGTAAAGATATCCCAAAAATATGTCTCTCATCTTTGGATGTCTCGTAAGAATCTTTTAGATCTTTCGGCGTACGTAGAATCTTCATTCTTCGTCCGTTTTTGTTGATTCTTCTTTTGTTGGATTCGTAATTTGAAAATGAACATATTGGATGAGATGGATGTTGATGATGGGCATTTTTGTCTTGAAATCTTGTTTTGATGCCTTGAATCTTCAAACGTGCGTGGAATCTTCGTTTTTCATCTGTTTTGCTTGATTTTTATCGTGCAACCTTGTTTTGACCATCTTGGCATAATATCATTGATTTGTATTGTTTCTTAGTTTAAAATGCCAAGAATCATTCCAAAATGAGAGAGATATCGGTAGTAAAAACATGACTTTTTACGCAGTATCAAATCTTCACACACAAACAACATTTTTCATCCACCTTCTCTTCCAATCATTATTCACGAACGTCCTGTTTGTAGTTCCAGTTCGAGATCTAATAAAAATGATGAATGGATGGTATTCAATCTATTTCTACTCCAGTTTCTACGGTTTCTTCACCTCTGATCGCCTCCGAACGGTCGATCGGGTTTTACCCCGATCGTTGGTCCAACCTTCCGGCTGCGGATCAGCGGGTGTTTTAAATTTATATTTTGCTGGGAATCCTAAGCTTTATTACTACATAGTGCTCTAAGGGTATTAGGGTAGTAAGTGGTAAGTCTGGCTCAGGTGTCGTTCTTAAAATCGGAGCGAATCAAAATGAAGTGAATACCTCAGATGATAGAAGCTAATAGGATGGGTTTAATAGAGCAGGTAGGGCTTTTTTGGTATTTTCTAATTTAAATAAAGTGCAGGAAAGTAAATTCTAAACTACGGATAGGGTAAGCAGATAGACAGAGATTGTGTTTGCTGAAGTTTCAATATTCAGGTTCGGGATGATGTTCGTTATAAAAGGTGATTGGAGACTTGCCTTAGTAAAATCATCAGAGGTTTGGTGTAAACACTAGAACCCTACGATTTAAGTGGAAACCCTAAGTCGTATGTTACTGAACACTAGGTTATCATGAGTCTGACCAGATCTGACTGCTCAGCCCCCAACACTGTCCGATGAGGACAAGTGACCCTTCTTGGAGTTAACTCCTGGGCGCATGAATAAGGCAACAGACCGATATTTAATTTCTGACCTTTTTTAACACCTAATTCTAATTAATTTTATTAAGGCACATACTAATTGCTTGCTAATGTATGTTAAACTATCATTTATGTTGGATCAAGGGGTTTAAGCATCCTACACTACAGCTGAATATTAGCTTTCCTTTCAAGATCCCTTAAATTTATTTGAGGAGCACAAATACTTCTGTCAAGGGGTAGACCCTCCTTTGCGATCAAACGTTCATCCCTAGGTTTGTTTCACGGTGTATACTATGTTTTTCAGTAATTCCACAGCTTTAATATATACCTAGACCATGTTCAGGAAGGGTAACTTCCAGGTATCCACGGTGTCATATGCCTACGACCGGTCCGTAGCTTCCACGCATTTGTACTTCACCAGAGGTGTTTCCAGCGCTATACTAAGTACTGGGCCGTTTTACAGCATGTCCACAGTTTCATACAAAAACACAGATAACTATCTACCGATACTAGGGTTGATCAAGTCCTAATACTAAAGTAATAGCCACGTGAAAGCTTGGAAGGCGTGAAATAGGTAGTTTAGATCTACAACTTGAGAAATATAACCCGATACAATACATAGCAATTTCCAATCACATATTTAATTAAAGATTAAGTTAACATCATCCCTACTCCTAAATATCTACATTTTAATAATCACAATATTACACTACTCAATAAACATGGCAACTAATAAAGCACATACCATAATACTATGCATGGATAAATCAGACATAATAACAGTATGAGAGAATAGATATCACAGGATAATAGGGCAGCGTAATAAGAGAAAAGAACTTGTAATCCTTGAATAAAAGTTTGAACACCAATACTCCTTGATTACAAGGCTAATCTCTACTCTAATCTACTAGTTATCCACTAATTACTCTCTAACCCTCTAAAGAGAGAAGTTAGAGAGAGAAACTAACTAACTAAGAAAGAAAATTACAAGAAGTGTATGTGAAAGAGTGAATTGTTGAATGAAGAATGGAAATTGAAGGTATGTTGAATGAGGAGGTTAGTCTTGTATTTATAGGCAAGTTAATGGATCACTAAGCAAGCTGCACAATTCAACACCCGATTCTTCCGATTTGCACTGAAATACCACCCCTAGCTCAGAAATTCGGCACCAAAAGGGTAGTATTGGACACCAGAGGGGTAGTATCGGATAGCTTTGGGGTGGTATTCGGCACCAAAAGGGTAGTATTCGGCACCAAAAGGGGCGTATCCTGCACCGTAGAGGGGGTATACCACCACCTAGGGGGCTAAACCACCCTTTTAAGGGGTATACGGCCCTAATAGGGGTGTATACGGCCCTTATAGGGGCATATACAGCCCCTAAGGGGTGGTATACGGCCCCTGTAGGGGTAGTATGTGTGACAATCCTCCATTTAGGGTATTAATCCTTACTAATTTCATGCATTACCTAGAGTAATTCCCTGATTAGTGAATTCAAAACAATTTCTATATGTTAAGTTTGTGAAACTTACTATGTAATACCTGATATATTAAATTCGTAGTTATATGTATATATAATTACGTGTGAAATAAACGTACTAAACTCGACAAACTAAAATACAATAAAGTTGGTGATACAAAATAATTAATAATTCGAAAATTATTAATTACAAATATTAGTAACTTATATTATTGAAATAATATAAGATATTATAGGTTTTATATTAAACATGACGAGCGCGTCATATGTGAACAGAAATAATTATAAAACGTACCTAAAGGTCGGAAATAATAAAAGTAATTATTTTCCCGTTCCTGTTTTAGTATTTGGAACATTACCTCAAAATATAAATTCCAAACTCAACCGAAATCTGGCACGCAAATAAACTGTACAGTCCCACTACGGTGAATAAATTTATTAAAAGTTTTAAATAACATTATTTCATTTATTTTACTTATCAATTAGAAAGTTTAAAATAAAATTTAAACAAACAAATAATTGGACACAGGAAAATATCTATCGACATTTCCTGCTCCCTCCATACTCCTCCTTTGAAATTACAGACTAAAAACCCTTTTCATACCCATTCCTTCACTTGATCACTCACCACCTTCAATTATTGGCAATCCACCAACATTATTTCTCTGCTCTTTCTTCTTCACATAACAAGCAGCAGCAAGAATTGGAGGAGCAGGAGCAAAGCAAGAACAAGACCATCTAAGCCTTCAAACCATCACACAAACAAACCAAAATGATCACATAACCATTATCATCATCTCAGTCGTCGTCATCTTCAACATCAGATTTATCATCATTATAATCATCTTCATCAATAATCTTTTTAAGGTTCAAAAACCATATATTTTCATACTTTGATCATATAAAATTTTGATTGTATAATGTAGTATATATGAAAACATGTTATAGTTTGGATTGTATGATATGTTGTGATGATGTAGTAGTGTAACAAAAACTGAGCTCAAACACCCGAATATATATACATATATGCTGTTACAGACAAGAACAGGGGACGAACACGGGTTTGGAACCAAACCGATCGGTTGGTTTTAACCAGCCGATCGGCTGGAACCAATGAGCAGATCAGCTCATCACACCTAGCCGATCGGCTAAGGTGTTTTCGAGCCGAACGGTTTGTTAAGCCCTTACCCGATCGGTTAGGCAGGCTGTGTCCAGACTTTTGCGATGCGTTTGATTAATACACAGTCGGTACATATATTTTGTAGTACAAATACATTAACGCGTACGAAATACAAATACTAAAAAGTTATAAAAATTATTAAACTTTAGGATACAAAGTTTGGGACAAATTTGTACACGACCGCGGGACATTATTTTGACACGGACAATTTATAAATATAACTTTTTAGGCCAAACGGGCCTAATCTAAATTGAATCAAAAATGGTATTTTGATAACGGGCCAAAATAATTTGCTAAACGTACTTGGGTCAAACTATGTTGGGCCACGCATATTTGGGCCAAATCTATTGGGCCAAACCTATTGGGCCGAGCCCAACGGGCCACGAAATTTCAAAATGCAAACGTTAAAACGGGTTACATATATATATATGTGACGAGTAAATGGGACAAATAAAAATTGTAACGCGACAACTAGATTATACATATAGTGGACGATTATAATTTATACATAATTATATAAATGAACTAAGACAATCGTATTAGAACTAAGTTATTTTTATAACTACTATAATTATGTTTTAAAACATAAACAACAATGATAAACAATATATACATATATATACGCGACATTAACAAATGAAATATATATATATGTATATACACAGCAACGACAATTGATATATATAAGAATATATATATTCAACTAATAAGTATATGTAAATATATACTTGTACGCAACGTTTAGTTCAACGTAAATATCACCAACAACTAAAGTATTATAAACATCTCAACTCAACAATTGGTCCATACACTTATGTAAAGTATATTTAATTGTGCTTAGGTATTTGAGAGGCACATTCGGACTACAGTATTTCTAGCTGTACTAGCTGAAGACCGCTACACGTGAGTTCACAGCCCCTACCTTTTACTTGTTTTAAATGCTTTTAAAACCAGGGGTGGAAAACATAGAACTACGTGCTATTACATGCTACTTGTTTATATAATTGCTTGACATGCATTTATATCAAACTGATTTATATAAATGCTTATCACTTTATAAACAACTGTTAACTATATGAAACATTTTCATAACTTTTTGGGAATAAGACAACGAATCTTGGTACGATCCTAGGTGTACATGAGGTAGTTGTAGTGCACATAAGTCCCAGTGCTTGCAACCTATAACCATTAGCTAGGTGACTCTAGCCACTAAGTATACAGATAGTACTATCGATTTGACAAACCTCCCACTGATATAACTCGTTGGTCATTCCAACCACACGACGGCAGTCGTAACGAGGAGTGTATACTTACCGTGTTACTGAGGCAACAACAACAACTAGTCGTGGTTTGGTTATAGTACTAGGTATCGTTACTTTAACTCTAAAGGTCTAGCTCACCTTAGAGGGATCATAGTCTATGTTTCCCATATAACTAAACAACAAAACTATAACTTGATTTGGGAAGGGTATTCTCTGCGATAACGAATATGACAGGTGTTCCTACGCATGATTTCTTTATAGGAAACGTTTACCTTGATTGGATAAACTTGGTTTCCCGACAAAACAACATTTATATGGAAATGTTTACTTGATTGTTAAACCTGTGTTTCCTACAGCTATTTATATGGAAATGTTTGCTTGACTGTTAAACCTGTGTTTCCTACAACTGTATATATGGAATTGTTTACTTGATTATTGAACTGTATTTATTGCAACCATTATTAGGAAACGTTTATGATTAAACTTGTGTTTCCTAACACCTCGACTGAATTGTAGTAAGAATGACATTCTTACAGTAAAATAGGAAATGTTTTCTTTAATAAGAACACTTGTGTTTCCGCTATACATATAAACATTATGTTTGAGTACATGAACGATTTATACAAAACTTAGTTTAACTACTTTTATACTAAACCTGTGAATTCACTCAACATTCAATGTTGACGGTTTACTATGTTTTTCAGGGAATTAGGACTCAGGTACTCCTGCATGCATAAAGGACGTAGGCAACCCAGACTATTTATGATGCCACTTTTGGGACACTTGGATTTCCTTTGTATTACCAATTACATTGGTTATACTTACGAAATCCCTCTTTTATAAACTCATGTTTTGTAAACTTATGTTGTTCTACAACACCACTACTGGTACGACTTTATAAGTCGTACCCTTTTCGTAATAACGTTTAAACCTATGGCATCTTAAATTAATATGTTCTGTATGATCATATGCTCTGATACAATGAATGCACTATTGTAACGTCAGTACCCCCGCTGTTAAACTATAACTTAAAATGCTTCCGCTAATAAACAAATGCTTCCGCTAATTAAGTAAAGCTTCCGCTAAACCATTAATAATCACGATTACCGATTTTGGGGGTGTGACAGTATGCCCTTGGTCGTGGTATTGTGCACTGGATCGTAAGTCTTGATGCTTGGTCGTAGTTCGTGTGATCTTCGTTTGGCTCTAGTTTCTTCGTTCTTGTTCCATTTTCAATGTACTTTATATCCACGCGTTCGTAATTTCCAGACCTACATTTAAGATAATTATTAAGTCCTGAATCGGAGTTTTACGATAAACTAGCGTGTCGAACGAATTATGCCTATTAAAGAGTGTTTTCCGTCCATTTACCGTTGTTTTCGAAATACTTATAAAGTTTTGACCGTTTTAACAAAATGTGGAAAATGTGAGCTTTATTGGCATGTTTTTCTTAATTAATTGCTAAATATGAAGTAAATTATGTGCGTAAAACATGACTTTTTACGTCAAATCAAATATCCCACACTTAGACTTTTGTTTGTCCTCAAGCAAACCGTATCTCATTTCGCTATAGGTTTTGAGAAAATGGAACGTTTGATGAGAAAAGATATTTTCCAAGGACATCACTTCCTCAAAATAAGTAAATCATTTCAAAAGGTAAGCATCGGTAGAATAAGAAATCTTAAAACTGGACTAGTTATCCCTTTAGCATACTTTGCAACTCTCGAGATGTAGAAGTACATGACTGGGCGATCCTCACAGGTGGTCACTCAATTCACTTAAGAAGTGTATCGGGTTTCCTATTCTATTTAAGAAATGAAATCGCTCAAAGCCAGTCATGCAACGCTTATCATCATAGGCTTGGTCGAGAATCGCATCTCCACCACTCCAAATGAGGACGGTGCTAATTATCCCAAGGTATTTTTATTGGGTTGTAAGTTCAGGTGAGGGTTTGAATTGGTATGGAAAAGAGTAGTTTTAAGGTTTAAATGGTTATGCTTATCTTAGGAATTTTTAAACTTATGAAAAACTTTATTTAGATATGTTTTTTAATGAAAATGGAAACGGATAACGGAAAGGGAGGAAGATAGATATTTTGACTTCTATCTTTCTGAAAACACATGGAGGATTTATATCTTTCAGAGATCAGAGTTTTCGGGAGATTTTGAAGCACTTAGCTTTATTTAGATGATATATATTTTTGGCTTAGAATTTCTTTGCCAAGGAATTTCTAAGGAGTTTTTTATTTTCTCACTGCCTTTTTTAGATCCTTTTCGTACTTTCATTTTTTCAATCTTTTTTATTTTTCGAATTTTACTTGGTGCCAATTTTTCGCACCGCAAGATTCTCGATCTTTTAAGATTTGATTTTGGAAACGCACACGAGAAGTTTTGAGTAAAACACAAAATTTGTGATTTTTTGGAGTGAAAGCAAAAAGAATATCTAAATAGCATTTTTCAAAAATTTAAAAATTCTAAGATAAGGTTTTGGTGGGTATGGAAAGGAATGGGTTTTAAAATATTTGGGTTTTTAAGAAATGAAAAGATTAAGGCTCAACAGAGTTTACTAAGCGGATCATCAATATTGAAATTGAGTATTGATAAACGCCAAAATGTACTAAATTATAGTACTAACTACCCCCGTGTTTGATAGGTTTCTAATGCATTTTGTGTGAATAAGATACTTATTTCGTTCATATTTGCATTTAGGAGTTAAATCGGAGCTTGGATCGAAAAGGAACAGAAAACGAGCTTATTGCGAAGAAAAGTTGCTAAAAGAATAAAGCATTGGATATGAGAGGATTGGATAGAAGTATAAATGAAGCTCGAATTGGAAAAAGAATGAAAGATGAGCTGAAAATGAAGAAAAGTGTAAAAGCTGAGTTTTCGGATATGCTGTTAGTATTTTGGCCATAACTCCCTCATAAGAACTCCAATTGGATTGGTTCAACTTGAAGAATTTAGCTAACACATAGGGATACAACATATCAAACATTCAGATCATTTGGATTTTGATAAAGTTGCGCCATGAGCATCACAAGTCGCGCCTCTATTTAAGGTCAGTCACGCCGCAACCGTACATGGTCGCGACGCGATCCTATGTCGGCCAGAGGGTTTAAATCCGAATTTTCATCATTTCAAACCATAACTTCACCACCAAAACCCTAATTCGACCAGAGACGATGACCAGAGGGGGTTTTCCCCCATTTTGGGAGCGAAACGATGGCGATTCGGAGGCGTAAAAAGCTAGGATCGATTCTTATCGATTCTATGTCATTCGGTTCACGATTCGGTTTGCGTATCATCTTCCAATTTCAATTCTAAACATGTCTATGTGTTTTGTTTTGGGATATGAATCTGATTTTTGTAGAATTGAATCATGGATTAGACTTATTGTTAATTGTTTATTTTAATAACCTTTGATTATGAATGTTTGAAGGTTATAATTGTGTTTTGAATGAATTGTTTGATTGAAGATTGTTATGTTATTTGTTAATCCTTGTTTATTGGTGATTATTAGTTGTTATAACTTAGCGTGGTTAATAGTGTCATTGAGATTGAGTTCCTTTGATGTTATTGATTATTGATGATTATGAATCTAGGTTTATGATCATTGCTAAATAGATGAAGTATGATAGGTTAAGATAATAGTAACTAATCAATCTAAAATGAGCAAGCTAATAAATGATTATTAGTAGGTATTGTTGAGTCATACCACGAGAATTAATCGTAACAAGTCGTGAATACTTAATGCACAATCTAGGGAAAAACACACAATAGAGCACCATCCTTGTGACATCGGATCGATGTTCAATGTGGAACCCTAGATTGTAGTTATTAGTTGGATCCGGAACGTTGGCTAATATATATTTAACTTGGATTCTTTTATTAGTAACTAAGTTAATATAAAAAAAATCACAATCAGGCAATCAAAACACATGAACCGGATAATATGATTCTGAGTGGAAGACTCTAAGCAATTACATGTCTATCTCCGATTGTTTATCTTTTCCTCTTTATCTTGTTTTATGTTATTTGGTTTGGTTAATCAGTTCATATTGAACGTTCGTACGGAACTAAAACGTACCCCCTATGTTACTGCTTTATTAGTTTAGTTAATAGTTCCTATTTAATTGAATAGCATCGTTCATGTGTTCCTGTGTTAGACCTGGACTTACCATAGCTATATTATTTCGATCGGGTATTTTTGCCTGGTTATGTGATAGTAGTGATTGGTATATCCTGTACTTTATAAATAATAAAACTAGACGCTTTCACACGCATCAAGTATTGGCAGGGTTAGGCTCGAAGAGATATGAGAAAAATGGGTTTAATTCAAATAAATGCCAAGATCCTCTAATTGCACCTATACTGCGTACGGTACTCTTTGGTATGGTCTCAAAGAGTATACCAGGAACAAGTTCTAATTCTAAGACACATGCATCAGCACACACATAGAAATGAATGGTGAAGCATTAAAAATGAATGCTTATTAAAGGCTCAAGTTCTTCACACAACAATATACGGTGTATGCGCCAAGTCATGCGATGCTTCGAAGATAACCATTTCATTTTTAAGGGATCCTTATTCTACCTTATCATACCTTCCAAAGTAATTTATTTATTCTTAAAAAGTGATTATCCTTAAAAAGTATTTTTCTTACCAAAAGATCTAAGAATTTACAAAAGTTTTCTGATAAATCAGTTAAGTTTTTGAAAAAAAAAAATAAAAATTTGAGCAAGAAATGAGTTTAAGAAGTTACTTTGGAGGACAAGTGGTCAAGAACTTTACGGTATGACATACCGTGTATCCCACACTTAAAGGAACATTGTCCCTTATGTTCACTACTAAGGCGTAGATCACTAAAGGATCCAACACTTAGAGTTTGATTATAGGATATGTTCACTTTATTGTGTTTTTAAGATGGTGGAATTAAAATCCCACACTTAGAGATTAGGCATAAAGGATATGGTATGAATATTTCGGGAAGACAATGAGAAAGAACGAAAAAATCCCCTCATGGATTCACGAGATGAAAATGATTTGGCTGAAGAAGATGATTTGGCTTGTTAGAGATTCCATCTTGCTTTCGTCTAAGAACAACCTTCCGTTTTAGTGCACGTCATCTAGTCGTGAGTCGTTCCCATCATTTTCAACAATCGATTCAACCGTATTTTATCCTACTAAAATAAACAAAGAGAACGTAAGCATAATAATAAAGATAGATAGATAGATCATCCAGCTAAGTGGTAAGCTGGTGATATCGTGTAAAAAGTCACGTTTTTACTACCGATATCTCTCTCATTCTGGAACGATTCTTGGCATTTGAACTCAAATGACACTCAAATCAATGAGAATCTGCCAAGAAGGTCAAAATAAGGTTGCACGAGAAAAATCAAGCAAAATGGACGAGAAACGAAGATTCCACACACGTTTGAAGATTCAAGACCTCAAAACACGATTTAAAGACAAAAGAGCCCATCATCAACATCCTTCTTATCCAAGATGTTCGTTTTCAAAATACGAGTCTAACAAAAGAAAAATCAACAAAAACGGATAAAGAATGAAGATTCTACGCCCGCCGGAAGATTCAAATGATTCGTACGCAATATCTAGAGATAGGAAATTCATCTCGGGGATTTCTTTATATCAAAATCTTTGTTTTTGAATTACGAATCTAAAGCAAAAAGGACACAAACGGACACATAACAAAAAAAATACGCACAAACTAAGAAACAGAACAAAAGACGGCGAACCGGGGCGGGGGTAGGCCAGCCGTCGCTGGCCACCTACCAGCCACCGCTGGCGACAGGTAGGGCAGCGCCGGCCACCTGCCACCCGTCCCATTTCCACTTTTTGGTCATTTTGCGTACCCAGTGCCACACCTTTACGTGATTGTACGTACCCGGTGCCACACCTTTACGCGAAAGTACGTATCTGGTGCACCACATTTTCCACCTTTTTCTAATGTGCTCCCTAAGATGCTAACGTGAGCCGGATTTTACCTATAAATAGGAGGGCTTTGGTTCATTTGAAACACACACTCTTTCAACACAACTTACAAATCTTACACACTTTCTTTAGAAAATCTCTTATATTCTTTAGTCTTTCTCATTCTAGGATTATTGTAATTAATCTACGGATTAATATAGAAGCTAGGGCGAATGCTAGGGATTCGAAGATCAATCTTTGTACGTTCAAAAGAGTTGTCAATCATAATAATACACTGTTACGCATTTATTTCCGGGTGATATCTAAACTTTTATTATACTTGTCTCATTTCATATTTTAATATGTATTATTGCCTGGTATGTGATTTATTTATTGCCATGAATTACGAGTAGTTTATTATTGTGATTGTTGATGACGTAGATAATTATAAGTAAGGATGTCATTATATAATTAGTGTATGACAATCGTAAAGTGATATGACGGCCGCTATTCAACTGATTACTTGGTATAGTGCTGGAAATGCTTTTAAGCAAAGTACAAACGTATGGAAGCCGGTAAATGACCGAAGTTAGTTGTATCACTGGAATCAGCTCTGGTTTAACAGTTGGAATTCCGAAAGGATAATACAACTTCATAACTAACTGGCGTAGTATATCCTACGAGAGTCAACGCACTGTAAAATAATGTTCGTAAAACACATTCAGATAAAATAGGAGTTAGTAACCCTTTTACTGTTAGGACTTTATGAACTTAGGTTTAATTTATGGAGTACCCTTTCCGATTATCCACGTAACTACAACCTAGTAATTAGGACCTGATCAACCTTAATTATGGTAAGTAGTTATCTGTGCCCATGACATGCAATAAGTAAGACACAGTGAAACCACTCGTTGTACATATTAGGTTTACATTTCTGCACTGCTTTACATTTAATTAGTTAGAGTGTCACTTTCACTGTCAATTACTCTTGACCGCATGTTGGATGTAAGAAACCGTGGAACTACTATGTAAAGTACATTGTCTATTACTGAAAGGCATGGTCCGCATATGAAACACGTTTTAATAAACTGCGAATAATCCGGGGATGTATAACTGATTGAAAAGGAGAAACTTAAGTCATAAGTCGAAGTAAATAGAACTTAAATGATTAACAACAAGACTTAGAAATAAGAGTAAAGTCCTAGTGACCTAGAATCCTTAAAACATTAAGTCTTACACAATCGGCGGTCTAAACATACAAAGTTATTAATTTATATGCTAATAGAGTAGTAAACTATCTTAGGAGTTAAGAACGGTCGGACCTATGAGACGATACGCTACTGATTCATGCACCTCGGTATAAACCAAAATAGGTTGCTTATCTTTCAACTAGATAAGTATTGGAAATTTGCGTATTGCTCCGATCAGAATCACGATAACCTAGTTCCTAGTGACATGCTAATGGGAAATTGAGTTGGTAGGGTTCTAGAGTTTACACCTAGTAGTTTAGTTGCCAGATTAAGTATCAGCCCTATTTGTTCTGTCATCCTGAAATGTTAATTATCAAAATCTTAGCAATCACATCTCTATCTTTATCTGGTTTCCTGTACTTTAATTTCTAGCAATTTACTTTCTTGCATTTTAATTACTTGTCTTTAGTTTAAGAACCCCCAAACCTACCAACTTTGTTCCATCCTAAATACTTCCCTACCAAAAGTGCTAACTTTAATCACCACACGTTTGGATTCATAGAACGATCTTAGGTTATACTTACCGCTTACTAACAAGAGTAGGTAGTACATATAATTTAAGCCCCGCTAAATATAAAATTTAAAACTCGCTGCTTACGCCCGCATCACCATCAGAAATCACAACGACCGGTTGCGGGTGCCACAAGTTTTTGGCGCCGCTGCCGGGGAGTCACAAACGTACGATTTAAAGCCACCTTAAGTAGTAGTATTTAGGAGATCCTTCCGAACGAAACCTTTCCGAGTATCTTTCGAAAGTTAATTTAAGTAATTTAGTGTTAATTTAGTATTAGTTAATTAGGATAATATTAGTTCAAAAATGACAACTCAAAAACCCACTTCTTGCCTCATTTTGAAGGATGAACTGATGGCAATGGACGATACGAAATTCTTTGACTACTTAGTAGGAGAAATAGGATCTGATTTCTTTTCACCCTCTTCCTCTAAAGCTAAAGAAACTTCTGAAACCCTAGAAGAATTTAGGACCACACTTTCTATTCCAAAACATTGCCTGGACTTGGATGACACGGATCAGTTGCCTGACCTAGCATCATCCCCAGAAGATCACTCTCCAACTTTGCATTTGCCTCAATTACCAAATTTTGTCCACTTCAATTATCTTCCAGGAGAAGATTATGAAGTAAAACCTCCGAAATTATGTGACCTAATTACCCTCATTCCCAAAACTTCAGTGTATGGCAAAACTCTGTCAAATTCTCATAATGACGGTATCTTCCCATTCTTTTCAAATGAACACAAACACACCCTTTATCGAGTGTTGGATAAGGTTCCCTCAGTCGAGCCAGAAAAACCCTATTCCAGAGAACGCCACCTAGGCGCATCTTTCAATCCTTCTCGTAGAATAGACGTCTATAGGACATTCGTTAGGAAATTAAACTCCTCCGACTTTCCCTTTTCATACGAACAACGAGAAAAGATTACCAATCTTGACGAACAAGTAAAATTCCTATCTCGCCTGTCAAATCATGAATGCGAAAGCACTTCCTCTAATTTCAGAGACCAAGAACTAAAGTTCATAGCAGATTTAGATCCACTTTTTGAATCACTTGCCGACATGGATTTCCTCCCAATATCTATGACATTAATCCATCACAATGTCGTTGCAATGATCAATGAACATGAGTTCTGGATAGAACGGGACCCGATGATTCCTATCATCATCCCTGGTAAAATTCCATTCTTTGTTGACCCCGCCTCTTACTTGATCTCAAAATTGCGAGACGTTTTTCCTTATTCCGCCAAGGAAAGAATCGATACAGCCCTCTTCACTAAAAGAAAAGACCTTCACATTAAGCTTGTTCGAATCTTCGTCTTTACCAAATACCCTTTCACTTCCACACAAAAAACACAAATCAGTAAACTCGTTAGGATAGTCAATTCTACAACCGGAAAACCTGATTCACAGGAAGAGAAAGCATTTCTGGAAGTCATAGATAAACTCACTCACGATCTAAATTATAAAGACTAAGGAACATGCGACGGTTTGTCAAACCCTAAACATATAAGAAAGGCATATAATAGGTTAATCAGCGATCTTGTCAATTTAGGATATGAAGAACGAGAAGTCCTAGGGAAAATAGAGAACAATCATTACTTTTTAGTTTATAATGTCATCTCAGAACTTTCAAAATGTTTTGTACTTAAAAACGTTCACTTGAGGGATCAAATCTCGACCCTTTCCCTATGGAGGGATCGGAACGAATCGTAAGACAATTCTATCCGAAAAGGTCGAAGCTCGCGACTTTAAATGAGAATATTTTAATGCATACATTAATATAATAAATTCTTGAAAGTTTCCTTTAAAAATAGAAAATGTTTCTAAATGTTGTCTGAAAACATGCACGCGTCTAAAAGAATGTACACCTTTTAAAAAGCATTTAGTTGAAACATTTGTACATTCTATAAACCAGCATCAGATAAAGATTTTAAAACACCCAAAAATATACTAAGTTTAATAGGACATTAGCAATTGATCTAGAGCATTAGGATTAATCTTAGAGTACAATAGGGACCATGTGTAAGGAATATGGTACTTAAGGACATGACACATATTCCTAGGGACCACTAAACCTTCCATACATTCCCCATGATTCAAAAATAAGAAGAAAACTTCTTCTTCCTCCCCTCTCCTCTCCAAAACCGTCCACCACCATAACCACCATGAAACCACCATCAAAACGCCACCAAAACTTGTGATCTTGTATCTTTTGAGCTCCTTGTTGCATCTTCTTCTCGGTTGTACAATCGTTTTTACGTTTCATTCACTAAAACTAAGGTATGATCATAAAACCCACTTTAATCTTAAAAGAGCTTTTTTCTTGAAGTTAGCCAAGTTAGTAACTAGGAATTAGAGCTTTTCTTGGTTAGATGCTTAGGAACTACATGCTACTACCACTTACTCATGTTAATTCACACATGTTTGACTTTATCAAAAGAATGAACTTTAACCAAATGATTAAGTCTAGAATTCTGCTTGATTAAGTGATATTATCTAAATACTTAAGTAATTAGGGTATTATGAATGATTGATCTATGTTAATTGCATAATGCGGATAAATTAGGATTAGCAAGTTTGATTTTTTAAGAAATCAACAAAAAGTTAACTAGCTTGAATGAATAGAATAGTGGACCAAGATTACTTGACCATTCTTGCTTACTAGGATTCTTGTACTTGCTTGACTAGTCAAACTAGGTAATATAACTAGAGAATCGTCATTTTAAAAATAAAAGTCTTGAACTAAACCAAACACATGGATGTGATAACTTTTTGTGCATAACCTAGCTTTTCACCAATTAGGAAATGCTTAAAATAGTTTGGATCATGTGCGTATAGGTTAAAATGATGGCATGCGGAAACTTGAAAATATCATTTGAGGAAAGACCTAAAAAGTCAACTTGAAGTATTGAATCTTTTAAGCAAATTATTTTCAAAAATTTTATTCAAAAACCTTACTAAAAATGATATGACCATAAGTTGTGAAATCTTGACATTTCAAACTTGGGTAGCACCAAACTTTGTAAATGACAATATTTCACAATAAAATTGCCATCTCATGACCATATATTTTTCTAATGTTGATATTACCTTAGTATTAATAAAACTGATTATTCGTTGCTTGGGAACATTGAATGCTTAATGAAATCTTGGGATTGTCAAAAATTTAAAAGCCCTTACTTCGAAATTTCAATAAGAGACTTCGAAAAGTGCTTTGAATTTCTTTTTCTTAAAGATCCATTATTTTAAATGTTCTCAGGTACCATGTCACCGAAGAAGAAGCTAAACCAAGCATGACTTCTTACAGGATCTCTCGCCTATCTTAGTGCCACGCCTCACTACGACCGGATGGCACGCATCTGGAGAGACAAGAAGTTCGGTCATTTCAGATATGTTGACTGGGACAAGTTACAGGTATTAGGATTCAAACAGATACTTGAAAGCCTACTTAGTTATCCAGTTGGGGATCAGCAGTTCGAGTCCTTCAAAAGGCTATTCAGTATTGATGAGCCAGTGTATATGGAGATGGTTACAGAGATCATGACCACCTACACATTTGAGACTGGGAGTAGAGTTGGAGATGGTTTGATTACGTTTCGGTACATGGGCAGTTTCTTCACCTTGACACTAGCCCAGTTTGCACAGCACTTGGATCTGTACACCCCATAGGAGATACGTTCCCCTATATTCACTGGTGGAGCCACCTCGATTTCCATCACGACCACACATGCCGAGGCATGGAGTCATTGGTCGCCAAAACCATATTTCTCGGGTGTCAAGGCTACACAACTCAGAGACCCAGTCCTGCAAATCTTACACAAACTAATAGCTTGTTCACTTGATGGAAAACACACGACAAGCGGTCGAGTTGCAGCATTTGATGTTGCCTTAATGGCAAGTATCCTCGAGAGAAAGAACATTCAGGTGGCACATTTAGTCACCCAGCGGATCCTAGAGGAGAAAGATTTTGGTACAAAGAGATCTTACATGGGCCCAGTGATTACAAGACTGATCTGACGAATGGGATTGCTTAGGACAGCGGAGGTAGAGAGATTTAAGAGCATGCCAGGATGGAGTGCCCAGCCAGTGGATTACTATTTTCTGAGGAGTATGGACATACTTCGGATTATGAGAGATGGCACTGTCTACATTAGGGCATGACTTTCGGATCCCGACAGTATTGACACATTGGTACCAGGACTGGTTCTACCAAGAGAGGCAAAGAAAAGGAAACAGCCGAGAGAGCCTAGTGATTCAGATACAGACAAGGATGGGGATGCGAGTAATGATGATGATGATGACCTTCCACCACCACCAGCAGCAGTACCACCGCCTGTTAGGGCAGGACCTTCCACCCCTACCCCCAGAGTTCAGGCACCCACATACATCTATCACTACGGGACTCCTTCGGGTTCAGACTATTGGTACTGGCTTATGCAGATGCAGGTCAGATGTTATAAGGCAATAAGACAACAGACAGCAGGGATACCCGTGAGCCCACTTCCTGACTTACCATGTGGATTGGGCCGAGCACCACCACACATATATCCCTCTGCAGTTCCTACTCCAGCACCTCACCCATACCCAGCCTGTGGCCGTGATCTACCCCCTCAGACTGTGCCTCCTAGACCACAGCCACCTCCAGCACAGGCTCCCATCACGAGACAGCCTGTTCCATCAGTCGTTGGGTCAGTCAGGGTTCACACTTTGAGAGGCAGCAGGACATCCAGAGTCTCCGCTTGAACCATCATTGTTCATAGTCACAGGATTGCCAGACATACCATCCCTATAGTTGTTTTGCCTGATCCAGTATCTTCTCACAGGCAGACAGACCTATTCAAAGGGCACACCCAACAGGAATCACCTATGTACCCACTTGATAGTTTTGACATGCCTGCAGGACCTTTTGTAGATCAGCTGATACAAAATGGAGTTCTGACGATCGTTACACCAGAAGCAGGAGCTTACCATGATGCATCAGACAAAGGCACTCACTGTCAGTATGATGATTCTTCATCAGACGAGACTTCTCCTGGACCTATCATGTCTACCGCAGCAGCTTCAGCACTAGTCGAGCACTAGATTGCTCCGCCTTCTGACTTCTTTCTTCTTTCTACTTTCTAGCAGACTATATTACCATTAGTTGTATTGATGTACTATGGATGCATAGACATCACCTCTATCTATTTATTACTATGCTATCACTTTACTTTTCTTATTAGCAGCTATTATTTGATTGTTGAGTGGAATGTTTATTTGATCCAACCACTATTTATCAAAGACTAAAGCAAAGGAAGTTGTGGACCTCGCCATGAAGGACGCTGATAGTACGCACAACAAATCAGTAACCCGTCCCAAAACTCTCCATCTATTTAAAGCTTCAATTATCTAATCCGATATCTCCAAAACTAAGTGTGGGATCCCCAAAACCACATAACACTTACGTAACAATCCGGAAATAAGTAGAATCTCTAAGTGTGGGATACTTCAACAAGAGGTACTCAACAAATAACATTCGAACATTAGGGACAATGTTCCTCTAAGTGTGGGATATCCGGTAGAAACCGCAAGTTTGACCTCTTGTCCGTAAAACAAACAATATTTTCTTTAAAAGGCTAAAAATCGAGAAATTTTAATTTTTTCTTTTAGATTCAAAAGCAACATTTTTAGAACTTCTATTTCCCGAAAATATAAAATACAGTAAGAAACGAGTTCTCAAAGAAACAAAACTGTTTTAGAATGAGACATTGACAAAAAGGGCAACACATGACTAGGCACACATTGACCAAAACATTCGATTCATGAGGTTTGAGCCCATAAGTAGCATTCATCTTAAAAATGCTTCACTTTTCGTTTCATGTGTGTGCCGATGTATGCATCTGAATTAGAACTTGCTCTTGCAATACATTTCGAGATCACACCAATGAGTGCCATACATGGCATAGGTGCAATCTGTCTCGATACTTTCTAAGGAATCTAGATACCTTCCAAACACCAAACATCCACTCTTCAACCAAAACCTTCTTTACACCTTCCAAACACCAAACATCCACTCACTCTTCGCACCCAACCAAAATCTCCCTTTATTTATCCCGAACCTATGAAAGTCACATCTTCCAGCATTTTTCAGAGACACTCTCAATTTCTCAAATTTCTTCAACAAAAACCAACATAATCTCACAACCCAACACTCAAAGAAACCTTTCGGGCCAGAATAACACATATTCATCGGTAAGTTCGGCATAGCAAAAAGAAAAATGAGAAAAACAAAGAAAACAAAGAAAACAAAGAAACATTATGCCGGCGCTACCAAGAAAAAGGCCAGACAAAGGAAACTAATATCCAAAAAGGGTTGCACTATGAAGTCTTTTTAAAAGTCTGAGATTCCAAAAAGAGACCTTCTAAAAGAAAGCACTTTAGCTTCGAGAAAATATAAGAAAAACCCATCACACTCCCCTTCACAACTTCCTCATAACCAAAAACCCGATTCCTTCTAAGATATCTTGAAAGATTAGTGTTGTTCTCAACCAAAGTGATGGAGATTTGATTCTTGATCAAGCCTATGACGAGAATGCTGCATGAATGGCTATCTGAGTGATTGACACTAGCAAGTAGGAAACCCTAAACACTTGAGTGATTTGAGTGACCCACTGTAAGGATTGCCTAGTCATGATCACCATTTGAGTTGCTCGAAGAAGGTATCAAATTCTAAACACTTAGTTTCTCATGAAAAGCTCTTTCATAACTGGAATATTTTATTCTCTGGAAATGGAATTCCTAAGAAAAATTGCAATTAGAATCCTATAAAAGGCTTTCTGAATGAGTTTGCTTGAGGACAAGCAAAGTTCTAAGTGTGGGATACTTGATATCGCATAAAAAGTCACGTTTTTACTACCGATATCTCTCTCATTCTGGAACGATTCTTGGCATTTGAACTCAAATAACACTCAAATCAATGAGAATCTACCAAGAAGGTCAAAATAAGGTTGCACGAGAAAAATCAAGCAAAATGGACGAGAAACGAAGATTCCACACACGTTTGAAGATTCAAGACCTCAAAACAAGATTTAAAGACAAAAGATCCCATCATCAACATCCTTCTTATCCAAGATGTTCGTTTTCAAAATACGAGTCTAACAAAAGAAGAATCAACAAAAACGGATAAAGAATGAAGATTCTACGCCCCCCGGAAGATTCAAATGATTCGTACGCAATATCTAGAGATAGGAAACTCATCTCAAGGACTTCTTTATATCAAAGTCTTTGTTTTTGAATTACGAATCCAACGCAAAAAGAATCGATGCAAACGGACACATAATGAAGAAAATACGCACAAACTAAGAAACGAAAAAAAAGACGGCGAACCGGGACGGGGGTAGGCCAGCCGCCGCCGGCCACCTGTCCCATTTACGCTTTTTGGTCCTTTTGTGTACCCGGTGCCACACCTTTACGCGATTGTACGTACCCAGTGCCACACCTTTACGCGAAAGTACGTACCTGGTGCACCACCTTTTCTACCTTTTTCTAATGTGCTCCCTAAGATGCAAACGTGAGCCGGATTTCACCTATAAATAGGAGGGCTTTGGTTCATTTGAAACACACACTCTTTCAAAACAACTTACAAATCTTACACACTTGCTTTAGAAAATCTCTTGTATTCTTTAGTCTTTCTCATTCTAGGATTATTGTAATTAATTCTACATATTAATATAGAAGCTAGGGCGAACGCTAGGGATTCGAAGATCAATCTTTTTACGTTCAAAAGAGTTGTCAATCATAATGATACACTGCTACGCATTTATTTCCGGGTGATATCTAAACTTTTATTATACTTGTCTCATTTCATATTTTAATATGTATTATTGCCTGGTATGTGATTTATTTGTTGCCATGAATTGCGAGTAGTTTATTATTATGATTGTTGATGACGTAGATAATTATAAGTAAGGATGTCATTATATAATTAGTGTACAACAATCGTAAAGTGATATGACGGCCCCTATTCAACTGTTTACTTGGTATAGTGCTGGAAATGCTTTTAAGCAAAGTACAAACGTATGGAAGCCGGTAAATGACCGAAGGTAGTTGTATCACTGGAATCAGCTTTGGTTTAACAGTTGGAATTCCGAAAGGATAATACAACTTCATAACTAACTGGCGTAGTATATCCTACGAGAGTCAACACACTGTAAAATAATGTTCGTAAAACACGTTCAGATAAAATAGGAGTTAGTAACCCTTTTACTGTTAGGACTTTATGAACTTAGGTTTAATTTATGGAGTACCCTTTCCGGTAATCCACGTAACTACAAACTAGTAATTAGGACCTGATCAACCTTAATTATGGTAAGTAGTTATATGTGCCCATGACATGCAATAAGTAAGACACAGTGAAACCACTCGTTGTACATATTAGGTTTACATTTCTGCACTGCTTTACATTTAATTAGTTAGAGTGTCACTTTCACTGTCAATTACTCTTGACCGCATGTTGGACGTAAGAAACCATGGAACTACTATGTAAAGTACACTGTCTATTACTGAAAGGCATGGTCCGCATATGAAACACGTTTTAATAAACTGCGAATAATCCGGGGATGTATAACTGATTGAAAAGGAGAAACTTAAGTCATAAGTCGAAGTAAATAGAACTTAAATGATTAACAACAAGACTTAGGAATAAGAGTAAAGTCCTAGTGACCTAGAATCCTTAAAACACTAAGTCTTACACAATCGGCGGTCTAAACATACAAAGTTATTAATTTATATGCTAATAGAGTAGTAAACTATCTTAGGAGTTAAAAACGGTCGGACCTATGAGACGATACGCTACTGATTCATGCACCTCGGTATAAACCAGAATAGGTTGCTTATCTTTCAACTTGATAAGTATTAGAAGTTTGCGTATTGCTCCGATCAGAATCACGATAACCTAGTTCCTAGTGACATGCTAATGGGAAATTGAGTTGGTAGGGTTCTAGAGTTTACACCTAGTAGTTTAGTTGCCATATTAAGTATCAGCCCTATTTGTTCTGTCATCCTGAAATGTTAATTATCAAAATCTCAGCAATCACATCTCTATCTTTATCTGGTTTCCTGTACTTTAATTTCCAGCAATTTACTTTCCTGCATTTTAATTACTTGTCTTTAGTTTAAGAACCCCCAAACCTACCAACTTTGTTCCATCCTAAATACTTCCCTACCAAAAGTGCTAACTTTAATCACCACACGTTTGAATTCATAGAACGATCTTAGGTTATACTTACCGCTTACTAACCAGAGTAGGTAGTACATATAATTTAAGCCCTGCTAAATATAAAATTTAAAACTCGCTGCTTGCGCCCGCATCACCATCAGAAATCACAACGACCGGTTGCGGGTGCAACAGCTGGGTAAAAAGTACCAAAAGATCAAACATAATCACAAATCATCCCACCATAATAGTTATTGTTAATACAGACTAATAATAATAATAATAATAATAATAATAATAATAATAATAATAATAATAATAAAGTCTAAGGACGAGGGGACCCCTGATCAGTCACACGAGGCTCAACAGCAGAAGCGGACAAATGTGTGCCAGCAGTTGAATGCTCCCCGCTAGCAGCTCTCCCTAATACAGAATCTGATACAATAACTATGTGCTGTCTGAGGATGTCTCTCATAACGTTGATAGGCAAGTTCTCAGTAGTCTCAAATCCCCACTCCTGTAAACACTGCTATGTCATGTGTGTCTCCTCAAATAATATCTGGCATCCTCTCCTAATGTCATTCTCATCTGGAAGCTCAGAATCAGGGATAGGTTCGAGGTTGAGCATCCCCGAGAGTCCTGAGAGTGTGATACCCTCAGCACTAGCAGTGGTAATGGCTGGGCGATAAACATGTGGGTCATCAGGTCTCGGGATCTCATGAACTGGAGATAGGGCATGTAAGGATGTGGATGGGTGATGTGAAGTAGATGGAGCAGTTGTGGTGTGTACAGAGTATACTAGCTCATAGCGAGATGTGGTGGGTATGGTGTATGGTGGAACAGTGGTGGTGACTGGTGGAACTGGAAAGACTACTGGTGGTGTCTCACATCTGTACATCAGTGGCTCTGGTATCGGCAATCCAAACTTGCATGCTACATTGATATCATGAGCATGTCTAACCTGAAGTGCATGAAAAGTCCAATACTGAGAAAGTGGAGTCACTGGTGTAGTCCAGTCAGCAACACTCTGAACCCTAGATGTAGAGCCAGATGCCCTAGTATCAACCTGCGGCGCTCTAACTTCTCTGTCATCGTCCTGAATCTCAATCGGCTCATCATCCTCAACATCTCTATCTCTCTTACTTCCCTTCCTCTTTAGAACACAACCTGGAATGGGCTGTTTGGTAGCTCTCTAGAATGCCTACCCACTCGAATTAGTAGTGATCAATCAGATAGTACGAAAGTAATCCAAGTCGAACGGCAGGGATCTAACATGAGGTGAGCTGGTGTACCCACTCATGTGATCCTCCGTGAGCAAACCCATACGGCTACAAATCCTAGTGATGAAAGCTCACATGTAAATATACTTTGGCATCTCAGACTTTGTCTCCTTTTGAATCCTCTCGGCTACCAAGTAAGCAACATTCACATTATTTTTCTTAATCATAGCATTTATCACATAAAGGTCATCAGCTCCTACAACTCCACTGGTTTCTTTCTTGCCATGAAGTGATACAGCAAGCAGCTTATGCAAAAGTCGATGCTCCACTTTGAAGAATGCTGAAGCTTTCTGATTACAAGAAAAACTAGTGCCAGTCAGATTATCCCAAATAAGCCCATGGTCTTCATTATATGAAACACTCCGCGAGCTGTCAAAGAATAACTGAGAATGTGTCTGCTCCTTTGTGTAAAAACCAAGATATACCGCTAGCTCAGCAAATGACACATGCTGCTTCACCCCTCTGTAGTCAAAGCTAATCATTCGCTTATCTGTAACATTGTTGATGCAAGGGTTGAACTCATAGGTCAACATGAACTCAGTAACCAACTCTTGGTAAATGTCTTCATTAAGAGAGAACATTTTATACCAAGCAACCATTTTCTCATCATTGATCTTAAACTTCACTAACTTCCTCAACTCACTCTTATATCCAATTGCCTTTATATCTCTCCAAACGATAAATTTGTTTTTTTCCAAATGGTCGGTTCATCCAATCCTTAATCAACTACTTCTTTTTGGCGGAAGTGGCCAAGTATTCCAAAGTAGGATGGATAACTGTAGATTCAGACTTCGTTTGTCAAGATAAAAAGGTAATTAGTGTGCATCATTATCATAGGTATATGAACTCATTAAGTCATCCCAAATTTTTAACAAAAATCCGAAATGTAGGCTTTAAAAATCGAATAATCCATAATCTAAAAAGATACACATTTCACCAAACCGCGATCTTCAAACCTCAATTTTTACACCAATAAGTTTCTTAAGCTATGGTAGATGCCACAAGCCCTTTTCTAGGGAAAATGATATTACTTTGTAAATAATTCATAGAAATGACTTTAAACATACATTTGCATTCGAAATTAACCAAGTAAGCATTAAGGTTTTAAAGAAACCTTGTAATTACCTTACTTTAATTAATACATTGCATTTACCATAAACTTAGAAAACTAGTGATGAACTTTGACCATATTATGTATTTAAAGATAATAACATTAAGTGTTAGTCAAGGTCTTTACAAAAATGGGTAATTAATGATATGAAATCGACTAACGACTTAACATTCTATCTTTAAATGGCATAATTATAATATTGGTTTCTTTGAAAATACAACTTTTTATTTAAAAACTTCATGCATTTTATTTATTAAAATGATGTTTCTTTTAAAATTAAACTAGTCGTATAAATCATTAAAGCAATGTTTCAAAAATTCAAGTAAGCTTTAGATGTTAATATTTGCACAAGTATTATATGGTTTGTAAGATTTTAATTAAAATAATGATACTTTACAATTATTCACAAAATTTCTCACTTTAATTCTTAAAAGTCATCTAAACGAAATGCTAACTAATTTAAGCTAGTTTATTTATGTTCAACACATCATTATAAGCAACTTTCATTAACAAGAGTCAAACATGAACATTCCTAGCTAAAAAGTCAACAAAAAGTCAAAGTTTATCACTTTAAAAATCAAAGTTCATCAATCTCACATGTAATCACTAGATTACTATTAATAATCATCATACAAACATTCAATAGCAAGTAATAACACCTAAAGCCCTAATCTTTAACCCTGAATATCAAGTTTCAAATTGAAACCCTAATTTTTGGGGAAAATCATGAACTAGAGATTTTAAGTTAGAAATTTACCTTAGAAATGATGAAATGATGATAAATGAAGCATACAAGTAACGAAAATGGAGAATGTAGAGCTTGAGATCTTCAAAAATGGTGAAAATTTGATGGTGGCATGGTGGTGGTGTGGGGTTCGGCCGAAGAAGAAGAGGGAGGAGGGAGAAGAGTGAAAAATGTTTTCATTTTTTGTTTTTTAACCTCCTCACCCATTTTTACTGTTACCTTTTTACCTCTACTGGTAAATTGATGAAAGAAAAGGGTTAATTAGGTTAAAAGGATTTATGAAAAAAAAAATTAATATTTTTTTGTGTTCTAAAAATTTTAGTCCCATATAATAGTTGTTAAATTTTGCTAATTGTTTAAAGTTAAATAACTAAACAAAATTTAAACAGTGAGTGATAAATGATGAGATAAAAATTTTAGAGAACATTTTCAACGATTATTTTAAAACATTAAAAGTTTAAAAATTAAAAATCCTAATTTTTACGTAGAAAGTAAATAAACTGAAAATTAAAACTACTATGCGATTAACTAAATTAACTAGTTGATTTATCTATTAAAATTGGGTTGCCTCCCAATAAGCGTTTTGTTTTAAAGTCAACGGCTTGACTTTTCAAATAATTAATTCGGGGCCCGAGGCCGAGGAAAAGTATAACGAGGAATAAATGAAAATCGGAGCACTTTAGTGATGTGATAAATTAGGTCGGCGGAGTTTAAGAAAAATAATTCAAATTCGTTTAGAAAACTTCTCTCCTCGTATCCTAATTCTATAAGTGCATCAGCGAATTTATTAAATTCCCGTTTAACTTTCTTGGGATTTGCAATGCCATCTCGTGGTCCGTCGTCTAAAAAGTTAAGATCATGAAGTAATTTTTCCAATATTTTTAAAAATTCCTTCTCTTCTTTTGCGTCTGGATTTCCGGTAGTAGCATGAATTGCTACCGATAATTCTTTAAAAAGCAATTTTTGTTGAAGTGTGAAAGGAAATTTTGATGTTTGGAATAACTGTATTAGCTTAATGTGGATATCTTTTCGTTTAGAACAGAAAGATTTCTCAATAGCTTCTTCAGTAGCTCCCGGAAAAATTTCTATCAGTTTTTTGATTAAATAGACGGCAGGATCAACAAAGAATGGTATTTTCCGATGGAGTAAAATTGGAATTATAGGGTCACGCTCTATCCAAAATTTGAGTTCACTAACCAGATCCACAACATATCGATTAATCCGTGTTGATGAAACAAGATGATAATCGGTATTAGCAAGTAAATTCATTAACAGGTCTAGATCTGATTTTAGTAATAACTCATCTTTTCTAGTGTAATTAGCACGGAGTCCTAAAATTCTGTTATCGATAATCACAAAGGTCTTTCTTTGGTCCACCGAAAAGGGAAAATCTGATATTTTAAGATATTTAAGAAATTTAGCACATATATCAATCCTCCTATCTGGTTTAAAAGAGTTTCCAACATGACGCTCGGTTTCAGTCTCGGGTGGAATGTCTGTGATTTTAATGATGTCTGTGGGTGGTCCATTTAGTACAGTTTTAGCTATGGTGTACCTAGGTTGGACTAGACATCTTTGAAATGGTTCAACTATGTAGGTGGCTCCTGATTTGAATGTATGATCATCCGAAGATGAGGGATTCTTATCATGTGTAGTAAGATAGGTTCTCAAAATATCAAAGAGATCATATTCAAAGTATTCATCCAAGCAGTAAAGACGTTCATTTCTATCTAATCCTAACACGGGTGGATAAAAGTAAACCTCGGTGTCGAATGGTACTTCTTTGGGAAGGTCATGCGGCCTAACATAGTTTGGGTATTTGGCCAGAAGTGAAGAAATCTCGGGGTCAAGGGTAAGTTGACTACTTAAAGTGTGAGTAACAGAAGTTGATATCTTCTGCTGAGATTCCTCTAATTCTAGGTCAAAGGTTTTTTTCCTGATATCAATTTCTTGGACGTGTGAGATTTCTTAAATTTCGGGGAATGAAGAACAAGAGGAGTCATCCTCTAACTCTCTATCCAAGGAATCAAAGAATTCGTAATCATCCATTGCCATTATCTCATATGCTGTCTTGTGAGAGAGTAGAGAGACTGGGCCAGAAAGAGAATAAGATAGTTTTTGATTTTTCATATTTTTATGGTTTTTGTGTTTTATAACTAAACTAGACTATTCTAAGAAAGCAGCAACTTTCGAAAAAAGATAGGCTTAAACGAAAAGTTCTCCTAAGGGCTTTTAATCCTAAGGTATATATTTCAAATCACAACGCTCTGCGATCCGCGGCAGCAGCGCCAAAAACCTGATTGTCACACCCCGCCAATCGGTAATTACAATTTGTTATGATTAGTTTGCGGAAGCTTTAATGACGTGGCGGGGCTGCGAACAGTATTTCCAACCAACAAATACATACATACTCAGAGCATATGGTTATCGCACAACTTTATTTATCAAGGATGCCAAGTTTAATAGTTGTTACAAAAGTAGTACGACTATGTAAGTCGTAACAGTAGTAGTAGAGTTTAAAACATTTTCGTTTTAAAAATAATACTTAAGTTTTAAACAAGATTTCATAAGTATGACTGCAACGTCTGCAGTTATATGAAGGAAATCCTCAAAAGCGGTCCTAACAGTATGTGGCATCCTAAGTAGTCCAGGGTTGTCCATCTTGTATGCATGCGATTACTTACCCAGCTAATTTCCTGAAAAACATAGAGAAAGTCATCAACAAATATGTTGAGTGAATTTACAGGTTTGTATATGTATGTGGTTAGTTAAACCAAGTTTGTAGAAATGAATTGTTATTCATTTATAAAATACAAGTTATGTAGGGTTGTTACCCTAAAGTATAGTTTTTTGTGGGATGTTATCCCAAGATATATTACTGGTCGTTTACCAGTATAAAATAAGTTGCCGGTATGTTTTCCGGTGTTTAACAGTTGTAGGATTCGTTCTTCCTAAAAGTATGTGGGAATTTACTTAGATCATGATCCCCTGAAAGGTGAGCTAAACCTCGCAGGTTAAAGTAACGCGACCTAACCCTATAACCAAACCACAACCAGAACTTATGTTATTTGCCTGAATGGACATTTAAGTATACGCTCCACCGTAGGAGGGTCGTCACGGCAATAGTACTATCCGTATACTGAGTGGCTAGAGTCACCTAGCTAATGGTTACAGTAGCATGTCATGAGGTCTTTTCATGCACACATTCCAAGTCTGGGTCAGTACTAGGATACTTTGTGTAATTCCCAAAATAATAGTGAATATGTAATATCACAAATCAACAGTTGTATAAAAGCAATAAAGCGTTTATAGTTTGATTGCATTTGTTGGCATGCAATTTCTATGTTTAACACCCCTGTGTTTAAAAGCAGAAAACATTTAAAAGTAGGGGCTGTAAACTCACTGTGGTTTGCTCGGTATGAATGCTAGCAGCCGACCGATAATTGCCCAAGGTATGTTAACCTATGTATAATAAATGTATTAACATAAGTACGTTTGATTTGTTTAATCAACTTATGTTAATGGTTTGTTTGTTTGAAGAAATTGTTGATTTCTTAATAATGTAAGTCGTTAAATTTGTTGGTGACGTTGTGTTGAAATATTGTTATTATTTCCCACGTCGTATACTTTGTTAAATGTTTATACACGTATGTAGTCGTATATATATATTTGAACGTCGTTTTGTTCCCTTTGTACATATACTCGTTCTATATATGTATACTGGTGTAAATATACTTGTTGTATATTATTAAATCATACGTTTGTTAAATGTGTAGTCTATATATGTACGTATATATATATACACATATATATATATATATATATATATATATATATATATATATATATCTGTGTGTGTGTGTATAGTTACAAGTGTCAAAGGTATATATATATATGTATATCTATATATACATATAAGTTTTAATTACGTTGTTTACATATAAAATACTTGTAAGTTTTGGTTTGTTACAAAACTTCCCATTCTATTTATTTCCGTTTATAAAATAAATATATGTTATCGTCTCGAAATTTATCGTTGTCGAGATACCTATATCAAAGTTTATAAATTTTATTTACATCGTATCATTATAAAATTCATTGTTCTTTTTATAAATACACATACCGTTAAACGTCTCGGGTCACGTTTTAAGTTTTAAATGTTTTGTAGATTATTGGGCTTGGCCCAATTAGTTGGCCCATTTAAGTGGTCATTAAGTCCGGTCCATTTTGTTGAACATAAGGCCCAATAATGTAAACCCAAAGTTTTTGGTCCAGGCCCAAGTCACAACCCAGTCCAGCGAGACAGCCCAGCCCAGCCGTTCGGCTTGGGCCAGCTGTTCGACTTGGCCAGCCGTTCGGCTTGGGCCATAAGCCGTTCGGCTGTGGCCCTCGGCCCAGTTCACGTCTCGTCCAGTGCAGTCCAATTATTTATTCCATTAACTGTTCGGCCCAAACACACTAACCCATCCGTTCGGGTAAAAAGTTGCAACCCGTTCGGCTCAACCAAACTAGCCGATCGGCTTAGTTTGTTGAGCCGTTCAGCTCATCACATCCAGCTGATCGGCTGGCCCAAGCCAACCGGTCGGGTTGGTTCATCCCTGTCATTTTGCACCCTGTTCGTGGTCTGTGTGATATATAGATATATATACACGCTTTTGCTTCGAGTTTTGGCTCGTTTTTACATATTCCTAACATCCTAACATCATATATACGTTGTATTTTACTACTTATCATTGCTCCAAATCATGTGTTCATATGTGAATTTTTGATTTTTAAGCTTTGGTGTCCATAACCCACAATCAAAAATCATCTATTCAATCATCAAACTTTTGTGTTATATACATAGATTTTGAAGCATAATCATGTTAGATCATAAGATAAAATCAAGAAAACAAGAATTTGAAGGATATAAAGTTTCCTTACAATTATATATGACGATGATGATGATACCGCGAGATGTTGATGATGATTATTGTTAATGTTTAATGTGTATATTGTTACTACTGCTTTGCTTTGCTGCCTCTGCTCTAACTCAGTGGAGCAGAAGAAGAAGATTGAAGATGGAAATGGTTTGTGTGTGTGAGAGAGTGATCACAGAAAGAAGGAGGTGGGAGTATAATATTTCAAACGAGTATGGCTTGTAATAGCGTACTGCCTCCTCAATTATTTGAGGTTGGTGGTAATATTTGACCCGTTAATTTCGAGTACGGGTATAATTAGTACAATATAGAATTTAACATTTTATATTTTTATTCTGTAGATGTTCTCCTGGTTCATTATTTAAACTCAGAATAATGAGGTTTTCATTATTTTAGACTGTTGTACAAATTTGTATATTGGACTGCTCGTATCCAAATGGGTGCCAAATTTCAGTCGAATTTCGGATTCTTATTTTGAGGTAATGTTCCAAATGCTTTCGAATGAATGAGAAAATTTGAACTTTTCTCATTTTGATCTTTGGGTGTATTTTAAAATTCTTTCTGTTCGTTTTATAATACATTTTATGTTAAACGTATATTAAATTTGTTTTATAATATGTTATAGATATAATAGTACTCGTAATTAATAATCGAATTATTAATTATTTTAGTCACCAACTTTTGTTATTTATTTTTGTCGGGTTTGTTCCGATACATTTGTACGTAACTTTAAATACTTACGTGTTAGTAATACTTTTTGTTTAAAAGTACTGGGCTAGTAGGCTTACATCACATCAAAAGTTTTGTTTTAAACTTAATCAAAAAATTAGCGTAAGAATGCACATGCTTAAATGTTAATCAATGCCTAATTTGGAGAGTTGTCACATTCTCCCCCCGTTAGGGAAATCTTGTCCCGATATTTAATTCGTGTCGTGAGTCTCGGTCACGGTTTCAAATAGTTGAGGATACTTCTTGCGCATTTCATCCTCACGTTCCCATGTGAACTCTGGGCCATGCTTTGAGTTCCAACGAACTTTAATTAGCTTGATTCGTTTGTGTCGAAGCTTTTGTGTTTTCGTGTCCATAACTTCGATAGGTTTCTCCACAAAGTTTAGCTTTGAGTCTATAAAGACTTCGTCCGGAGGGATGATATGTGTTTCTTCGGAAAGACACTTTTTCAGGTTAGATATATGAAAGGTGTCATGGATACTACTAAGCTGTTGTGGTATTTGAGCTTGTAGGCGACAGGACCAATCCTTGCAAGGATCTCGAACGGTCCAATGTATCGTGGGTTAAGTTTTCCCCGTTTTCCAAATCGTGCAACCCCTTTCCAGGGTGCTACTTTGAGTAGGACTTTGTCACCTACTTGAAACTCTAAAGGTTTCCGTCTATTGTCAGCATAACTCTTTTGTCGGTCAAGTGCTGTTTTCAATCGGTTAAGCACTTGAGATATCTTGTCCGTAGTTTCCTGGACTATCTCAGGACCCGATAATTGTCTGTCGCCCAACTCTGCCCAGCAGAGTGGCGATCGGCACTTGCGTCCATACAGTGCCTCAAATGGTGCCATTTGTATGCTGGTGTGATAACTGTTGTTATAAGAAAATTCTGCTAGAGGTAGGTGTGTATCCCAATTATCTCCAAAGTCTATCACACACGCCCTTAACAGGTCTTCGAGCGTTTGTATTGTTCGCTCGCTTTGGCCGTCGGTCTGCGGATGGTAGGCAGTACTCATATCAAGTCGAGTACCCAGTGCCTGTTGTAATGTTTGCAAAAAGCGAGAAGTAAATCTAGCATCTCTGTCAGAGATAATGGATAATGGCACTCCATGTCTCGAAACAATTTCTTTTATATAGATTCTGGTCAATTTCTCCATCATATCCGTTTCCTTCATGGCTAGAAAATGAGCTGACTTGGTCAGTCGATCCACAATCACCCATATGGCGTCCATTCCAGATGTTGTTTTGGGTAGTTTTGTGATAAAATCCATTGTGATGTTTTCCCATTTCCATTTGGACAATTCAGGTTGTTGCAAAAGCCCAGACGGCTTTTGATATTCAACCTTGACTTTTGAACAAGTCAGGCACTTACCAACGTATGTGGCAATGTCTCGTTTCATGCTAGGCCACCAGTAAAATCCTTTCAAATCGTGGTACATTTTGTCTGCACCAGGGTGTATCGAGTAGTCGGACTTACGTGCTTCGTCCAAAATCAATCGGCGCAATTCGTCTACGCACGGTACCCAAATTCGGTTCATGAAGTACAACACTCCGTTGTCTTTGGTTTCAAGTTGTTTCTCCATTCCCTTCAAGGATTCTTCCTTAAGGCGTTCGGGAATGAATGCTAATTGTTGAGCGTCACGAATTTAAGTAATGAGATTTGAGTGGATCGTCAAACCCAAAGCTCGAACTCTACGGGGTTTGACTCATTCTTTACGACTCAAGGCATCAGCTACAACGTTTGCCTTGCCCGGGTGATATTTAATCTCACAGTCATAATCGTTCAGTAATTCGACCCAAATACGTTGTCTCATGTTGAGTTCTTTCTGGTCGAATATATGCTGGAGACTTTTGTGATCCGTGAAGATTGTACACTTTGTACCATATAGGTAGTGTCTCCAAATCTTAAGTGCAAAAACGACAGTTCCTAGCTCTAAGTCATGCGTCGTATAGTTCTTTTCGTGAACTTTCAATTGTCGAGATGCGTAAGCAATGACTTTGTCGTTTTGCATCAATACACAACCTAATCCCTGATGTGAAGCATCACAGTAGACAACAAAGTTTTCTACTCCTTCTGGTAGTGATAGGATTGGTGTGGTACTTAGTTTCTGTTTCAACAATTGGAAAGCAATCTCTTGCTTCTCGCCACAATCAAATTTCTTATCTTTTTTAGTTAGAGCGGTAAGTGGTTGGGCTATTTTCGAAAAGTTCTCGATGAATCGTCGGTAATAGCCGGCTAGCCCAAGAAATTGTCGTATCTCAGATGGTGTTTTTGGGGCTTCCCAGTTCTTAATTGCCTCGATTTTGGATGGGTTCACATGAATTCCCTTGTTATTGATCACATGACCAAGGAAATGAACCTCACGCATCCAAAATTCACTCTTAGAGAACTTTGCGTAAAGCTTCTCTTTCTCCAGTAATTCAAGAATCATTCTCAGATGTTTCTCGTGATCCTCCCTCGTTCGTGAGTATATCAATATGTCATTGATAAACACAATCACAAACTTATCAAGATAAGGCTTGCATACTCTATTCATGAGGTCCATGAACACTGCTGGTGCGTTTGTCAGCCCAAATGGCATGACTAAGAACTCATAATGACCGTATCTAGTCCTAAACGCAGTCTTAGGGATATCCTCATTCCGAACCTTCAGCTGATGGTAACCAGATCGCAAGTCAATCTTCGAATAGTAACTTGACCCTTGTAGTTGGTCAAACAAGTCATCGATGCGAGGTAGTGGATATCGATTCTTGATAGTTACTTTGTTCAGTTCCCAATAATCGATACACATTCGCATTGATCCATCCTTTTTCTTGACGAACAACACCGGAGCTCCCCAAGGTGAAAAGCTCGGTCGGATGAATCCTAAGTCTAAGAATTCATGCAGTTGTGCAGACAACTCCTGCATTTCTGATGGTGCAAGACGATAAGGTGAACGAGCAATTGGTGCTGCTCCAGGCACTAGGTCGATATGAAATTCAACCTGTCGTGGGGGTGGTATTCCTGGTAACTCGTCAGGAAATACTCCCGGATAATCACGTATGATAGGCACCTCCTCTATGCGTCGCTCCTCGGTTTTCTTCTCGATCACATGTACCAAGAATGCTTGGTAACCCTTTCGTAGAAATTTATTTGCTCTCATGCACGTAATCATTTTTACTGCACGTTTTCCTTTCTCTCCTTGTATTTCCAAGGTTTCACCTGACGATAACGGTAGGCGTACCAATTTCTCAAAACATACAATTTCCGCACGGTTTTTCGACAGCCAGTCCATGCCAACCACTATATCAAAGCTCCCTAATTCTACCGGTAGTAAGTCTATTTTGAAAGAATGACCTTCCAACATTAAGGTGCATCCTGGTACTATTTCTCCTGATTCAATCAACTTACCATCAGCTAGCTCTATAGTGTATTTGTTATCTAACTTAAGGGATTCGATCTCAAATAGTGGTCTAAACTCAGTGGACACAAAGCTTAAATCAGAACCAGAATCAAATAACACAGATGCAAAGTGGTTGTTTACTAGAAACGTACCAGTAACTGTGTTAGGATCCTGTCGTGCTTCTGTTGTTGCTATCACAAACGCACGTCCATGAGCTGGCTGATTGTTGTTGTTGTTACCGCGGTTGTTATCATTGTTGTTGCGGTTATTGGTGTTGCGGTTCTGGTTATTGTTGTTGGGGTTTTGGTTATTGAGTCGAGGGCAACGGTTCTGATAGTGTCTCGTGTCGCCACATTCAAAACATCCTTGATTTCGGCGTTCTGTGTTTTCCCTAGGCGTAGGGTTAACTTTGCAGTTTTGGGCTTTGTGACCCCAACCTCTACGGTTGTTGCAATACCAACATTCACCATCGTGGTGTTTGCTACATTTATCACATTTAGGTTTGTTACCCAAGTATGGTTTTGGTTCTACAGTGGTGGAAGCATAGGACTTTGGGTTTCCAGATCCTTTCTTACTTGTTTGACCCTGACGGTCACTTCCTCTGTCACTCCACTTACGCTTTGTACCTCCAGAACTGCCAGCTTCAGTACTGCTCGGCTCAACCTTGCCCAATGCAGTTTTCTTGGTCAGTGGTCCCATCCTGACTACCTCATCGGTCAGACTTTGCGCTAAAACAACAGCGCTCCTGAATGTATCAGGTTTGGAAGATGTAACCAAACTCCTGATTTGCGGTGCCAGACCACATACATAACGCTCGATACGCTTGTACTCAGGTGTCACCATATGTGGCACTAGACGTGCTAGTTCCTAAAACTTGGTTGTATAACCAGTGACATCGGCACCAATCATAGTGATGTTCCACAGCTCAGTTTCGACTTTCTGCACCTCACTACGGGACAGAACTCCTCCAACATCATGTTTTTCAGTACTTCCCATGACATGGAGTAGGCAGCTGGTCAGCCAAGTGATTGGACTTGACTGTTCCACCATGTGAGAGCTTTGTCAGCAAGGGTGCAGGTGGCATACTTCACCATACAGTCAGGTGAACAGTCACTAATGTCCAATACCGACTTTTTCTTCTCTATCCAGTGTATAATGCCAATAGCACCCTCGGTGCCACGAAAAGTAACTGGCTTACAAGCCTGGAATGTCTTGTATGAACATCCTCGGCGAGTATTCGCAGGTGCCTCAGTGCTAACAGGGGTAGATCCGCTATTATTCATTCCATTCTCGCGATTTCGGCTTGCTTCATACTCAGCAATACCTTCAGCTATTCGACGCGTGATCATTTGTTCAGTAGTTTCATTGTTGTTGGGTGGGGGAACAGTTTCAGGAATGGAAGAAGGAGTCGTTTGTTGACTGTTCTTAGTCATCCGTCGTTTTTGTGGCATGATTCCGTTCTGCGATGAAATAAAAATGCAGAAGTCAATGCCAAGATATTGAATGTGATGAACAAGATTTCACATTGTTTAACAAGGGAACAGTATGAATGATTGTAGAATAGGATTTTGCATCATATGTCACATGACTTTGAACCGCCCATATGTACTTAGTACAATATAATCACGTTGGCTAGGCGTCATTATATGATGCCAAATACATATTTCTGTTCATTGTCATTTAACACAATCAAGTTCAAAGAAATCCAAGATAAGAATCAATAATCAAAGTGTAGTATGTTTTATGGTTTTCAAGGAATGATCAAGTGTTATTGATTGGTTATCGTTTCTCATGCACGTATATAAACATAGATAAAATACTACAATCGTGTTGAATATAATGAACACGAAATACAACCAAACATAAGTTATATTATATCAAAAGGTGTAGTGCTGATACAATAGTTTCATACAAAACAAGATAGGATCCCTAATACGCCCCATCAGCGGTTAGCGCTATACAAAAGACAATGGGTTTTCCTATACATACACCCATTCTAACAACAGTTTTCCATCTAGTACATATCCAGTACATACATACATCTACCCATCTGATACAGGTCTATACAATACGTGATGGACCTACTAATATATCCATCATCCAAAAGTAATCGGTCTAATGCCTAGTAGGCACAAACCGCCATACATAAGTCTAATGAAAATAAGGTAAAAACAACCCCACAGCTGTCCTCAGCACAGCTATCATCACACAAGCTCCAATCATCAACCCTGTTGTCCTTGCACGTCCCTCCAGTACTTTGACACGAGCACGTGCGGTCTCAGCTATCTCTCTTGTAGCAACCACGTTGCTGAACAAGAAGTGGCAACGCTCATGCATGTCTGTCATGTCTCCATCCAGTCGGGAGACATCGCTCTGTAGCTCTGCAAGGTGAACACCCCTGCTACCAGAAATACGAAACAAGGTGCGAATCACAGCCACAATGGTAGGGAGGGTCAACTCTACAGGCTCTCCAGTAGTAGGCAGTGGTGCGGAGGATCGGGAGGACTCCCCGGTCTCAAAAGTAGAAGGAAAACCCTCCAATGACCTCCACCGCCCTAACATAGGAGTCATCCACTCCAAATGAGCAAACCTAGGTACCCTCTGTGGCGGCTCATCACAATGTATCTCTCTCTCCTCTGCCATCGGCGCCTTGTCACGGGGAGCGAGTGGTCCTCTAGGGAAGTCTCGGACACACATCCGGGGTGTCCTCCTAGGTACCGGTCCTCTGGAAGGTCCAGCAGTCATATGGCGTGTCGCCATAAAAGTAGACCCTAACATATGAGTGGTAGGGTCAGTGGGAGCAGTAGTAGGTGGGACCACATGTGCAGTAGTAGGTACCGGTCCTCTGGAAGGTCCAGCAGTCATATGGCGTGCCGCCATAAAAGTAGACCCTAACATATGAGTGGTAGGGTCAGTGGGAGCAGTAGTAGGTGGGACCACATGTGCAGTAGGTGGTGGGGTGATGTAAGCATCACCGGTGTCATCAGATAGAGCTCTCGGGTGAACGGGTGGACTCACAACTCCGGTGCTAGCGTCGCTATGGTAGGAATCCTCAGTCGGCTCCTCATCAGAAGCATACAAGTAAATCGGACTATGCCTCGACATGCTGAGACAGAAGAAGTCGTAGGTGACGTGTCAGTCGTATGTTAGATGTATGCAAAGTATGTATGCATGCAATGAATGTTTTAGCCAAGGCTATAGTCTAGGTCTCTAAGGTTTTAGGTCACTTAAAGACTTCTAGTTCGCTATAACCAATGGCTCTGATACCAAGTCTGTCACACCCTGCCAATCGGTAATTACAATTTGTTATGATTAGTTTGCGGAAGCTTTAATGACGTGGCGGGGCTGCGAACAGTATTTCCAACCAACAAATACATACATAATCAGAGCATAACCACAACTTTATTTAACAAGGATGCCAAGTTTAACAGTTGTTATAAAAGTAGTACGACTATGTAAGTCATAACAGTAGTAGTAGAGTTTAAAAAATTTTAGTTTTAACAATAATACATAAGTATTAAACAAGATTTCATAAGTATGACTGCAACTGGTCTGCAGTTATACGAAGGAAATCCTCAAAAGCGGTCCCAACAGTATGTGGTATCCTAAGTAGTCCAGGGTTGTCCATCCGGTATGCATGCGATTACTTACTCAGCTAATTTCCTGAAAAACATAGAGAAAGTCGTTAACAAATATGTTGAGTGAATTTACAGGTTTGTATATGTATGTGGTTAGTTAAACCAAGTTTGTAGAAATGAATTGTTATTCATTTATAAAATACAAGTTATGTAGGGTTGTTACCCTAAAGTATAATTTTATGTGGGATGTTATCCCAAGATATATTACTGGTCGTTTACCAGTATAAAATAAGTTGTCGGTATGTTTTCCGGTGTTTAACAGTTGTAGGATTTGTTCTTCCTAAAAGTATGTGTGAATTTACTTAGACCATGATCCCCTGAAAGGTGAGCTAAACCTCGCAGGTTAAAGTAACGCGACCTAACCCTATAACCAAACCACAACCAGAACTTATGTTATTTGCCTGAATGGACATTTAAGTATACGCTCCACCGTAGGAGGGTCGTCACGGCAATAGTACTATCCGTATACTGAGTGGCTAGAGTCACCTAGCTAATGGTTACAGTAGCATGTCATGAGGTCTTTTCATGCACACATTCCAAGTCTGGGTCCGTACTAGGATACTTTGTCTAATTCCCAAAATAATAGTGAATACGTAATATCACAAATCAACAGTTGTATAAAAGCAATAAAGCGTTTATAGTTTGATTGCATTTGTTGGCATGCAATTTCTATGTTTAACACCCCTGTGTTTAAAAGCAGAAAACATTTAAAAGTAGGGGCTGTAAACTCACTGTGGTTTGCTCGGTATGAATGCTAGCAGCCGACCGATAATTGCCCAAGGTATGTTAACCTATGTATAATAAATGTATTAACATAAGTACGTTTGATTTGTTTAATCAACTTATGTTAACGGTTTGTTTGTTTGAAGAAATTGTTGATTTCTTAATAATGTAAGTCGTTAAATTTGTTGGTGACGTTGTGTTGAAATATTGTTATTATTTCCCACGTCGTATACTTTGTTAAATGTTTATACACGTATGTAGTTGTATATATATATTTGAACGTCGTTTTATTCTCTTTGTACATATACTCGTTCTATATATGTATACTGGTGTAAATATACTTGTTGTATATTATTAAATCATACGTTTGTTAAACGTGTAGTCCATATATGTACGTATATATATATATATGTGTGTGTGTGTGTGTGTGTGTGTGTGTGTATAGTTACAAGTGTCATAGGTATATATATATATATGTATACATATATATACATATAAGTTTTAATTACGTTGTTTACGTATAAAATACTTGTAAGTTTTGGTTTGTTACAAAACTTCCCATTCTATTTATTTCCGTTTATAAAATAAATATATGTTATCGTCTCGAAATTTATCATTGTCGAGATACCTATATCAAAGTTTATAAATTTTATTTACATCGTATCATTATAACATTCATTGTTCTTTTTATAAATACCCATACCGTTAAACGTCTCGGATCACATTTTAAGTTTTAAATGTTTTGTGGATTATTGGGCCTGGCCCAATTAGTTGGCCCATTTAAGTGGTCATTAAGTCCGGTCCATTTTGTTAAACATAAGGCCCAATAATGTAAACCCAAAGTTTTTGGTCCAGGCCCAAGTCACAGCCCAGTCCAGCGGGACAGTTCAGCCCAGCCGTTCGGCTTGGGCCAGCTGTTCGGCTTGGGCCATAAGCCGTTCGACTGTGGCCCTCGGCCCAGTTCACGTCTCGTCCAATCCAGTCCAATTATTTAGTCCATTAACTGTTCGGCCCAAACACACTAACCCATCCGTTTGGGTAAAAAGTTGCAACCCGTTCGGCTCATCACATCCAGTCGATCGGCTGGCCCAAGCTAACCGGTCGGGTTGGTTCGTCCCTGTCATTTTGCACTCTGTTCGTGGTATGTGTGATATATACATATATATACACGCTTTTGCTTCGAGTTTTGGCTCGTTTTTACATATTCCTAACATCCTAATATCATATATACATTGTATTTTACTACTTATCATTGCTCCAAATCATGTGTTCATATGTGAATTTTTGAGTTTTAAGCTTTGGTGTCCATAACCCACAATCAAAAATGATCCATTCAATCATCAAACTTTTGTGTTATATACATAGATTTTGAAGCATAATCATGTTAGATCATAAGATAAAATCAAGAAAACAAGAATTTGAAGGATATAAAGTTTCCTTACAATTATATATGACGATGATGATGATACCGCAAGATGTTGATGATGATTATTGTTTATGTTTTAATGTGTATATTGTTACTACTGCTTTGCTGCCTCTGCTCTAACTCAGTGAAGCAGAAGAAGAAGATTGAAGATGGAAATGGTTTGTGTGTGTGTGAGAGTGATCACAGAAAGAAGGAGGTGGGAGTATAATATTTCAAACGAGTATGGCTTGTAATAGCATACTGTCTCCTCAATTATTTGAGGTTGGTGGTAATATTTGACCCGTTAATTTCGAGTACGGGTATAATTAGTACAATATAGAATTTAACATTTTATATTTTTATTCTGTAGATGTTCTCCTGGTTCGTTATTTAAACTCAGAATAATGAGGTTTTCATTATTTTAGACTGTTGTACAAATTTGTATATTGGACTGCTCGTATCCAAATGGGTGCAAAATTTCAGTCGAATTTCGGATTCATATTTTGAGGTAATGTTCCAAATGCTTTCGAATGAATGAGAAAATTTGAACTTTTCTCATTTTGATCTTTGGGTGTATTTTAAAATTGTTTCTGTTCGTTTTATAATACGTTTTATGTTAAACGTATATTAAATTCGTTTTATCTATATGTTATAGATATACTAGTACTCGTAATTAATAATTGAATTATTAATTATTTTAGTCACCAACTTTTGTTATTTATTTTTTTCAGGTTTGTTCCGATACATTTGTACGTAACTTTAAATACTTACGTATTAGTAATACTTTTTGTTTAAAAGTACTGGGTTGCTAGGCTTACATCACATCAAAAGTTTTGTGTTAAACTTAATCAGGAAATTAGCGTAAGAATGCACATGATTAAATGTTAATCAGTACCTAATTTGGAGAGTTGTCACACTGATCACCTCCGAACGGTCGGTCGGGTTTTACCCCGGTCGTTGGTCCAACCTTCCGGCTGCGGATCAGCGGGTGTTTTAAATTTATATTTTACTGGGAAGCCTAAGCTTTATTACTACCTACTGCTCTAAGGGTATTAGGGTAGTAAGCGGTAAGTCTGACTCAGGTGTCGTTCTTAAAATCGGAGCGAATCGAAATGAAGTGAATACCTCAGATGATACAAGCTAATAGGATGGGTTTAATAGAGCAGGTAGGGTTTGTTTTGGTATTTTCTAATTTAAATAAAGTGGAGGAAAGTAAATTCTAAACTACGAATAGGGTAAGCAAATAGATAGAGATTGTGTTTGTTGAAGTTCCAATATTCAGGTTCGGGATGATGTTCATTATAAAAGGTGATTGGAGACTTGCCTTAGTAAAATTATCAGAGGTTTGGTGTAAACACTAGTACCCTACGATTTAAGTGGAAACCCTAAGTCGTATGTCACTGAATACTAGGTTATCATGAGTCTGATCAGATCAGGCTGCTTAGCCCCTAACACTGTCCGATGAGGACAAGTGACCCTTCTTGGAGTTAACTCCTGGGCGCATGAATAAGGCAACAGACCGATATTTAATTTCTGACCTTTCTTAACACCTAATTCTAATTGATTTTATTAAGGCTCATACTAATTGCTTGCTAATGTATGTTAAACTATCAGTTATGTTGGATCAAGGGGTTTAAGCATCCTAAACTACAGCTGAATGTTCGCTTTCTTTTCAAGATCCCTTAAATTTAATTAAGGAGCACAAATACTTCTGTCAAGGGGTAGACCCTCCTTTGCGATCAAACGTTCATCCCTAGGTTTGTTTCACGGTGTATACTACGTTTTTCAGTAATTCCACAGCTTTAATATATACCTAGACCATGTTCAGGAAGGGTAACTTCCAGGTATCCACGGTGTCATATGCCTACGACCGGTCCGTAGCTTCCACGCATTTGTACTCCACCAGAGGTGTTTCCAGCGCTATACTAAGTACTGGGCTGTTTTACAGCATGTTCACAGTTTCATACAAAAACACAGATAACTATCTACCGATACTAGGGTTGATCAAGTCCTAATACTAAAGTAATAGCCACGTGAAAGCTTGGAAAGGGTGAAATAGGTGGTTTAGAATTACTTCTTGAAAAATTTAACCTGATACATAATATAGCTATTTCTAATCACATATTTAATTAAAGATTAATTTAAAATCATCCCTACTAAATATCTACATTTCAAAAATCACAATATTACACTACTCAATAAACATGGCAACAAATAAAGCACATACCATAATACTATGCATGGATAAATCAGACATAATAACAGTATGAGAGAATAGATATCACCGGATAATAGGGCAGCATAACAAGAGAAAAGAACTTGCAATCCTTGAATAAAAGCTTGAACACCAATACTCATTGTTTACAAGGCTAATCTCTACTCTAATCTACTAGCTACCCACTAATTACTCTCTAACCCTCTAGAGAGAGAAGTTAGAGAGAGAAACTAACTAACTAAGAAAGAAAATTACAAGAAGTGTATGTGAAAGAGTGAATTGTTGAATGAAGAATGGAAATTGAAGGTATGTTGAATGGGGAGGTTGGTCTTGTATTTATAGGCAAATGGATCACTAAGCAATCTCCACAATTTGATACTCGATTCTTCCGATTTGCACTGAAATATCACCCCTAGCTCAGAAATTCGGCACCAAAAGGGTAGTATTGGACACCAAAGGGGTAGTATCGGATAGCTTTGGGGTGGTATTCGGCACCAAAAGGGTAGTATTCGGCACCAAAAGGGGCGTATCCGACACCGTAGAGGGGGTATACAACCACCTAGGGGTGTATACCACCCTTTTAGGGGGGGGGGGGGGGGTATACGGCCCTTATAGGGGCGTATACGGCCCCTGTAGGGGTGGTATGCCCTTGGTCGTGATCTTGTGCACTGGATCGTAAGTCTTGTTGCTTGGTCGTAGTTCGTGTGATCTTCATTTGGCTCTAGTTTCTTCGTTCTTGATCTGTTTTCAACGTTCTTTATATCCACGCGTTTGTAATCTCCAGACCTACATTTTAAGATAATTATTAGGTCTCAGATCGGAGTTTTACGATAAAATAGCATGTCGAACGAATTATGCCTATTTAAGTGTGTTTTTCGTCCATTTACCGTTGTTTTCGAAATACTTATAAAGTTTTGACCTTTTTAACAAAATGTGATAAATGTGAGCTTTATTGGCATGTTTTTGTTAATTAAGTGCTAAATATGAAGTAAAAGATGTGCGTAAAACAAGACTTTTTACGTCAAATCAACCTCAGAGACCCGAAGGCTTAAAAAAAATTTGAGCCTTGCAAGGAGCATGCATGATAGCACGCGGAGTTCAGAGAGTGATACAGAAAATATCGATGAGGTGGAGATTCTTCTCAAGGCTTATTTTATTATCACTGATAGCATTCTCAATAAGTTTACATCGGTATATAGCTTACATGCTAACATATTGAGTTCTCATTGGTGGATTTATTTGTGGTTAACAACTTTGTTAATGATTTCTTTTTGTTTGTGTAATAGCTGAAGGAATACATCGATCTCAATGAATTGGTGATCTCGGAAGCATATAAAACCAGTTCATTAGTGATCCCGAAATAAAAGGGAGAGTATGTTGGTGATCCATGAGTTAAACCCAACTATATATTTTCACGTTGAAAATTAAAATAATGAAAATCTCTTAGAAAATCAAAAGTAACCGGTTATCCCGGTTAACGGTTACCATATGGTGACATCGGGACAACTTTACAAAGTTCGTTGGTGATCTCAGTAATAAAATCGGTTGATTAGTAATCTCGGAACAAAAAGGAGAGTACGTTGGTGATCGGTGACTTAAACCATCTTAATTCACTTGGAATTGTGAATAACATGTAGTTATGTTTGTATGATTAGGTATTGAAGGAAAGTTGAAGAACAAACCCTTGAACTAGTGTATTACTAACAACTTGACAAAGGTAAGTAGTAAGATGTAGTATAAATTACACTTGTTTATGAATTCTATATGGAATGATCACATGAGTAGTAGTAGTTTACATGTGGCATTGAAGCATGTCACTTGGATAGTATTGAAGGAATTGGGAGTAAACTAATTCCTTGTAGAGTTTCTGGAATAGGAATAAATTGTAGTAAGGGATTTTTATTGTAGTTATGTGATTGCTTGAGAGTAATCACCATAGTAGTATTGTAGTTAATGATCATGTAATATGATTCATCATGTATGAAAAGTAGTATTTCAGTGTTGAAAAGGAAGTAATAAAATTGTATCTATTAATATTGTTAGTTCTTATTACTTACCAAGTCATGTAGCTTACCTATTGTTGTGATGTATGTATGCAGGTACAAGTGGTTCAAGAACTAACTTGGGAAAGGAGCCAAGAAATGACTAACAGTGGAGCTTACTAGTTAGTAGTAAGTTGATACCCTATTTTTGATCATGCTCTTGATAAACAAATGAAAGCCCCACTTTTGTAGCAAAACTTGTTTCAAGTCAAACTTTGTATAAGTATGGTAGTAAAGTATCAAGTGGTAGTATGAATATGTGGTGAAGGTTGTTTACACTCGTGTTAATCTTAATGTACTTAAGTTGTTGTTGATATAGCTTAACTTTTGAGAATAAATTATGGTCTATGTTGACTCTAACTTAATTGGGTCAACTAGAGGAAAAGTTGGTGGAGGTGAAGTCATTAGTTTGGTCATAACCCAAACGGGTCGTGTAGTGTTCAAATGGGTCACCAAATAACTAAAGTGTCCAAATAGTTTAAGTTTATGATATAATAAGTGTTATTATCGAAAGAGAGCCAAGTTGCATTATTAAAATTGTTGGGAGAATTGGAAAGTCAGAATTTGTGAGAATTGAAATTTGACATGTCAAGAGAATGGTTAAAAATGACCATATTTTGGTTAACGGTTCAATTTTAATAAAATGCAAATTTGGAAAAATATAAATGGAGAAGTGCATATATTTATATAAGAAAGGTGTTCGCCAATTTTCATGGTCATTGGTCAAACGTTTTAAAAGTTATGAAGTGTTAAAGTTCGTATTTTAGTATTAAGTTGGTGCAGGAAAATATCAAGTTCAAGATCTGTTGGGATTGAAGGGTACCAGGTAACCCTTTTACCCAGCGGGTAAGGTGTTACCCGTAGGGTTATACGGTGGGTAAAGTGAAGCACGTATCGTGGGTTTAATTCTGGACAAAAGTTGAGTCGTCTAGATTGAAAGGTACCCGGCGGATACCTAGTTAGCCGGTGGGTAACCATATTACCCGGCACCCTAGCCGGCGGGTAAACCCGTTTTTCAGAAGTTTTATTTGGAGTGAATTGTACATAGAATAAAATAACAATAATAGTAATATTAGTCTAGTAATGACTTAAATAAAGTTTGTAATATTAGTAAAGTAATGACTTAAATAAAGTTTGTAACGAAGTTTTAAATGATACGCTTTGTATCGGGTCAAAAATATTGTCTAGATCCAGTATGATTTATATTATTTAGTCATTTAATACTTTTTCATTTTATATGGCTAACTTTTTTTAATTGAAAATAATATCCGATATTAATAAAATCGATAGGACTATATTACTAGTTTTAAAATATCCATGGATTTTCTATGTATATTAAAAAGGTTGAAAATTAAAAATGTAAAATTTAAAGTTTATAGAAATGTTGATTGGTCAAAAAGGATTTATATTTTACACATATGTTTTATTTTATGCTTTCAATAACCCAATTTCATTTCATTTTATTTTAGTTTTTTCGGTTTGCGAAGTTTATAGCCCTGGGGTATAGATTAAGTTTTGTTAAATAAGTTTCATTGATAATTAGTATTGGTTTTATCAGTTTTAATGATTTTTTTAATATGAATTCAATATACCTAACATTATCTTCTTAATGATAAATCAACTAATATGTCACTAGTTCAAGTATACATTGGGAAATGATGTTTTCCTTTTAATTTTCTTTTCAACGATCTCAACATTCATTATGTAATTATATGGAAATGGGGTTGAAAATTGTGTGACATAGATATTAATAACTTAAATTTAAGTGCTTCCAAAAATAAATTAGTACGATGTTTACAAAGTAGTCTAATCTAAAGTAGTATAAAACTTTAGTACTAATATCATTATATAATCAACATATATTATTGAATAATAACAAGAACTTTAATGCCCTCGCGTTGCGACGGGTTTTAATGGTAAATATTTTTTCACCTAAAATTTAAACCTTAAATTTGGTTTCGGTGCTTTTAACTTTAATAGAAAAGTTATGAACTCTGATGTAACGCAAAAAGTCACGTTTTTACATACATTATTCCGCAATATTTGAGCTAATATTTGATAAAAACATCTTAAAACAACGGTTATTTACTAAAATTCACCAATATGGTTCAATGTAGACGTTGTGACAAAAATTACTAAAACATCCAATTAATACGCAAAAGAAACATTGATATTAGTTACCCATGTTATATTTATCTTAGCAAAAGTAATACATTGAATTCAATAGTAGCATTGTACACTTTTGTAACTTAATTTACACTTGTCTTTTTTCTAACTTATATATATAACTATCGCAGTTAATCAAAATTTTCTTGAATATAGAATGAAAACATAAAATGTAACATTAAGTAGTGGTACAACATACTTATTGAATAATTTATACCTTAGTCATCATATATATATGTAAGATATTATTTTTTTCGAAAACTTAAAACATATACACTCTATAAGAGTTCAAAATATCAACAGATAATAATCATGAGATATAATTATTGTAGCTAATAGTATGATATTTAGAGACGATATAAAGTTAAAGACCATTATATCACTTTTATACAACTTCAAAAAAGTTTAGATTTTCAAAATAATAGAAAAGTTAATGCCACCTTAAAGGTTTTTAACTCATATAGCATTATAGCCCATAACAATTTCAAAATCTTTTACCATTAAACTACAATTATGTTATTATAATATATTTAGCATCAAAACATATATCCAAATTAATGTATCACAAAAAGATAAATGAGTTACTATTTATAATAGGTTGCCAATTGATATTAAAGGTAATAATATTAAACATGAGCATGGAACAAAAAAACTAATTAAGTAGTCATGGGAGTATTAAGATATGAACCTTGGTGCTCTTAAACAAAACATCAACAACTCAACCACTTAGGACAAATCTTCATTTAATTATCTATTGCAAAATAGTTTCTTTTATATTAGCTATTAAATCTAGTTATACAAAAGTGTAAACAGCTTACTATTCATAGTTGTTTGCTAATTGATATTAGTAGATAATAGATAATAGTAAGGTGTTAAAAAAAAATATCAGGACGTTTCACTAGGCCACGATTTAGAGCACTTGGTCATGAGTTCGGACATCGCCTGATTGCTTTGATCATGTTGCTCGGCCATGGTCACGGTCCAACACTCAGATTTTGCCTAATCGTTTAAATCTCGTTTCCCGAGGCTTGTTACTATGTCAAACACTTACTTTTTTGGCCATGTGTAACACCTACTCTTTTGGGCCGAGTAGAAATATGGTATTTTTTTTAAACTTTAAATTATTATTTATTGTGTTAGGAAATATTACATTTTGTTTATTTGAGTAATAATTAGAAAAAATGTCAAATGATTAATTGTGACATGTAAATTATTAATTGTTTTAACTTTTTACAGTTGAAGGTGAAATAATATTATTGGAATCGTAAATGGTTTTTAGGTTCTAGACAATAGATTTAGAAGGGGAATAAAACTCAAATGGATATTCGGGTCGGTTGGAGTAAGCCGGCCTATTTTACTCAGCTTTCCTAATTTGGGTGACACTCTCTTTTGCAACCTACAGGAAGGAAAAGAAATTATAAGTAAATTAAGAAAGAATAACAATTAGCTTGGTGATTTAGATTGAATTTTATCAACATCAGCTTGTACATTATCATCTTCTTAGTCCTCACAAATAGTAATGTTCTATTCTATTATTCATGAAATTACTATTGAATGAAATTTGTTGATTAATGGTTCAAATTATGAGGATTGAAGATTGAATAGAAGAGATATGATGTTGTGGTTGTCATTTGATTTTAGTAAACTAAGATGTTTAATTCTTCTTCAACTTTGAGTTTGATTGAAATTATTAGGGTTCATGATATATAGGAGATTAAGTCTTGAAAAGTGTTATATGATGGTTGTATGAAGCTATTTGAGTTAGTAGTTACATCGATATCCGTATTTGTTATTGTTTAAGAGGTTTGAGTGTGGATTGAGTTGTGCAGAAGGAAAGGAGCAGGTCTGGACGAAACCAGGTCGCGACGCGATATGACATGAATCGCGACGTGATCTTATCTAATTGCGACGCGATTTCATTTGGGTAGCGACGCGATTTGCCAGGGTAAAACGCGACGCGATTTGCTTTAAATCAGCAGTCCAGTTTCTATTTTCTTGCTTATTTTTGTATACTGGTATATACTATTTGTAGGTTGATTAAACTGGAGTGTACTCCAGACCTAATGATATATTATAATGACAAGTTAGAAATTAAGTAATGAAGTTATTGATTTGATATAACTTAACTTAGTGAGAATGGAAACTTGTAAACTATTAAGGTTAATACTTGTAACTTTGATTATTGTTTGTTGTGGTAATTGCCAACGACTTGACATGTAAAGTTGGTGACCTTGTTATAGTTAAGTACTTGTGTTGTCTATGTTTTGTATTAATCAAATCATATAATGCTTACTTATTTGATTATTTACTTAAGTTAAGTTATACCCAAATTATGAAATAAGTTATACAAGTTATGGGACGTGTTACCGACTCATTATTAATTGTATTCTCAGATACAAAGAAGACTCAACATTATTAGAATTTTGAGTAGACTCGAGGTAACGGTGAGTGGATTTGTAATCCTCAGTGCAATTTAGTTGTAACAGGTTTTGTTACAACGAGTAAACGTAGTATTACTGCTATAATAGACTGTTTAGTCTGTCATGATGTAATTACTGTTTGATAGACCGTCTAGTATGACACGATGCCATGATAATAATGAATTATGTGATATATGGCCTTTGGGGACTATGTGGTATTGAGGTCAGCCTGGTGCTGGGCTTAGTTGCTATTATTGACCGATGGAGGGTTCCTTGTACATAGCTCTAATAGGAACCTTAGTCGTGTGGGAATATCATTAAGCTATCGGTTATTCAATGTATTGACATGCAGTGATTGTGAAGGGTTCTTGAAGGTTTCCTCAGGAACCGCCGGTTCTTATTGAGATTATGTGTTTACGAGCCTGTTGTGGTAAACAGGGTTGCTATGTGTTTACGATGCTTTGCTTTAAACAGATTTATTATGACTAAGTTAGACCGTCGATTACATGTCTTCTCACTTAGCTTTGAGCTAATCTTACCACCTTAATACTTCTTGCAGGTTTTGATTTTGGATATAACGGGCTGGGGCAAGAAGCATTTACTGGATAAAATGTTTGACGACCGGGCGCTTACTGATCTGATATCTGATTTGGAAAAATTAGTGTTGCCTTTTGAGTTATATAACACTTAAACTCGTAAATTATGATTTGAAATAGTTTGACTTTATATGTCTATTATATAATGTAAATTATTAATGTTTATTTGAACTTGTGCTTCCGATATATATAAAAAAATGGTTCTAAAATATGGGGTGTTATACCATGACCTAAGTTTCTCGGCCATGATACTTGGTCATGGATCGGCCATGAGCTTGAGTGTTCTTGGAATCTTGGCTATGGAACTCAGTCATGGTTTGGGGCATGACTTGGTGGTTCTCTATCATGGTTCAAGTCGTGATCGAGTCATGATCCATTTGTTGTGTTTCAGCTTGTGCACTGCTCCTAGATCTTCATGTTTAGGCTTGTAAAATGCATTTCATTGTTTCCATCATATTTCTACGTTTTTCAACATTTATTTACCCATTAATTTGAGATCACCATCGTATTATCCTAGTTAACAAAATACGAGTGATAAATGCCATATTCGCGCGACAATGTTAAACATTCATCTAAATGATACCAATAATGCACGTTAAATCATGATATTTTACGCGTTATCAACTCAGAAGTGAAGCAACAAGGAATACCAAAATTGTTTCCTCTTTTAATTTCACATATTCGTACCCCAAATCTTCCATTGTACAAACCCATATATATGAAACATGAAATTGGATTTAAACTCACCACTACTTTTCCAGTAGAATAAAAAAAAACTCATCTTTATGTCATTGATGATGGCGAAGATGGCAACAAAATTGAGACCAGTACAAAATTGAACCCCAATTGATAAAATAATAAAATAATATTTTTTTGAAATTCCATAGTAAATATATTAGTCCCAGCGAAACTATAAATTAATAATTACTAAAATATTCTAAAATTCTAGGATTGTCTAGTTAAAAATGTGTCTATAGTCACTTGTTTATTTGTGAACTTAAAATCTATATTGAGTTCATCTTCAAATCTCATCATTACACTTAAGAGTTGAGGCATTGTATTCTCGTATTGCAACAAAAAGTTGTGAAGAGTTGTTGCCGCTCTTGCAATGCTTCTTTCCGAGTGATCGATTCCAAAGATACTGAATCATCATCAACTTCATCATCAACCGGATTTTAAACGGTATCCGCTATAATTTCTTCAATACTTTGAACCTCGTAACATTCATTATTTTTACCTTGATAATCCAACAACTCATTCACATCCATTTTGTGCCGATAATGCATTTTGTGCTCACGAATGGGTTGGACAAACCAACTCTTTAAATTAATAATTTATTAATTTATCGATATAATAATATCTCGCTAAATTAATAAAATATCCCGGTCTCAACATAGTTAATTTATAGAGGATTTACTGTATTGCTTATTAACGATAGACAATGTACTTATTCGGAACTTAAAAAAAAAAAAAACCCTGGCCAAATTGTGTTTGTATTTGTATGTTCTTAATAGTTGAGGGGGATAGTTTATAAATTATTTGCCGAATCCCACCAGAGAAGCATAATCACTTTACCAAACCCTAATTAAAACCCTTTACGGCCGGCAACTATCGTCGGAGAAATGGACCGGCCGGCGACTTTGCTTGACGAAGCTTTGAATCTCGACACCGGCAGACGTGTAATCGTAGTGGAAGATTGCGTCGAAACTAGCGGCTCGTTCGTCTTACACCACCTACTCAAACGCTTTCTATCTCCTAATTTATCGTCATCCGATAATATCGTCATTTTTCTCGCCTTCGCTCAACCTTTTTCGCATTACGACCGTATTCTTCGTAAGACGGTACTCACTTTGATTTATAGCATCTCTTATAGATACAGTAACTGTGAATGTATGTATATGTTTTGTGATTAATTGGTAGTGCTTATGAGTTTATGTTTGAGTAATTGTTGAAGTTTTTAGGTCAAACGGTGAACATTTTGAATTTTGTGATTTATATGAATGAGTTGCGCTTTCAGCGTAAAAGCGGATACAGTTGTGTAGTTTGATACCAAGTGAACACATAGAGTATCGGAAGCGAAGTGATTAATCTGACTTCATTATTAGAAAGTTCTGTACTTCGATGCGGAGATGACTTGACGGAGTGTAGCTAAAATTGCCTCGGTTCTTGCCTTTAGAACACAAGAAAAACGCAGTCATATGAAATGATGTTAGAGGGCTGCTTTTCATGTGTTTAGTGTTATTGGAACACATTGTGTGAACTTTTATTGATTGTATCGAGTTATTGGTGTGACAGGGTTGCAATTTAGTTGTGCAAAGGGAGAATAAAAGATTGATATTTTTTGACATGCTTATGCTCGAGTGTCCAGGTGAGAATATCAGGTAAACATTTTGCTGCTACCTGATTTCTTTCTTTTTTCTTTTTATGTTAATCCGTTAATACTTCAACAAAGGCAGTTATGTGGATATTGTTTTCTAAATAATATGGCTGTGAACTTTGTGAAGTACCATTTTGTAAGCATTTTCACTTAGATGTAACTAACTTGAAGTGATTGATCAGATGATGGGGTTGAAGGTGGATTAGTTGCGTTGTTCGGGAATATTCAGAAAGCTGTGGAAGTCAATTCACTAAACAAGAACGTTACTATTATGATTGATGATATATCTCTTCTGGAGGTGGCTGCTAATGGTTCTACTAAAGATGTTCTTAATTTTATGCATTACTGCCATACGTTAACAACCCAGTTTGTAAGGACACTATTTGTACTTCAATGCACTTAGTAACACAGCACCATGTATATATGAATGTTTTATTTTTGTTAATGTTTTTGTTTTCACAGGGTTGTACGATAGTTATTGTGGTTCATGAGGACATTTATTCAAGTGGAGATGGATCTACTCTTCCTTTACAAATGGCGTACCTTGCAGATATCACGATAAAGACCGCACCTTTGATGACTGGTTTGGCAGCGGATGTTCATGGACAGGTATTTAATATATTTCTTGCTTACTTCACCAGTAGTGGTTCGTCAGTGCATATGGAAATTAGTTATATTCTCCCCTGAGTTTATAAAGCTGGGCTATTTCTGGTTCGATAATACACTTTTGTCCTAATATTTACTTCCAGCGTGTGGTTGACATACCACACTTTCATCTTAAGCTACTACCATTCAACTATTCATAATGAGTGACATTATATAATTTTGCAAAATGATTTAGGGTTTTGTGCATTAAAATTATGGTTCTACCTGTTAGACATGAAACATCTCCGAAATCAGCTCATATGTTACATCCACACAATTTTTACAAAATAAGCTTCACAAAATGATATGGCACATGTCATTTACCAAACAAATTTATTTGTAACTTCCCACTCATCATTCTTTTTCTTCAATTCATTGGTTCACATCAATTTGTGAATAATTTTTTGTAAAATTTATGTGAACATATCATTTCTCTTGCTAAAAATGGGTCGAAATGGTCACCTCTATTGACTATTGATTAGTGTCCATTATACCATTTACTCAATATGCAGCTGACGGTATTGAACATGGGAGGCACTGGCGAATTAGGGAGCTCAAAGAGCAAGACACGTAATTTCCATTACAGGATCAAGGATAACGGTGTTGATTATTTCTATCCAGGGAGCCGATCATGAAAAGATGCAGCATTTTCGTTTAAGCTGTTTTCACCAGCATAGTATTATTACTTACTACATGTATGTAGCTCCAATGTATTCTAAATCACTGTTCAAGTTGCTGGTATTAGTTTCTTTGTTCCATGAAGGGATCGTATTTTGCTTTGTGTCTTGCTTTGTGTCGGAAGCTCATTTTTGCTACCAAATTGTTGTCAATATGTGTTCTATGTGGGATGACCAATGTTAATAGCAAACCTGTTGTTTGTGTCGATGTTATTTGATGACCAATAATTGCAGGCTGAGTTTTATTTTCCCTAGTTTTATAAGCGTCATTATAATCACGTGTAGGTACTTGGGTCGTTGATTGATAATTACTTACAATTTCTATTGTTAACTGTATAAAGATTAGAAACAATGTAATTTCAAATTGATAAATTAGTCAACATCAATTGGTTATATCCCTATGTTTAAGGTTGACCATAATGAATTGTTATACACGTGAAAAACAAGCACTTATTTCTTCATCACCATTCCTTATAACCATGCATCGTGTGGAAATCCTTTTCTTTCTCAAACTCCACGAAAAATTACAATCTTAATGCGTAAAGTGATCTTGTTCAACTTTTAGAGCTCCAAAATCATCTGGAATTTAAGTTATCATTGTCTCTTTATGAACATGTATATGTTTATGATCCCCTTTATGTAATGAGGTAATGATTTTGATAACATTAACATTTACGACAATGATGATTTCCGTAGATCAAACTATTTTGTCAGATAAATTTCACTTGACCATTTATGTAAGATTTTCACATCAGGTCATTCTATATGTTCGCAATTTTTTCAGGATCTTGCTGGTGGTATTGAGTAGTACAAGTCTCTACATACATTATTGAATCTTGATCGACTAAAGTAAGGTAAATAGCATATCAATTTATAACCAGGTTTATGGGTTACATGTTAACAGTTAACACTACAAGTTTAACAGTCGATTCTGGACTATATTTCTTTTTCGTGATTTTTGTTGATGTATAAAATTCATATTATCTTATTGTATTACATCTACACAAGAATGTAAAAAGGTACATAGTTACAAACTTATGACAAAAAAGTTTGTAATACCTTACTAACACCACTCAGGATCAATAAGCCAATTCTGCAATCCGTGACACTGGCATAGACAAAAAATTTTGTATGAAAACCTCATTCCATTCTTTGCAGATATCATATCCATGACTAGTGCGATTGTGTTCCAAATTATTTCTGCAGTTGTATAGAATTTGGTCAAGTCTTGCTTCCACCATTTGAACAACCATTTCCACATTACTCGAGCTTCTTTGCACAATATCAAACAATGATCTACCGATTCAATTCCATCGTCACAACAGCAGTATAATACCGTGTGATGATCGATTTCCGGTCTTGTCAAGTTCGTCTCTCACTGGTAGCCTTTTTCTCTCGGACCATCACACGAAGATTCCAACTTTTAGCAGAAATAATTTATTTTGTTTTGCTTCTTGACTCACCCTCTTTAACCAAAATTTTCTCGTCAATCGATGATGACAAGGACTTCAACCCAGACGCATCCTCCATCGCCTGCACTCCACCACCATTTATCCCTGCAACTTGAATCGGTAACACAACACGATACTGGAGATATAAGTTCATCAACTTACCCCAAAGAGCTTCCCCTTGGCTCTCTATAGTAATTCAGCTAACCTGAGTGGGTATAATTGATAATAAAAAGCATTTGAAAGTTCAAGCAGATTTTGTTCTTCAAGTGTAGAGAGGTAGTCATTTCCTTCGTAATTTAATCAATTCTAGGTGTATAAACTCGATTGTTAAACATGTAAATGAATCTTGATGTGTAAAAGCTTAACCTTGAGCATTAAAGGTTAATTGTCTAAATATGTGCATATCTTGTACTTCTATCTGATTCTTGCTAGCTATAGACAGATTTAATCACTTTACTTTTGACAAAAATGTACGCTACATGAATTTGTCGACCCAAGTGGTTCAAAAGAATCTTAAGTATACATTGCACGCAAACACCAATAGAGTTACGAAAAGCACATAAGCAGATGATCAAAAGGACTTGTTCATATAAAAAGATAATCTTGGACAATAGTTCAAGAACATCAAACAACAGATTACATAGAAAGCTCTCCAAGATCAAACAACACCAAACAATAATAAGAACCGGAAGGCGGAAACTAGACTGTAAAAAACATTATTAGATTGATCATAAACGAAAGTCCTGGAGAAAAAAACTTATTGCTTGAAACCGGGGGGACTATGTTTTAATTTAAGATTCGGTTGAATTCCATCCTTCTTAATTCTTTCATTGCGTCCCCACATATCTTGAAATATACCCTTCATATCTACAACACTGCTAACCTTGACTTACTTATTTAATATCAGAAATGAAATCAAAGTCGACCGTTACGAATCTGCATCCTCATTGTTGACCCCATTTGCCCCATGTCGAACAAATTGCCCACGAACACGTGGTCTCTGTTCTGCTAGCTTCTTCCTGCTTTGGTACCGGACCTACAGAATACACCAAATAGCAGATGAATACTATCAGAGTTGAAGTGCGCTATATTTGCATTATGGAACTAATTTCTGATTATTACAACTTGAAATCATGAAATCTAAGTTTTTGTACAATATCTGCTTGTGATTCTTTAATTAGTAATGTGTCAAACAATTAGTTACCCTTTGGTAATCAATAAACCCTACAATAAACTTAATTATATAAAGTAAACTAACATTACCCATTTACCCCTTTATAATTATTTGAGAAATTTGCACTCTTCTTACAGAATCTTATATTTGGTCACTTTATCAAGGATGATTGTGCAGGATAACAACATGCTTTCATGTTTTTACCAAGAAAAGCAATTAAATTCAAAAAAATTTAGAAGTAGCAATGTCTGTTCATTCTTATATCAAAAATAGCCCGTGAGGTGAATTGTGTTGCTAATATTTGGAAAAAATAACTTGAAAGTACGTTTCTACGATGATTACTTTATTATTAGTGAAACTGAGAAAAGTGCTTCTATTTTGTGAAATAACCCTTTTATTAGTATTCAGAGTTTGTAAAACATCTGATCACTCATTACTTGAAGTAGAACATCTAAACTATATTGTTTACAGTATGATTTGTAACAATTGATTATTTGATTCTGAAAGAATATATATACCTTTTTCTGAAAGCATCTTTCTTTCCTCTTCTGACGGAATTTATTAAGGGCAGCCTCTCTCTGAGTTAAGCGTTCTTGATCCACACCACTCCCGCTCCCGCTTCCACTACCATCTCCACCATTACACTTATCTGCTACACTATTATCTTGCTTAGGGACAACATTATCTTTTTTTGTGAAAACATGATCTTTTTTAGCGATAGCATGATCTTGTTTAGCAACAGCATTATCACTTTCAATCTTACCACCTTCAACAACTGGAGCAGAGCTGCTTGCCTTTTGCCAGCTGCTTCCATTTTCACCATTACTCTTGTTATTACTTCCTGATGCACTACCATAGTTAGCAGCATTTCCTTCAGCAGAAGCTGTCAAGATGTTAGACACCATGTTTCTTAGAGATCCATCATCAGGATCCACCATTTTCTGTTGCTGAAGTTTATGGACATGGTGGTGGTGGTGGTGGTAGTGGTGGTGATGGTGGCGAACTTGCACCTGCTGCTGGACACCCTTCGGTTGTCCCGCGGTGGTCTTAACCGCGTCACCATCCTCATTGGCAGAAGGGATGAGAGGTTCAAGGGTGGAAGTATGGTTGTGGTGAACAACAACGGTGGAATTATTGGGAAGCGGTTTGTCATCTGGTTTGGTGGCGAAAGCATTGTTGGTGGTGGACCCCATATCATCACTACCATTGGAACGTTGATTAGGGGTTCCAGTTGAATTAGATTGCAAGTTATCGGGCTTAACTGCTTCTGAGCTGATATCAAGTGGCGAGCAGCTACCTACATTCCCAGTTGGAGCTTGGTTGATGTTCGATGCAGTGTTATACCTGCATAGAAATGATCATCATACAAAAATTAACTGGGTTCACTCGTAAGTTATCTGACTTGTTACATTATATAACATAGCTTGAAGTGTCAATTATGACTCATTTACTAGATAATGGGTCAATCTGGGCTATGTTTTATCTACAAAGTATAACACTCAATTATTAGCAATATAAAGAACGAGTAAAATGGGAGAAACGGGTTGAAGGTCACCGAACATGTATTATTAATGCATAAAATCTCCTACATCATATATTTTGATAAGTTATGTTACTTTTCAGGAAAACAACACTGTTTTGGGGTCAACACAATCTCAGCCAACCAGTTTTGAGTCTTGACCGTAAAAAAATATACACACCTTGTGACCAAAACCCATTTTAACACACCTAAACTGCAAATCTCTCCAAATAACATACCTTGAGAAGGCCGAAAGGCCAGATTGGCGTATAACATTTCGCTCCTGGCCATCGGCATCTTCCACATCTCTTGGCCTTTTCAAACTGAGCTCAAGGGCAGGAGATTCCTTGGAATAATAGATAGATTTATCTTCAATGTTAATTTTCTTGAGTAAGTGGTTTGCTTTTAGGGCTTCCATGTGAGCATTACTTATCTTGGTGGCACCAAGAGCTTCAGTCATCGGTGCACCATTTTGGCTACCAAGTTGCATACTACTATCCAGATTATTTCCCACATTCTTCATATTTGCATTATCCATCCCCTTTTTGTTTGCGTCTTCAACCTCACAAATTGAACTTTTAGGGACTCCGATCTCCAAGTCTTTTCCCATTTCAATAATTTCTGTGACAGCAAATGATAAAAAAGAACACAATTATAATGCATTTATTGGACGATACAAAAATAGGGTTCCTTGTGAAAAAGATCACAATACAATCAGTGTTGTTTCACGAAAAAGGTTACAGTTAACCAATATGACATTCATTTTTTCCACAATCAACCATTAGTATTAACGGTGGCAAAATGGGTGGGTTGGGTAAGGAGCCAAAACGGGCAATTTTATGTAATGGGATAACCCGCAAACTCTTCTTTTTATTAGTTTTTGTCATTTTTATGAGTGATTTGTGTTCTGAAATTGATTACATAAACTAATTTAAGTATATATAATTCCTTAAATATAAAAATGAAAAACAAACAGTGGCTTTATGCATTTGAATATAGTTCAAATGACATTCAACAGCCCATCCCTTTTTACTAAAAGCTTTTAGGTTAATCTGTTTGACCCTAGAAATAAACATAACCCAAATGAACCCATTTATATGTGAATGGGTTAACATTGGCACGTCTAATAATAACATGATGGTACTAAATTGCTAATGTTGAGAACCAAGTATACTAGGATAGGTAGTTGGAATATATTTTGTAGTAACTCAAGTTACAATAATTGAACATATAATGAAGCACTGCCAGTGTATTACCTAGCTTATCATCCTCTGTGAGATCCACTCTATTGGCAACTGCTGAACGAAAATGGTTCTTAGATGTTTCTAGCCTTGCCCCTGGACCATCGGTGGTTTTATGAGAAGGTAAGTTTTCCCACAGAGACTTTGCTTGAGAGCTATCGACTTCTACAACCCTCTTTGGCCAAGAACTCTAAATAACACAAAGATAACAATGTGAGAAAAGTTAATCACTTGGATTATTGCTATATATACATACGTAGTATTATCTAATAAAAAACCAGCATAATTCTTAATAGTGCTTAAGAAAATAGATGTGGGTAACTTCGATCCACGAACTTATAACTCGGAGGTGAGTTGTACACCACACTATTTACTTCGCACACCACAAGCAGTTTGTCATCTGTGGTAAGCGAAGTAACTGTAGCGTACAACTCATCTGAATCGGTCCATTTGGGTTACGTCGTGGTGAAGGGGACAATCAAATATTAGCTGAAAGGGGAATGGATTGAATGGGTGAGGTGGGATGAAGTTTCCCAATCAAAATTTATAATGGGTCATGACATGGCCGATGATCGATTAATTATATTAGCTGCAAGCGGAATGGGTTAAATGGGTCAGGTGGGCTGAAGTTGCCAAATTCAATTTTTAAGGCATACAACCTCCGCATCTTTTTATTTCAAGATATACTCCGGTATTGTAATAACATCATTTTTATGTAATAATAAATCACATGTTCGTTATGTACAAACAATTAACTAAAATGGAAAAAATGACCTATTCAACAATAAATGTGTGGACCTATTTGTGGAGTTGTGGCAGGACATCTACCCTTCAAGTATAAAAGCTACAGAAAGTGCAAAAAAGTGAAAAAGTAATGAAAAGTTGGCACTTATTTTAATTAGAACAATGAAAAAATTACCTGTGTTCCACTTCCATTATCGCTCCCACCTTTAGCATTCAACTCTATGCTGACATCATCATCGCTGTTGTCGCTGTCATCATCCGACTCTTGACTCCTTGATTTTGCAGATTTATTATCCCGTATACCACTCTCACTCCCACTCCCACTACCGCTAGACTGCTAAAAATATGAGAAATTAAAGCAAAACAACAAAAAGATCTTTTAGTTTCTTGGTGATTTTTGTTTAAAAGTTTCACATGGACAGATGAGCATATTGGAGAAGTAGTCGCACAAATCCAGTACACTCCACCCCACAATAAGTAACATACGAAATCAGAACACACCTGAAGCCGAAGTCCAAAACTTGTCCGTTTTTAATGACACATAAACAACAATAACTAAATTAACTCACACTGTGACATTTCCTCCACACATGCTGCCAGAGGTTTTTTAGCTCATTCTTTCGAATAGGCTTGACTAAAAAGTCAACTGCACCTTTGGATAAACAATTAAAGACTATACCCATTGAGTCATCGGATGACATCACTGCATGTGAAACTCATTAAGTACAAAATTTGAACATATATAAACAAATTTATGAAATTAAAAATCATGAACTCATAAGAATTTTACAGAGAACAGGAATTATACTCACTTATAACAGGGGTATTCTTGCGAGTGACATTGTTCATAATCTTGGACAAGAGACCAATACCAGATAAATATGGCATGACTACCTCAGTTAAAACAAGATCGATTTGTTTGTTTAGATCAATCAACACTTTCCATGCTTCTAGACCATTCGCCACAGCAGTAACTGGCATAGAATAATTTTATATTTGGTCAATAGATACGAAGAAAGAATAAAATATTTAAAAACTGATTAAGAACGTGAGATACATGTTTATATAGTATGTAAAGTAGGTTTCCTTTATTAAATAAGGTCTTCCAAGGAAATATATGTATATAAGGGGTGATTTTGGTTCTCTTTTAGGTAAAGAGTTGAAAATTACAAATGATCAAATCAAAAAAGTACACCCCATAGAAACAAAATCGGGGTGAGCAGACATGAAAGATTATTTGTTCCTCAATAGTTAGGCTAATATGAAACAACTACATAGGTGAAGGGAAGATAAGACTGTATTAAGGTATATTTTTTAGTAACATTAGAAGATGAATTTTCTCTTTTATTGTATCCTTTTAGACTTGTACAAATATTCAATTACAAAACAAACACATATATTGACATCCCCATATCCTCGAAGTTTGTGCATTGAGGAAGTTTCTTAAAAATTAGTAACCAGTAAGAAGTAAGAACTGCTTGTTACACATAACAAACATGAGTTCTAAAGATAGAATGATAGCATAGGATGGCTATGATAGCGTTCTTTTTTGGGTGGTGAAGGCTGAAATCTAAAAGCCAGTTCTGGATGTTAAAAGGCAGTGTCTAAGGTCTAAACTAAGACTGTTGGATAAGTTAACAAATATAAACCGTCTAAATATGTGTAGTTATCCATTTTACCACCCAAAATGTTACTAAATAAAGACTTGTGTTACGTAGCCCATGTCTTAGTAACTGCGGCCACAAAAATAAACAATTAGCATGGATGAGTTATCTTTATAAACCGAGGATGCAAGGCAATCTCCATGATGCAACAACACTACAGAAGGAATTATCTTGTTTGTTCTTTTGTTTACACTTTACATACACCATAAAAGTATCAAAAGTAAACTAAGACCAGCAATATATGTACCAAAAGCAATTATTGGCGATATAAATAGTTTATAAACCTTCATAGCTGCAATTTCGAAGAAGAGCACTGACAACATGACGAGTCGAATCATCGTTTTCAACCAGAAGGACCTTAAGAGACCTAATTGGCAAAAACCGTTCCCATTGAACCAGGGATCCTTGAGCTTGGTGGTGTGGTCTATGGAGACCACCATGCGCCTGAACCGACCCTATGTGCCTACCACTATTCACATCCTCGTTAATCCTTGACTCATCTTCTTCAGAGAGCCCTTGACCATCAAACCCGGCTCCATTTCTCACTTCCTTGAGCTCGACCCGGTTATGATGATTAAGTTCCGCCAACCCTTTAGTTGTCGGAACATTCGTGTTCACACCAACACTCCTCATCAACAATATTCAAATAGACTTTGGGATATTAAAACAAGTTCTTTCTTTGTTGGAAAGTGGCACATAATGTTTGTCTCCAAGCAACAAAATTTTTCAGATACTCTTTGCAATAATCCTACACGAAAGAGATGAAAGAATCAAGATTAATTATCATAAGAACTTGCAAAGGCATAATTACATCCTAGAACAGGAGTCAGATTAAATTATAGAGAAAACTATTTTACAAAAAGAGTTTCGTCTACGATAAAACATGCGATTTCTCCAATCATATCATCCAACTTTATTCTCGAAACAAAATAAATTTCTCATAAGAGAGCTATAACAAATTGAAGTTATTTTTATAGAATTTCAATATTAGTTGTGGCAACTAAAAATTACAGCACTTAAAAACCTCAACAACACCTTATTTTTACTAAAATACAACACACACACCCACACCTCAATCTACAAACAACAAAAAACAAGTTTTACATCAAAATTAACTATAAAAAATCAAATTTGATACAAATTCTTCGTAAATCAGATCATTCATTCACCAATTTCGGAAAATTTAATCAAATTTCCAGTAACACGAACTTAGACAAATCATTTCAAAACTTCAATTTAACTAAATTGCAATACATAATCAAATTACCGTGAAAATCGGAGAAACAGAGGACAAAGCTTTGACTCAAAATTAGGTAAAATTATCCAGACAAAATTACCAAATCTAGAAATGCTTTGATTTAATTTAATCAATTTCGAAGTTATAGAAATCTATATGCAGATGAAGATTTATATATAGGGTTTGTTAGGTTATATTATCGTAAAAGGGGGTTCCGTATCTACAGTTTGCAAGAAGAAGATATTATTATTCGGTTATGCTGACGTGGATATAATCAAGGGTGGAGAAGGAGCCAGGATGGATGACAGGTTGGATGCCACGTAGGATAAAACAAGAGGAGATCAATAAACGGGCTGAGAGTTGGTTTGGGGCGGATTGCGGATCATTTTAGATCCGATTTGTGTGGACACGTGGTGAGTTGTGGGTGTAGTTAAAGGTTCTATTGTATTGAGCTTTTTTGGTTGACTTAACGGAAGGATAACGGAGGTGGTCTGTTTTTTCGTTTTGTTGTGTTTGCAAAGTCTCAAGTTATAAGACGGAAGTACCATTTTATTATATAATCCCTCCATCTCATTACAAGATGATGTTTTGAATTCTTAAAGTTTTTTTACGACTTTAACTTGAAATTAATTCAAAGTTTTTTTATGACTTTAACTTAAAATATTTCAGTTTCTATTATATAACGAGCATATTTTTACTCGCGGAACAAATATATATATATATATATATATATATATATATATATATATATATATATTAGTTTATGAAATAATTTGGTACATATGCAAATTAAAAGTCACTGAACTGTATGGAGTCAAATTGGAAGGTTCAAGGAGCTATATATAAACGTAAACTTTACGTTTAACGATCAATTAGTTTATGATAAGACAATAAAAATACCTAAAATATATACGGTTTTTACTTAAGAATTAGGTGTTATGGTTTTATTTATTACAAATTTACTATAAAATTATTAATATGATTTTTATACCATATCCAGCTAAAAAAATTTCAAAACTATTTAAGCAATTTTAACTCATACTTATTTCTCTCTATTATTCCCTAACACCAACACACACCTATATACCCATATTAACTCCTTTTGCGCAACCTTTTATATTCGTCATGATTAATTTCTTACTATTCGTTTTATACATATTACTGTATACAAGAGATTACTCGTATATTAGAGTGGGGTATATTAAAAAAAGTGAAGGAAAGAGATGAGAGGTAATGAATGTTAAAAACATAAAATAAAGAAAACAAAAAGAGAAAGCAATGTATTTAAAATTGACTGGTCATATACTATTTATTTAATAGTAAAATTATGAAAATATTGTACTCCATATCGTGTATCTCATGATTAACTATGAATGCATGTTTTATAGATTTTCTCATATTTACATTACATATCTGTCAAATCAGTTCAAGTATTTGATTTAAATTTATGAAAACTATACATGTTATTCACTTTACATGCTTATACGAAGTTTTTAATAGTTTAAAAAATCGTTACTTTGTCCAATGACATTTAAATTATCGTTTTCAAAATAAATCTGGTTGTCGAACTAAACATTATATAAATACACCTTCGATAATACAAATGTTACTTAGCGACTCATTTGACAATTATAACTTAAATAAATTCTAGTACTTTATACTACTTTCATCTCAAGTTTAATGTTTATTTTCAATATTCACATAGTTGAAAAAAATGGGACCATCAGACTCTGTACCAATACATTTTGACATTTGAACACTAATTTTATGACAAACTAAAATAGAAACTTAAACATTTAACCTAGGGTAATCTTTATTTTTGAATGGTTGAGTATATAAATAAAAAATTTAAGTAAAATGAATTGTTGTTTAAGTAAATGAATTTTATCGATAACTAATTAAATTATTACGTTTTAGCCATCTAAACCGATAACTAATTATATTATTACGTTTTAGCCATCTAAACCGAACGGTGACTATGCACTACTAAATTTTTATCTTATAATATGTACAATAGACTAAGCCAAATATACAATCTTACTAAAGCAAGAGTATACATTCAAATAAAATATACATACATACTATGGTAATTGTTTCACCTTGAAAAAAATAATATAAAATAGACATACTCTATACACTTACACTATTCATTTAATAGTAAAACATATAGCCTTCATGCTATATGTATGTCTTTCCAATAATGAATTCACGTCAAGTATAATGTAAAAATAGTTTAGGGGTCAATGTGTAAATGCTGAAAGTAGTTTTAGTGCATACATTGGAGATGAAACACATTTGGTGCAAATATATTCCTGAAAAATTTCTTTATTATACCAAATTTGATGTAGTGTTTAGTGCCTACGTTAGAGATGCCCTTATCATCTCATATATCTTTCCTCCCCTCACCAACTCTCTATCTAGATCATATGCTACTCTACAACTTTAATATCCATAATTATAATTGAATAAAAATATTATAGAAAATAGAACACTTGTCAATATATGATTGGCTTGATACTATTCATTGAATAGTTTCATTTAGCAATCACCTGCTAAATGTTAGTTCTTCAATATCTAATGAATAGTATACCAATAAAAATACACATTTAAAGTCCAAACCCATTCATGTATTTTGCCTCAAGTATTATATAACACAAACAAAGATATTTAAGGTCAAAATTGAAAAAACGAGATTTTTAAAAGTCAAAACATGAAACGTTGAGTGGGACATAATGAGTAATAGATAATAAATGATTAATTTATCTCGTAATAATATGTGAAAAAACCACAAAACATGAAAACGAATATATAAAACATTGTGAATAATATTTTTTTCAAGTGTAATGCATTTGTTTTCATTTTTCTAAATATACTCCCTTTGTCTCACCTAAAGTATCATGTTTTGACTTTTTGAAGTTTTTTTTTTCTCACTTAAAATGTAAATATTTTTTCTTGTGTTAGAGGATATATGATAAAAATTATACCAACAAAAATACATCGCTCTTAATTATTAAAAGAGGGTTTGATTACCCTAATCACTTTTAACTTACCTTTTATGTTTATAGCTACCCTCATTGTTGATTATCAAATATATACATAGCCTTATTATAAAAGTACCCTTTTACCCCTCCCATATGCAAAATCACGACACCAAGAAGTCATATTAGGGCGCCATTCCAATTTATGTGTGTTTGAAATTCATAATTTAAGTTTCCGATCTAAACTTGGGGGATATACAACATTCATGGTGACAATTAAATCTCATTATTGCTTTCCTTTTGTTATGAACTTTCCTTGTCTCCATTGCCTCTACATATCATGTTTAATTGGAAGAAGTAATTTGCCCTATTGATCATTCTTGGAGAACCGAACTTACAGAAAAATACACCAACGCCAATGGCTGCAGAAGTACTTTTCATGCCGTTAAACGAAATCACAGACGAGAAAAGGGATTGGAATATTATAGTAAAAGTTCATATGATGTGGAAACAGAGCTACAAAAATACAGCAAATCAAATCGCCTCCATGGATATGAATTTAATGGATCCGCTTGTAAGACCTCTATGCCGTTAATATTAATCATTTGATTTGCCTTGATGTTTCATTAACTTTGACTGCTGTGACAAAGCCCTAGCAGTCGAGTTATAGAGCTTCGTAGTGGTGTGTGTTCTTTACTTTTGTAGCAGATAATCATACTTGCAGTGGTTGGATTTATTTTTGTTACCTGTCCCGTAAATGCTTGTGGGTCTTGTATTTTTGTTGCTTCGTAATTGGTGGCCTCTATATGTCATTTACATTTGTTGGTTGCATCTGAATAATTATCATAAAAATCTTTGTTATTGCTTAATGGTGAACGACATTGATACTGATTGTTTAATAAATTGGCCTTATGACTTCATGGGTTCGATATCTGTCGCTATTTTTCATTTGTTCGTATTGAAACACCTGTTAAAGAGAATCAATGACATAACAAATCACATAATACCTCCAATTCGTCCATGTTTAATGCTATATTTTATTCCTGCTTCTTATTGTTGCTATGTTAATAATCGGTTTAGTTTCAATAATACAGTTTTCTAGAGGCAAATATATGTGTATTCTTAGTTATTAGTCATTGAATGCTTGTTATGGAAAGTCACTACTATTGTACGTTCTGCATTTGATAATAGAATAGTTTAGTATGTCTAATTAAAAATTCTATGTTACTGCTTAATGGTGTATGGCATTGATACTGATTGTTTAATAACTTGGCCTTATGACTTCATGGGTTCGATATCTTTCGCAATTTTTAATTTTTTCATATTGAAACACCTGTAAAGTTGATTCAATGACATAACAAGGCTAAAGTACCTCAAATTCTTCCATGTTTCCTGATATGTTTAATTCCCGCTTCTCATTGTTGCATTGTTAATAATCTGTTTAGTTTCAATAATACATGATGCTGGTAAATATATGTGTATTCTCAGATATTAGTGCACCTTTATGCTTCTTACGGAAAGTCACTAATATTGTACATTCTGCATTTGATAATAGAATAGTTTAGTATGTCTAATTTGTGTTGATAGGATACATGTTGTACGCCAAAACGTTTAGGTATTACAACAAAACCCACATGCTTTCGGTCATTTTAATTCTCACCATGGTTCAGTAAACAACCTGATAACATAACTCATCACTAACAGATTATCATTTACCAAGTAAAGTATCAATGATGAGGGCTTGTATACGGACTTAGATTATCATGCAAGAATATTTCTTGTGATTTGTTGGCATTTTGGTTGGTGTCTTTATTATCACCGGAGGCGATTTATATGTAACCCATTAATTTATGGACTGTAATCACTATGTCAATATGATACATATTTCTAATACTTATATCTATTATTATGATTTTCAACTCATAGGGGAACAAGATCCATGCAACATTACGGAACTGGCTTTTTCCGAATTTTGAGGATACCATCAAAGAGGGCAATTACTTTGTTATGTCTGACTTTGGTGTGGATAAGTATGAGGGCAACTGGAGGCTTATTGATCATAACTGGAAGATAAACCTTCTAAGGAATTCAAAAGTTCGGAGATGCCTTGAATTTGAAGGGGTTTCAGATGGCCTTAACTTGGTTTCTTACCAAGACATCAATGCATTGAGATTGTCCTTGATCTTTGGCTTTGGTATGCTCTGATTCTAAATCATACTACATTTTGTGCTTACTTTATTAAATGCCTAATTATTAATGTATCTCTCTATTGATGTGCCCCTTCAATCCAGACGTAGTTGGACTGCTTGTAGAGATTGACCCATTGGTGGGGCGGATGAAAAATGGCATTATTACTAAATCAACTAAATTCGTGCTGCAGGATCATCAGTAATCAAATTTTAAATTTTGTGTTTTCACCAGTTGTATTAAGAGGTATGACATTATAACCATCCTTACATTGTGTACCGTGTTTTGGTATCATAGGGGAACTAGGATCAATTGGAATGTTTGGGCCGACCATGCTGTCCAGATGCAGGAATACATTGCAGCAAACAAAGCCAGCACTGACCCGATGATTGTTTTCATTCAAAATGCAAGGCTGAAAGACTAGCGAGGTATAACTTTAGTTTAGTAACAACCTTTTTATGTTTTACATCCATTCATACAATTGAGTCATACTTCCATTCTTGATATGGAATTGTACTTTCAAATTCTTGTCGATACAGGTAATCCACAAGTTACAAATCACTTTTTTGGCTGTCGTATTCAAATAAACACAGAAGCTTAGCCAATTTTGGACTTCAAAGTTGGGTATCATTTATATCAAATACCCTATGTAGTACCATCTAAACATACATTATGTTTTCTTTGTGAATTATTGAGTCCATTTTTTTGTAGGCTACAACAAAATGATGAAGTGGACCCAATGGAATTCTCTCCAACCCAATTTGCAGAAAAGGCGCAAAAGACTGTGGTAGAGACATTGATCAAGTTGTTTGATGAGCGCATTGTCAAAACGGATGAACAAATCCGTGACACTACTGAGGCAAGCCCCTAATTATTATGAAAGCTTTCTCAGTTGCTTTCATATCTCTATATACATATATTACAATACCTTCCATACTTAAACACACTAACATGCTTTATAGGTTTCTGTCTACGTTCTCAAGGCAACTGTTTTGAAGGTTATACCCGACGAGGGATGGTTTACTTATTCATTCAATAGGTGCCATCAAAAGGCAAAACGTAACTTCGCCGTTGATTCTTTTTATAGAATATTCGATTGCATAGGATGTGGTAAAGTAACAGATGTCGCAGGGAAATAAGGTATTGCTGATTTACAGATCAGCATACTTTAATTGTTTTGTGACATATCCACAATATTAGCACCATAATCATTGCACGAAATAACCATATAAGTTTAATACGTATACAACTTTACAGTGTTAGGACGGTCATTAGAGTTCAGGACTTGACTGGTGTTTTATCACTTGTCCTCCTTGACTACCAGCTTATTAAGCTTATTAATAGGACTACAGGTTAGCTCAAGAAAAATATTGTTACGGTCAATTATAACTATCTGTCACCATAACCAACTAAAAACTCTTCTCTATTTTTTCATTAATGTCTTGTACTATGTTCGTTATATGCTGATTTGTATCTACAATTTGTTTGTAGTAACTTGGTGATCCACATATTAATGCGAGCGATATTTAAATTACAAACTTATTTAAAGGCGGTGAAAACACCACCTTAAATAAACATATCTAAAGCGGGCTTTAAAATTTTAGGGGCGGTTTATCTTTGACACAGTTATGTCATATAAAGGTGGGGATTTTTAATTAAAATAAGGTGGTGTGTTTTAAATGTTTGACGTCAGATGTTAAGATACATAAAAGCGGTTTTCCTCAATATATTGTCGCTTTCTAATTTATTAATTAAAATTTATATATTGTATTGTAAGGCGGTGTTTAGGAACCGCCATTTTTATTATTGATGGCGATAAAAAAAAAACTATCGTATTATTAGGCGGTTCAAGGTAACCGCTTTTAACGGTCTGTATTTGCCCGCCCAAATTTCTAGTAGCAATTACCAAATTCCAGTACCCAAATATTGGCGATATATCGATTTAATTTCCAGAAAGCTAGATAACCGAAATCACGACATATATACATGGTACAAATACCAAGCAAATATTGTAATATAATTACAAAACATCTTTACATCAAGTTCATCTAGATTGATCATGAAAGGTAAACATTTGCAAACCTTTTACAGCCATCGTACCACTTATTCTGCGCCAAACACACTAGTTCATTTGATCACATTGATCACGACAGGTACACATTGGCAAACTTTTTACAGCTGTTATATACCAAATCATCCACATCCGTGGATAAACGACTCTTTGTGTTTCTCCAGTTCTATAACCAAATTCAATTAACAAGTTAAGTATCTACAATGAACAAATCTACTATATTTTCATTTCTTAAGACTTACAGTAGTTGGGAAGTTTGTTTGCTTAGACATCATCATGGCAAACATATTCATCATAATGTAATAACCACATTCCCAAGTCGATTTTTGTTGGGGACAGTTCACCATATTCCATTTCTAGCTCCCGACACGACACCTTATATAACTATAATCAACTTAACAAGTGTAGAAACATTATTCCTCATATCTCAGCAATATCTATATTAAAAAAATCTTACTCTTCCACCCGAGCAACAAATGCATAATCTTTTTTAGTTTTTGAACCCTTCAATGAATCTAAGATGTAGCCCGTACGTGTGACATTGTCAAGAATGAAGAGGATCCAATGTTCACTAAACAAATATTTAGAAAGTTAATTGTAAGTAAAGCAATTATAATTAAAACCATGAAATGTACTCACACACACATAAAAACATGCATATACATACACACAGGTACACACTTTTTTAAAAAACATACTTGATCGTGCCCCGAACGGTCAGTCAGGAAATCGCTTCCCTGTCGTTGCAGACCTCACGCTCGAGGTCGACGATCGGTGGGTGGTTTTAAATTTATAATAGTCGGGGGGAGCCAAAATCTTCCGAACTACTTACTATTACTAGGTACGAATACCTGATATTAGTATGTGGTAAGGATGATCCAGGGTCGTTCCTCATGACGGTAGAATTAAAACGGAACTCGTTCGGATAACTTAGTACTTAAGCTGAGGTTTTGGATAGTTGGATAGGTATTTGTTTTTGGTATTTTCTAAATTAACTACAGTACAGAAAAGTAAATACTAAACTACGGATAGGGTAAGCAGATAGATAGAGATTGTGATGCTGAAGTTTCAATATTCCGGTTTCGGGATGATGTTCATTATAAAAGATAATTAGAGACTTTCTTTAATAAAATTAACATAGGTTTGGTGTCAATACTAGCATCCTACGATTTAAGTGGAAACCCTAAGTCGCATGTCACTGAATACTAGGTTATCATGAGTCTGATCAGATCAGGCTGCTCAGTCCCCCAACACTGTCCGATGAGGACTAGTGACCCGTCTTGGAGTTAACTCCTGGGCGCATGAATAAGGTAACATACCGATATTTAATTTCTGACCTTTCTTAACACCTAATTCTAATTGATTTTATTAAGGGTCGTACTATTGTTTGCTAATGTATGTTAAACTGTCAGTTATGTTGGATCAATGGGTTTAAGCATTCAAGTGAATTGTGTTGTGTGTTGAATGGATTGATTTGGTTGAATGGTTGGTTGATTGATTGATGAGAAATGAGGAGGTTTAAGCCTTTATTTATAGGCATTCAAGATACGATTTTACACTTAACACCCTCGCTCCAATTTAATACTGAAATACACCCCCGAGCAATGAAATTCGACACTAAAGAGGGCGTATTCGACACCAAATAGGGCGTATTCGGTAGCAAATAGGGCGTATTCGGTAGCAAACGGGGTGTATCCGACACCGTAGAGGGGGTATACGGCCCTAAATAGGGGTGTATACGGCCCCATATGGGGGGTATACGGCCCCTAAGGGGGTGTATACGGCCCCTAAGGGGGTGTATACGGCCCCTGTGGGGTGGCATCCCCTTGGTCCGTGGTCTTGTGTGTTGGATCGTAAGTCTTGTGCACTGGTTGATTTTCGTTTGACCATAACTTCTTCATTCTTGATCCGTTTTCAGCGTTCTTTATATGCACGTGATCGTAATTACCTAAAGATCATTATGAACTAATCAAAGAATAATTTCAAGGTAATATGCTAAAAAGTGCTCGTAGAACGTGACCGTATCGTTTATGCTTTGTTTTGTACGTTATTTAGCCATTTTCCTTGATTTTTGAAGCAATGCCTTATTTTTTAGCCTTAATAATGAATTATGGTGAAAAAGTATTAATATTGAATGATTTCATCCATTTTGGGGCTAAAAAGGTAGGAATTATGTACGCAAAAACGTGTCTTTTTACGTCAAATCAGATATCCCACACTTAGACATTGCTTGTCCTCAAGCAATACTTCAACTATCCTCACTAAAAAAAAGATGTTTTAGGTCCGATTTTTACGAATTAAAATATTTCTAAAAACAACCATTCTTCATACAAGTAACTTGTTTCAGAAAATCGAGACAAATAAGATATTTGTTCCAGAAATAAGAAATGAATATCTTTGGGCATGCTTCTGATTCTCGTGATCTTTGGCATACACATGACATAGGCAATCTCACTAGGTGGTCACTCAATTCACTCATAAGTGTATCGGGTTTCCTATCATTCTAAACAAACAAAGCCAGGCATGCAACATTCATCGTCATAGGCTTGATCGAGAATCAAATCTCAACCACTTAGGTGAGAACGGTGCTAATTATCCCAAGATATTCATCGGGGTTTTGTGTGAGGTGAGGGTTAAAGGGTATGGATAGTGGATATTTTTAAGGTTTTAAAGGGGGTATGCTTATCTCAGGACTTTTAAACTTATGAAAAACTTTATTTAGATACGCTTTTTAATGACAACGGAAACGGATGACGGTAAGGAAGTAAAGATAGGTGACTTCTATCTTTGAAAACACACGGAATATATATATGTTTCAGATCGGAGTTTTCGATAGATTTGAAGCACTTAGCTTTATTTCTATGACATATTTTTGGCTTAGAATTTCTTTGCCAAGGAGATTCTAAGAGATTTTTATTTTTTCTTTTTTCCTTTTGAGATCCTTTCTTACTTTCATTTTTTTCAATCTTTTGACATTTCGAATTTTACTTGGTGTCAATTTTTTACACCTTCAGACTTTCTCGATTTTTTTTGAGATTTTGATTACTGAAACGCACACGAGAAACTTTGAGTAAAACACGAGATTTATGATTTTTGAGTGAAATCAAAAAGAATACCTTAATAGCATTTTTCAAAAATTTGAAAATTCTAAGATAAGGTTTTGGTGGGTATGGAAGTGAGTGGGTTTTAAAACTTGGGTTTTCAAGAAACGAAAAGGTTAAAGCTCAACAGGGTTTACTAAGCGGATCATCGATACTGAAAATGAGTATCGGCAGGGTTAGGCTTGAAGAGATATGAGAAAATGAGTTTATTTCCTAGGGAATGTCAAGGTCATCTAATTGCACCTATACCGCGTACGGTACTCACCAATACGGTCTCGAAATGCATACTAGGAGCAAGTTCTAATTCAGAAATGCATACATCGGTACACATAATAAATGAATAGTGAAACATTTAAAATGAATGCTTATATAGGCTCAAGTTACCTCACTGCAATTAATATGGGTTGTATGTGCTTAGTCATGCGCTGCCCCTAAGATTATCGTTTCTTAATTTGAGGAATTCCTACCTTATTTACACTATTTTCCAAAATAACTTACTCACAATCAAAATGGTTCCTCTTAGAAATATTAAAATTCATAAAGATAGCAGAGCTAACTGAATGAGTAGCTATCTACTGTCGAAGTTAAGCTCATGCTTTTCTTTGTTTTATGCAAAAATTTTAAAAATTTTGATCAATTTTTAAAGTGAGGAACATTTTCTGAGTTGCTATTTGGACATAAAAATCTATCTAAGGTATTCTATACCGCTATCCCACACTTAGAGGAACATTGTCCCTAATGTTATCTTTAATGGAGATTATACTGGAAGTAAAATCCCACACTTAGAGTTTAAACATATAAGAAAATGTTTCTCAAGTGTTTGTTTTGGGCTGGAACCCCACACTTAGTAGCTTAGGATATGGTATAGATTACTTTGATTAATTAACAGTACTAAGTAAAGCAAAATGATAAAAACGGAGAAAGGATAAAGAAACTCCCCATGTAGCTAAAGCTGAAGGTCTAATTATGCCGCGTACGGTACTCACCAATACCGCGTACGGTACTCACCAATACGGTCTCGAAATGCATACTAGGAGCAAGTTCTAATTCAGAAATGCATACATCGGTACACACAATAAATGAATAGTGAAACATTTAAAATGAATGCTTATATAGGCTCAAGTTACCTCACTGCAATTAATATGGGTTGTATGTGCTTAGTCATGCGCTGCCCCTAAGATTATCGTTTCTTAATTTGAGGAATTTCTACCTTATTTACACTATTTTCCAAAATAACTTACTCACAATCAAAATGGTTCCTCTTAGAAATATTAAAATTCATAAAGATAGCAGAGCTAACTGAATGAGTAGCTATCTACTGTCGAAGTTAAGCTCATGCTTTTCTTTGTTTTATGCAAAAATTTTAAAAATTTTGATCAATTTTTAAAGTGAGGAACATTTTCTGAGTTGCTATTTGGACATAAAAATCTATCTAAGGTATTCTATACCGCTATCCCACACTTAGAGGAACATTGTCCCTAATGTTATCTTTAATGGAGATTATACTGGAAGTAAAATCCCACACTTAGAGTTTAAACATATAAGAAAATGTTTCTCAAGTGTTTGTTTTGGGCTGGAACCCCACACTTAGTAGCTTAGGATATGGTATAGATTACTTTGATTAATTAACAGTACTAAGTAAAGCAAAATGATAAAAACGGAGAAAGGATAAAGAAACTCCCCATGTAGCTAAAGCTGAAGGTCTAATTATGCCGCGTACGGTACTCACCAATACGGTCTCGAAATGCATACTAGGAGCAAGTTCTAATTCAGAAATGCATACATCGGTACACATAATAAATGAATAGTGAAACATTTAAAATGAATGCTTATATAGGCTCAAGTTACCTCACTGCAATTAATATGGGTTGTATGTGCTTAGTCATGCGCTGCCCCTAAGATTATCGTTTCTTAATTTGAGGAATTTCTACCTTATTTACACTATTTTCCAAAATAACTTACTCACAATCAAAATGGTTCCTCTTAGAAATATTAAAATTCATAAAGATAGCAGAGCTAACTGAATGAGTAGCTATCTACTGTCGAAGTTAAGCTCATGCTTTTCTTTGTTTTATGCAAAAATTTTAAAAATTTTGATCAATTTTTAAAGTGAGGAACATTTTCTGAGTTGCTATTTGGACATAAAAATCTATCTAAGGTATTCTATACCGCTATCCCACACTTAGAGGAACATTGTCCCTAATGTTATCTTTAATGGAGATTATACTGGAAGTAAAATCCCACACTTAGAGTTTAAACATATAAGAAAATGTTTCTCAAGTGTTTGTTTTGGGCTGGAACCCCACACTTAGTAGCTTAGGATATGGTATAGATTACTTTGATTAATTAACAGTACTAAGTAAAGCAAAATGATAAAAACGGAGAAAGGATAAAGAAACTCCCCAGGTAGTTAAAGCTGAAGGTCTAATTATGCCGCGAGAAGAATTCCTTGAAATCTTCGTTAGGTGGCAGCTCCATTAGCTCTAGGGGTTTGCTTATAAATACGGGCTTCGCCTTTCATTTCATCCAAAACATTTGTGAAGTAATCTCGTAGGTGTGAACACGTTGGATATACCTTTCCATTCAACTTCATATTTTTGCAATCAAAAGGATTCACTGTCTCAGAATGAAAAGATGTTTTCTACTACAAAGCTTTCTATAGAACATATATTTTTAAACGAGTTCGAGCATAATGCATAAAAGTAGTATGCAAGTACCTCAAATGCTCAAAACACATGAACTAGTTTTTCTTAAAAACTTTCCTATTTTTCCGAGACAAGTGATTTTGCAAAAATTGAGTTGAAATATTTTGAAAATAATTTTTGGTATATCCAAGTGTGAAGGATATTCAGATATTTTCTTCACTTATCAACACATAACTATCAACACGTCTTATTGCACGGGTTGCCTCTCGAGAAGCGCTGCTATTATAGTCGAGAGCTCGACTTGGATAGATTGTAGAAAATAAAGCAAAGTGATGGCGTCCTCTGGATACTGGAAGAGTGAAGGCCTTTCCTTGATGAACTAGTCATAGACAACTAGAAATCATATACGTGTCTGAAAGCACCATCTCTTCCCCTGCAAAGTAATGCTCCAAAGATTTTCAAATTTAATAAACTGTAAGCTCCCCTTGTTGCCTTTCCATCATTCTCAAAGATTCTTCATCCATAGGCATAAATCCCTGTTTGTTAGGCATTTTTACAAGTAGAACAAGCAAACGTGATGTAACAAACAAGTGATTATTCTCAAAATCAGAAATTCACTAGTTTGTGAAAAAAACTATCAAAGTGAGTACTTTGAAGATGAAACAAACCGGTATATGTCTTGGAGTCTAATCTCACACTAAAAGTGTTAGTTGCCCAAAACTTCACCATAGTAGATATGGAAATACTAGTATTATTGGTTGAATTAGGTAGCCAAGAATAGAAATAACCAAAGCACACATTTTTAAACGAGTTCAAGCATAATACACATATTGACATACAAATCAGGATATCAGATTAAGCATTAGTATCTCATGTATGTTCACATAAATATATGTAAGTACCTCAAATGCTCGAAACATACCAGTGGGTATGACTAATGCTCCTAACTCCTAGTAGGTTTCCATGAGAGTGAAAGGGATACTGAGAACTTGAGATCTTAGATAATGGTAAAAATTGGATTTTGCAATAAAGTTCAAAAAAGTGGGAGTAGGAAGTTTTAAGGATTTGACAAAAATTTCAATGAAGTAATTTCGCAAACCATCCTTTTTGTTCATAAAAATAAAGAAAACTTGGAACACTCATTTTAGGGATCATTCTCTACTTATTTGGTTAGCTTACGACTCATCCTAAATTAACTACTATTAAAACTACATTAGACACGGGTTGCCTCCCGAGAAGCACTTGTTTTTGTTCGAGTCACTAGCTTGACTCTAGCACTTCTTATCATGCAATCCTAGGGGTTTCCTTGCATCCATTAGTAGACACAAGTGGTAATATTGGTACATACCTAAAAGTTTAAAGTAGGTTAAGGCTAGGGTATGTCCAATATAAGGAGATGGTTCAAAGTGAGGAAATGATTCTACCAGAGGTATAATAGATCTCTCAACTTCTAATACCTCCTTAGGTTGGATTGACAAAATGGGTCGGTCAAAGGAATCCTCACCTCTCAATGATGTATAAGACATTATATGGTGGAGAGATAGTTTGAAGGGAAACCATGACGCAGATCCTTCCTTGCTTCCTATGGTCTTTTGGTCAATGATAATGTTGTACTCTGGGCATGGAGGTGGGACAGAGTCCATTAACGTCTCCAATTTTGTAGCAACATTCTCATTGACAACTTGGGCAACTGGCTGGTCTAAGGTAGAAGGTTCAACTAGATCAGTGGGTGATTCATCAAGAAGGATATGTGTGATATCATCAACCACAACTTGTTGTGGGATAGTATCAACCAAATCGTTTTGAATTGAGATGAGATCACTACTTAGAGTTGGTGTGCATTCCTCTGGTCCTTATGAAGCTGAGTCTTCTGTGTAAATCTCCATCTTCGGGCTTTCTAATTCTACCTCTTCGTCCACCAAGTCATACTCGTCACTTCGGCCAGAAGTTTCAAGTTGTAATGACTTGGAAAGTTCCTCCAGAATGAACTCCTCGTTGGTTTCGGATGTAGATAGGTTAAGAATGGGTGGAAGTGAGGATTTAGAAGATTGGGTAGGTGAAGGGTTTGAAGGAATTTTGCAACCAAACTCATGAGAATGAAAGTTTGTTTCAAGTGTAGATGTGGTGTGTGGGTGCCTCTCATTTTCCTGCAGCTTATGGTCAGTTGTAACTTGATCCCTAATTTCCTTACTTCTTACTTGGACTAGTGTTTGTATTTCAGACAACTTATTAGTACATCTTCTAAGCATGTCTTCTTGTTCTTTCATTAATTGTTCAAGTGGGTTGTAAGAAGGTAAAAGAGTAGCATTACTGCCGAGATAAGCGGTGGGCATATCTCTCACGTCAGAACTTTCATATGATTGTGGTTCTTGTACAGGGTGAGACGAGTGTGGGTAGACATTGAATGGTTCAGGATAGTAAGTTTGGTATTGATATTGTTGGACAGCATAAGGGTCATACTGGTATTGTGATTGAGGATCTAAATACCCTATGTTATCCGAATAAGTCATACTATATCTTTGACATTCGTTATCTATGTGGGCATCACTCCTACATCAATTTTGGATTGATTTAACAAGACTATCGAACTGATCACTTAGTTGTTGTAGAGTAGCCATTTCCAAGTTATTAGTAAAGACAACACACGAAGAAGGTTTTAGAATTTAAGTTGGAGTGAGAAGGGAATTTAAACTATATTAATCTAATCTAACTACGTTAATCTACGGTAGAAATAACTTCTGACAGGGATGGTGAATCCAAGTCAAAAGGATCGCTTAAAAACTAAATTTATCCAAACAAGCTCTGAATCGTACTACCGTCCCCAACAGCGGCACCAAAAAACCTGATTGTGCCCCGAATGGTCGTTCAGGAAATTGCTTCCCTATCATTGCGGACCTCACGCTCGAGGCCGGCGATCGGTGGGTGGTTTTAAATTTATAATAGTCAGGGGGAGCCAAAATCTTCTGAACTACATAAATAAACATATCTAAAGCGGGTTTTAAAATTTTAGGGGCGGTTTATCTTTGACACACTTATGTCATATAAAGGTGGGGATTTTTAATTAAAATAAGGTGGTGTGTTTTAGATGTTTGACGTCAGATGTTAAGATACATAAAGGCGGTTTTCCTCAATATATTGTGGCTTTCTAATTTATTAATTAAAATTTATATGTTGTATTGTAAGGCGGTGTTTAGGAACCGCCATTTTTATTTTTGATGGCGACAAAAAAAAACACTATTGTATTATTAGGCGGTTCAAGGTAACCGCTTTTAACGATATGTATTTGCCCGCCAAAATTTCTAGTAGCAATTACCAAATTCCAATACCCAAATATTGGTGATATATCGATTTAATTTCCAGAAAGCCAGATAACCGAAATCATGGCATATATACATGGTACAAATACCAAGCAAATATTGTAATATAATTACAAAACATCTTTACATCAAGTTCATCTAGATTGATCATGAAAGGTAAACATTTGCAAACCTTTTACAGCCATCGTACCACTCATTCTGCGCCAAACACACTAGTTCATTTGATCACATTGATCACGACAGGTACACATTGGCAAACTTTTTACAGCTGTTATATACCAAATCATCCACATCCGTGGATAAATGACTCTTTGTGTTTCTCCAGTTCTATAACCAAATTCAATTAACAAGTTAAGTATCTACAATGAACAAATCTACTATATTTTCATTTCTTAAGACTTACAGTAGTTGGGAAGTTTTTTTGCGTAGACATCATCATGGCAAACATATTCATCATAATGTAATAACCACATTCCCAAGTCAATTTTTGTTGGGGACAGTTCACCATTGACACGACACCTTATATAACTATAATCAACTTAACAAGTGTAGAAACATTATTCCTCATATCTCAGCAATATCTATATTAAAAAAATCTTACTCTTCCACCCGATACAATGTTCACTAAACAAATATTTAGAAAGTTAATTGTAAGTAAAGCAATTATAATTAAAACCGTGAAATGTACTCACACACACATAAAAACATGCATATACATACACACAGGTACACACATTTTTAAAAAACATACTTGATCGTGCCCCGAACGGTCGGTCAGGAAATCGCTTCCCTGTCGTTACGGACCTCACGCTCGAGGCTGGCGATCGGTGGGTGGTTTTAAATTTATAATAGCCGGGGGGAGCCAAAATCTTTCGAACTACTTACTATTACTAGGTACGAATACTTGATATTAGTATGTGGTAAGGATGATCCAGGGTCGTTCCTCACGACGGTAGAATTGAAAGGGAACTCGTTCGGATAACTTAGTACTTAAGCTGAGGTTTTGGATAGTTGGATGTGTATTTGTTTTTGGTATTTTCTAAATTAACTACAGTACAGAAAAGTAAATACTAAACTACGGATAGGGTAAGCAGATAGATAGAGATTGTGATTGCTGAAGTTTCAATATTCCAGTTTCGGGATGATGTTCATTATAAAAGATAATTGGAGACTTTCCTTTAATAAAATTAACAGAGGTTTGGTGTCAACACTAGCATCCTACGATTTAAGTGGAAACCCTAAGTCGCATGTCACTGAATACTAGGTTATCATGAGTCTGATCAGATCAGGCTGCTCAATCCCCCAACATTGTCCGATGAGGACTAGTGACCCGTCTTGGAGTTAACTCCTGGGCGCATGAATAAGGCAACAGACTGATATTTAATTTCTGACATTTCTTAACACCTAATTCTAATTGATTTTATTAAGGGTCGTACTATTGCTTGCTAATGTATGTTAAACTGTCAGTTATGTTGGATCAAGGGGTTTAAGCATCTACAGCTGAATGTTTGCTTTCTTTTCAAGATCCCTTAGATTTAATTGAGGAGCACAAATACTTCTGTCAAGGTGTAGACCCTCCTTTGCGATCAAACGTTCATCCCTAGGTTCATTTCACGGTGTATACTATGTTTTTCAGCAGTTCCAGAGCTTTTATATATACCTAGACCATGCTCAGGAAGGGTAACTTCCAGGTATTCACGGTGTCATATGCTTACGACCGGTCCGTAGCTTCCACGCATTTGTACTCCACCAGCGGTGTTTCTAGCGCTATACTAAGTATTGGGCCGTTTTACAACATGTCCACAGCTTCATACAAAAACACAGATTACTATCTACCGATACTAGGGTTAGCTAAGTCCTAATACTAAAGTACTATGAAAGCTTGGAAAGGGTGGATTGGGTGGTTTAGATCTACCGCTTGAAAAGTTTAACCCGATACATAGCGTAACAATTTCCAATCACATATTTAATTAAAGATTAATTTAACATCATCCCTACTCCTAAATATCTACATTTCAACAATCACAATATTACACTACTCAATAAACACGACAATAAGTAAAGCACATACCATAATATTACGCATGGATAAATCAGACATAATAACATTATGAGGGAATAAATATCACCGGATAATAGAGCAGCGTAACAAGAGAATAGAACTTGTAATCCTTGAATAAAAGCTTGAACACCAATACTCCTTGATTACAAAAGCTACTCTCTACTCTAATCTACTAGCTACCCACTAATTACTCTCTAACTTCTCTAGAGAGAGAAGTTAGAAGGAGAAACTAGCTAAGAAAGAAAATTACAAGTGAATTGTGTTGTGTGTTGAATGGATTGATTTGGTTGAATGGTTGGTTGATTGATTGATGAGAAATGAGGAGGTTTAAGCCTCTATTTATAGGCATTCAAGATACGATTTTACACTTAACACCCTCGCTCCAATTTAATATTGAAATACACCCCCGAGCTATGAAATTCGACACCAAAGAGGGCATATACAACACCAAATAGAGCGTATTAGATAGCAAATAGGGCATATTCGGTAGCAAACGGGGCGTATCCGGCACCGTAGAGGGGGTATACCACCCGTATAGGGGGGGTATATGGCCCTAAATAGGAGGTATACGGAGCCATAAGGGGGGTATACGGCCCCTAAGGGGGTGTATACGGCCCCTGTAGGGTGGTATCCCCTTGGTCCGTGGTCTTGTATGCTGGATCGTAAGTCTTGTGCACTGGTCGAACTTCGTTTGGCCATAACTTCTTCATTCTTGATCCGTTTTCAGCGTTCTTTATATATCCACGTGATCGTAATTACCTAAAGATCATTATGAAATAATCAAAGAATAATTTCAAGGTAATATGCTAAAAAGTGCTCATAGAACGTGAGCGTATCGGTTATGCTTTGTTTTGTACATTATTTAGCCATTTTACTTGATTTTTGAAGCAATACCTTATTTTTAGCCTTAATAATGAATTATGGTGAAAAAGTATTGATATTGAATGATTTCATCCATTTTGAGGCTAGAAAGGTGGGAATTATGTACGTAAAAATGTGTCTTTTTACGTCAAATCAGTACTTGTGATGATTATAGGGAGCAATGAAGAACTGTTTGGCACTGTGATGTTTAAACTGCGAGATGATATGATCGGTAACACTCTTGTGATGAGCCTCCTGTTCACAAAATGATTGGCATATACTAGGATGTAGGAACGAACATGTTTTTGGAGGTAAATGCACCTCGCGATGGACCCACAAGTCCCTAATTAAGATCAAAATATCAAACTTATGATTAAAATAGTAATATTAAGAAATAAGAATATAAAGACACTTTTTATAGACATTATTATATGTGACACCCGGTCAAAAAGGGTCAAAATTAGCGGCCAATTTAAACCTTAATCATTCGTACTTGGTATGTGTTAAAACGAAAGTATTCGGATTTATATATATAAATATATGTATAACATAAACAATTATTTAATAATCACATGTAAACAAATCTGAGAGCGCGCAGAGATACGAAAACAAACGTTGGTGCAAAACTGTTCTAAATAAAGTATTATTGTTAAAAATAATATTTATTTACTTGGATAAATTTAAACACATTTCGTTTCATATATAAAAAAAATGTGTTTCTATTTAGTTGAGACCACGCGAAAACAAATTATATTTTATAACTCAATTAAAGTATTTTTATAAAAAAATGGGCATTTTAGTAATTGTTATGGGTGTTGACACCGTTCAGGAGGCACAAATCGGGTTAGGCCTCGAACTATGGCTTAATGCAATGCAATGTCATTGTCGGTAAATCTAGTCGGTAACCTTAATTGGTTTAATCATTGTTCGGAAACCTTTATTGGTTTATCTCTGTTTGGTTATGTTGTTGAGTCATTGTCGGTATTAAATCGTCGGATAATCATGTTGATCACAACATGCTTTATGATAAACCTGTGAGATTCACCAGCTTTATAGCTGACGTTTTAGTGTTGTATTCTCAGGTGATCATCTACAGTAGGGTGGCCTGCAGGATATGCTAGCTAGTACGAGTCGCATGTATCTATGAACATATGGAGATTTTATAGCATTATCTTTTGTTAATCGGTTATGTATTAAAATCTTCAGGATCTAATTATGCGAACTCATTAATGTTGTAAACTTATGACTTAAACTATGTATTACTTTTGTAAAATGTATAAACGTCTCATGTAGAGTCGTTTGCTTGTACTTTGGTGTTCTGATTATTGATTAGTCACACCCGAATGATCGCTTCCGCAAATCATGAAATCGGGGGTGTGACAGATTGGTATCAGAGCTTGAGGTTATAACGAACTAGGTTGCATTTAGTGGGCCTAGACTATAACCGTTAGGCAGTATTCCTTATTAGGTATAACTGGTTTAGGAATTACATCATACGTGTTTAATTTAACATAGCCTAGCTAACTATGTACAATTAAATAAAGATGATGTGAGATCTGAAAGGGGTTATATTGAATAGGAATGCACTAGTTGACTCTGACTACGAGAGAACCGAGACTCATATTTGTTTTGTGCTAGACACAACTAGGCGGATATATATGATATATGCACATATGATTAGGCTATTATATATATTGTATATATATAATTAGGCCTCGGATAATCTTTGACATACTCGGTAATACACTCGCTATTGTAATAGCCGACTTCCTTATCACAACAAATACATCATCAGACTTACAGGTCGTAAGTTGATCGAATCAGGAAAAATAGTACCGGGATGTACCCTAGCTTTAGAGGGTCATCTCTTCGAGATAGACTTACCCTGGTAGAGTTAGGAAATTTCGACGTAGTAGTCGGCACATTGATTATCGGCAAATTGCCCTTCACTCGCTATCAAGATTAACATTCGGAATCGGTATTTCTCTAAAGATTGAAATTTCCTATCATTTCTATTAAATTTATTCGAACAGAAATGGCAAACCCCAGAAAGGATGGTCACGCGTCGGATCATGAACAATTTCTAAAAATCTCTCTGGATTTGACATTCCCGGCACCTTTTGTAAACTTTAACTCTTGTAATCTTTTGGACACGCATGTTAACTGATTACGATCCTACTATCTTTTATTGTCAATTGACATTTCATACGTCGGTTCAATTGTTCAGTGTTCATATGATTATGATAATCACTTTCTTTGATTCAAACACTGACATGTCCTTTATCTTGTCATTAAAGGGACATGCCTCCACGACGTAAAACGTACAGTCAAGCTGAAGTTGACCAACTCATCACTCAGAGAGTGGCTGATGCTTAGCTGCCCAACACCCGCGTTCTGAAGGCAGTGAAAATCCGAACAATACCCCACCCCCCAAACCTTGTTCCTACTAAGACTTCCTCAACTGCAACCCTTTGAACTTCAAGGGCACGGAAGGAGCCATCGGCCTACTACAGTGGATTGAGAAGATGGAATCCGTCTTTCACATCTGTAACTACCCTGATGACTGTAAAGTCAAGTACTCTATCTGCACACTGATGGAAGGTGCACTTACCTGGTGGAACACTCATGCCCAGACTGTGGGTATTGATGTTGCTTACAAACTTCCCTGGGATGATCTTAAAAAGATGATGACTGAAGAGTATTGTCCTAGAGAGGAAATACAACAGCTGGAAACAGAGTTCTGGAATCACTCTATCCACGGCAACGACATAGCTGGATACACTACCCGCTTTCATCAACTAGCCCTCTTGTGTCCAACTATGGTCAACCCTGAATACAAAAGGGTCGAGAGGTATATCTGGGGACTTCCCGCAAGCATCCAAGGAATGTTGACTGCATCCAAACCGGGGACTATCCAAAGTGCTATTCGTATGGCTCACAACCTCATGGCACAGGTTGTCCGAGACGAGAAGGATAACAAAAGAAAAGCTGACGGAAACCCTGACAACCAAGGCCAAACCAACAAAAAGCCTTCGACTAACAAGGTCGGCGCCTCTGGATCAGAAAACAAGAAGGAGTACACTGGAACTAAACCTTTCTGCTCAAAGTTTAAACGCCACCATGACGGGCCTTGTGGCACCCCCTGTGACAAGTGCAAGAGTTATGGTCATCTTGCTAAAGACTGCCGAGTGAAAGCTTGTTACGAGTGTGTCACAGTAGGACACTACCAAAATGACTGTCCTAATCTGAAAAATAACAACACTGCTAAGGGAAGGTTCTTCGTGCTGAATGCTAGGAACACTCAACCAGACCCTGACACGGCTACATACTTTGTTACGTCACATCTATTCTATTCTTTGACAGCAGTGTAATACATAATTGCACTCTAAATTCAATGGTTAAAACTCTTACCTGTTTATCTCACTTCTGTTGAGATCGGTAAATCGGAACCACTTTGGTGATATAATACAGTTATCACTTTGGTAATCTAGTTCGGGTATCACTTTGGTGATATAAATCGGGTTAAGTATCGGAAATCTATATTTGTTAATATAGAACGGCTATACATATTGTATGGTATCGGTAGTTACGTCAAACTCTAGGAACACAGTAAGATTTACAAAGTTCGGTGAACTATAAGTTCAATCTGTAGTTAAACTTGTTAATACAGACCGACCATGTCACATAGACATAAGGGTCAGGTAGAAATCGGAATTCTCGCTCATTATCGTTAGTGAACTGTAGGCTTAAGCCTAACAAGGGGAGAGAGTCGGATTAATCGGATGCGTTGGAATTAGACATATCACATAGTCGACCTTAGAAATGCGCGGACCTCAGTTAGGTTAAATTTCGGGATGAAATTCTCCTAACAAGTGGAGAATGTGACACCCGATCAAAAAGGGCCAAAATTAGCGGCCAATTTAAACCTTAATCATTCGTACTTGTTACGTGTTAAAACAAAAGTATTCGGATATTATATATATAAATATATGTATAATATAAACGATTATTTAATAATCACATGTAAACAAATATGAGAGCGCGCAGAATTATGAAAACAAACGTTGGTGCAAAACTTTTCTAAATAAAATATTATTGTTAAAAATAATATTTATTTACTTGGATAAAATTTAAACACATTTCGTTTCATATATATAAAAAAATGTGTTTCTATTTAGTTGAGACCACGAGAAAACAAGTTATATTTTATAACTCAATTAAAGTATTTTTATAAAATACTTTGATTAAAAGTATATACAATTTCATATTTAGAAAATTATCAATGGAAAATATTATACTACTTTACGATCGGGTACGCGAACACGGATACCACAACTCAATTATTGGAGCTGGTTATATACCGACTCTAATCGAATACTTTTGGCATAGTAAAATCGGATAAACATTGTATGGATGGTATATTTATGCATCCATTTACTTATTTAGAATCTCGCGTGTTTAGGACACTAGGAGATTTTGGATTCGGACATAATCTTACTTTAGCATCGCTAGCTCCTCAGGTGAGTCTTACAACCCCACTTTTATTGCTTTAACTGATTTAAAACATGGGGTGAGATACAACACTTACTTGTTTTCATGATCACAGTTATTCGGTTAGTTAATTTAATTATCAACTCGGTTAAACATATTTGATTATCATTGTCGGTCTTGATTTTCTTTGTTCGAGTATTGCATGAGTGTTTTAATACGGGAAAGTCCTCATCATATCTTGGTTCGTTAACTTAATAAGGCGCGATTACTAAAATATAGATCTATCATGGGAGTGACATCCCCGTCCGGGTTGCTAGCTACAACCACGTCCAAATGGGCATTTTAGTAATTGTTATGGGTGTTGACACCATTCAGGAGGCACAAATCGGGTTAGGCCTCGAACCATGGCTTAATGCAATAAAATGTCATTGTCGGTAAATCTAGTGGGTAACCTTAATTGGTTTAATCATTGTTCGGAAACCTTTATTGGTTTATCATTTTTTGGTTATGTTGTTGAATCATTGTCGGTATTAAATCATCGGATAATCATGTTGATCACAACATGCTTTATGATAAACCTGTGAGATTCACCAGCTTTATAGCTGACCTTTTAGTGTTGTATTCTCAGGTGATCATCTACAGTAGGGTGGCCCGCAGGATACGCTAGCTAGTACGAGTCGCATGCATCTATGAACATATGAAGATTTTTATAGCATTATCTTTTGTGAATCGGTTATGTATTAAAATCTTCAGGATCTAATTATGCGAACTCGTTAATGTTGTAAACTTATCACTTAAACTATGTATTACTTTTGTAAAATGTATAAACGTATCATGTAGAGTCGTTTGCTTGTACTTTGGTGTTCTGATTATTGATTAGTCACACCCGAATGATCGCTTCCGTAAATCGGTGTGACATTATAGAGCTTACATCACCCACCAATACATAATGGTTAGATCAAGATACCCATTCGTCAACCAAGTTAGCAAGACATCAAAATCAATCCATTCCTCATACAGACCAAGATCGGCATACATCCCAAGTGGAAATACAAGTTCGATTGGATAAGGATTCGCTAAAAAATGGTCATAAAAACGTGAACCCTAATGTCTAATTCTTTGAGGTCTACTGATGAGCTTAACCTCCAAATGTATAATTCTTTCCGTCCTTTTCAAGAAGTCTTTAGATTGCTCCGGTTGTGGTGAATGTAGTTGCACAATCAAAGTTAACAAAGCACTAATTAGATGATACATATGGTAAATATCGCAACATTATATACAAAAATATTGGACAATAAAGCACACATAAGAATCCACCGGTTGTGCTGAAGTTTGGTGACTCGTTGACTCATGTGGCGATGTATCGAGGCCAAGCTACATTAAAAGAATTGAAAATAGTTAAGAAATGAATAACCTGACGCATATATACATATAAGAGTTTCACATATAATTAATTATGATCATAAACTAGGCCTTTAAGCCATTTAATTACCGAATGCCTAGGTGATGAGTCGTGAGGAAACACAAAGTTGAGTGGTGACATGTTGTCTCCAAGCTACATTTAAACAAAAAGGGTTAACTATATAATTAATACACACACATTGATCCAAAATAAAAGTCCAAATTAAAGTTTACCAACCTTGATCGCTTTGCATGGCCACTGAATAACTTCACTTCTTGCATCTTTTAAACATTTTATGCTGTATCTAGCAACCGGGATAGGCATACCTTCACAACCTTCTTCGACGGTATCCACTTGTACATATACATAACTTGGCTGTAATCCTTCCTTCTCACTAGGGTGTGTCATCCCTCTCGCCCATCTATCGAAGTAATCACCATACGGCTTCATAAGTTGACACGGGGCTGAATACTATATTGTGTATATATAATTCAGTTTTAGATGGTATTAATTCAAGCTATAAGTGGATGTTTTATTGGATGAATTAAAGTAATTACCTCATCATCATCATCATGCTCTCCACCACCTCGGTCCATGCTTGCTTCAATCTCTTGAATATGGCGTTGCTGTTTTTCGATTTGGGACTCATGTATTTCATTGATGGATTGCACTTCTTCTAATAGGCGTTGTTGAGTGCCAGCCATCTGCTTCTTTAACGTGTCAAGATCTTCAACCGTGGCCGTTTTTCTCTTTTGACCCCCTTTATATCCGAAGGCCTTTCTAACCCCAACAATGCTAGAGACTGATCGAGTGCGCCCGCCGTGCTCCTTTCCTTTCAACTTAATTGGTGGTTCTTTCCAATCCAGATACAATGTACCATCTTCGACCATCTCCTGCTCGTATCTCCGCTGTTAATAATAAGATAAACATATAGTATTAAAACAGTTTAAGCTAGGTAGATTATAAATGATATTATTATCTATTCTTACCAAATCTTCTATCGTCATCTTAAGGATATCCAAAATCTCTTTCACTCCGGTTTTTCAATTTTCCCGTACACACGCCAAAATATACATAATCAAGCACTCGCATTGAATATCCTTCAAAATAGGAAACATGGTTTCTAAATCTGATTTGTGATTATGATAATACTCCAGCAACCCAGCATAGCCCAATCGTCTACTCGGGCAGGGTCTGTACTCTTAGCAGCGCTTTCCTTGGCTTTGACACTTATTTCCTTCAAAAAAATATATGAAGCAATGGTAAAAAAGTTATAAACTTTTGTTGTATATATATATATATATATATATATATATATATATATATATATATCGGCCACAAGTATTCTGCGACAAACAAAAAATGTAGCGGAGTTTTGTGTAGCTACAAATCTTGCCGAAGGCTCTTTTGGAAAAAAGTTGTATGTTTTGAATGGGGATATCCCTTCCCTTATGAACTTTATAGTAAGCTCACTCTTAAACCCCCTCCATAATTTATTGACCTTTCTCAGCATTGTCTATTTTGCCGTATCATCTCTAATATTCCAGTGAGCTTTAGTACGTTCCCATAGATGGTCTAACATGGCTTAAATTAGTAGGGTGTGATCATTTGGATCAGCAACCGGCTTGGTATTCCATTTCAGATGGTAAGGAATACAAGCTTTAACCTCGTTACCAAACCAACTACTAAAGTCTACCCAGTTTGGTCTAAATGGTTCACCTAGTGGTGTGAACTGGATGCGTCGGTGAGGATAATAAGTGTTAACATTTGCTCGAGCCACCCCTCGTCTACCACCACAACCACTACTTCTACGCACCCCTACCTCTACTAGTACGTCTACCTCTACCTCCTTCATCTCTTACTTCCATTTATATATATATATTTTACCCTAAAGAATAAAGGTAATTAAGTAATTAAGCTTATATATATGTACGTTTATATATATATATATATATATATATATATATATATATAAATAGTACCAATCTTTTTCAACAACATTAACTTACATTAGTTTTAATATATAATTTTCATATTCAACATTAATTATTAAGAAAACAACATCAAGTAATTAATATGAATTAGGTATAGCTCAATTAACACGCTGCTAGAGTAGAGAAACTTACGTGTAAAGATCGATCGAATACCTCAAATAAATGCACAATTCAGCAATCGCACTTTTCACTGTAATTAACTTTTGGTGTAGTTCTTTTATCGCCAAAGTCGCTCAATGTAATTTGAGATGAGATTTATATATTGAGAAATGTTCAAATGCATTCGTTTACAGAGTATTATTGGCGCATGAAGTTTTTGATATTGACGGGTTTCGAATAACTCAAAATTTGAATTCGTGAGAAAATTATCTTACATTGACATTTGTTAATAGTAAGGCGGTTCAGTTGTTAACCGCTTTACATACATACGTATACATACATACATACATACACACATACATACATACATATATTTGCACACATAAGTATATAACTACATATATATACATATATATACACACACATACATACATACATACATACATACATACATACATACATACATACATACATACATGAATGCATGTACAAACATATATTTGCACACATAAGTATACAACTACATATATATATATATATATGTATATGTATATATACATATACATGCATACATATACATACATACATACATACGTACATGCATGCATGCATATACATATATATATATATATGCACACATAAGTATATAACTACATATATATAAGGGTAATATATATCCTCCTTACATGACACAACGCGTTTTGGGGTCACAAGTAGAGCAGAACCTGTGAGAACACTATAGTTAAGTGTGCTCGAGCGGGGGTAATTCTAGGTGTTGGTTTTCTATTCCCTAACTAGATTATTATACACGCAGCGTAAGAACAATAATATTATAATCTAGGAAAATTAGGAAACTAAACCTTTAAAATCTTAACTTGAATAAATAGTAGAATAAACAAATTGGATAAATATGGAAAAACACTAACCTTAGAGAAAACCTATTTCTTGCGTGCAGACCAACGAGTAAAGCTTCATTACTTGGAGGCAAGTATCCAAAGTAGAATACCTCTAATGCTTCACACCCAAAAACCCAAGAGAAAGTCGAATTTTCGAAATCCTTGAAAATTTGTACTTGAAATCGTGATTAATGAAGGTATAGATTGCCCTATATATAGTTGTGGAAGAACCCCAGATTCGACTCCCAACCGGCGGTTGGACCTTCCAACCGGCGGTTGGACCTTCCAACCGGCGGTTGGAACTGTTAGACTTGGACTCCACGTCTGCAATTTCCACAGCCTCTGAAACCTTAATCTCAATGGCGGTTGGATCCTGTTTCTAGAATCTTCCACTTTATTTAATTACTTTTAATTTTTAATTAATAAAATATTATTAATTAACCAAACAATTAAATATAATATTAATACTATTAATATTATCCTTCATCTTTCTCTTGACTGTTCATTGAGGGCAACCCAAAAAGGACTTTACTTTTAATGACAGTCTTACGAATTAGTTATGATATTGGACACTATTCCAACAGTCTCCCACTTAGACAAATCATCAACTATTGTTGGTCTAAGTTTCTATTATATTAACTAAGTAAAGTGTGCCATCCAACACAACTGTCGAACTCTGAATCTTATCTTAGAGTCAGTCCTTTAGATAAGTGATCAACTATTTCTTTGTTTCTGCGATATCGTATGAATCAAGACATGGATTTTAATCGATCTCAAAATTCATATAAGTTTTATCATTTCCGATTATATTGACTATATGAGACTACTAAATTATCAACTTAGTCTCGGCCAGACCTAGCACTTTAGAGTCAACCATTAATCATCAGAGGACCTGATGAACCTCAAAATGTACTAGATTATAGTACTAATTACCCATTTGTTTGATTGAATTCGTATGCAGTTTATGTGAATAAGATATTTATTTCGTTAGTATTTGCATTTAGAAGTTTAATTGGAGCTTGGATCGAAAAGAATCAGAAAACGAGCTAATATTGAAGAAAAGAAGCTAAAGAGTTGAAGTTAGAAAAAAAGAGAAATTGATTTGAAGAAGAAAATGGGATTTCATATCCATCCGCCGGATGAACAATCCATCCGGCGGTTGGATAGATGAGTTGGGTTTTCAGAGAAGCAGGCCGAGCCTGTGGGCTTTTCACATCCATCCGGCGGATGGATTATTTCGACATAATAGTTTAAAACCCTAATTTAATCTCATTTTTAGGGTTATCACCCCCACAATCTTTTCCAGCTGATTTTCACCAACAAACACTTCATTTCTCGAGCATTTTGGAGGACAGAAAGCAAGAAGGATCAAGGGTTTTTGATTATTCATTCATATCTTCATTTCTTCGGTTCAAAAATGTTATTCTCTTTCATTGGATTATGATTTCGATTTCATTTTTATGGCTGATTTTCTGTAATGTTATGATTGGCTAAACTATTTATGTATTTGCTTAGATGATGACACTTAGATGATGGTTTGATTATTGATTTGCGAAAGATATTGGATTTTATGAATGTTTATGTGTTTATTTGATGATCGTTGGTTATTATTTGTTATTAGTGATTACCTAACGTGATTTCTTAATTGATTGAGATTGAGTTCTTTTTGATTATGAAATTATTGATGACTGTTAATTTTTATTGGCGATTATTGCTAGATATATTGAGTTTGATAGGTTAGGGTTAATAATCATTAATGAACAAGATAGCTATTAATGGTTATAGACTTTGTTGACTCAAGTCGCAAAAGTAAATCACATAAACGGCATATGTTTAATATAGAACACAATTCGGTGGGCAACGTTAGTTGAATAGTTAGCGTGTTGAAAACAACTTTGTGTCTTTCTTAATTGTTCTAGATTAATTTGTCGCACCCCCAAATTCGGGTTGCGGAAGCGAATCGGGTCGGGGGGCAACTAATCAATAATCACAGCACACAAGGTATATAGTGAATGACTCTACATGCGTCATTTTAACAAATATAGATATAAGAAATGTTTACAATATTTGAAATTATACATAGCTCGTGTTCTGAAAATGAGAGATTCCAATACATAAATACTTTTACAAAATATATTAATGAAGGAAATCTCTAATGTCTGCATGCTGACTCGAGCTACAGTAATCCTTAGGGCAGTCCAACCTACTGCTGAGTACCTGTGATACATGCTAAAATGGGTCAGCTAAACGCTAGTGAGCTCACAGGTTTGCATGTTAACACATATTGTATGAACCACAAGATTTAATTGAACTTAAATTGCAATTAAGCAAAATAAAAGTTTTACAGCCGTGAGCACATAGTATGAGCTTAACTCGAGGTTTCAGGTCCACATTTAAGGTATCATGATTGAGGTGCCTCCCACGAGTGCCTAATCTACACTCGTCTGAACAAATATTAGTACATCCATTTACCCAGTTAGTGCATGCTAACCCGGACGAGGAGGGTCAATCCTATATGGTACCATATACTAATATTCACGCTACAACGCATTACCAAACTATGCTGAGGAGGGCTTTGAAAGATTAGTGAGATAACTCATGTAGTAATTGTTCGTTTTTGTACTTGCGTTCATATAGTTAAAATAAAACGAGCAATGATATCACAACCCTGAGTAAAACAGTAAAATAGGGGCTATGAGACTCACCTGAGTCTTGAGAGTTTAACTTAATACACTTAAGTTAATTAGCCAAAATGAGTTGTTCGAAGACTGGTAACCTGAGGGTGTCCACGAAATGAGATGGTTATAAATGTGTGCAGGTATCTATAAAGACTACCTTTGTAGTTGTTCGTTCAACTAGAATGTCCAAATTACTACGATTTGGTTGATTTGATTATGTTTTGAAAACATGTATGGCCCATTGGTGATTGTTTGCAATAATAATCTCATTATTATTATTATGATTTTGAAGTGTTAAGTTCAAAAGCGTATCCCGATGTGTTTAATAAGTTGTATCGTATAAGCGTTTGAAGTTATACAAGTTTGACACTTACTATAAAAATAGTTTGTAAACATTATGTTTTTAGCGTCACTTATAGCGACACTTAGGGTTTAAGCGACACTCAGGAAGTGCTGCGGAAAATGAGGGATTCTGAATTGTTAGCGCCACTTAGGGAAGTGACGCATAATAGGGTGACACTTAAGCAAGTGTCGGGTAGAAGTGTCGGTACAAGTGTCGTGCGTCATTTAGGATGAGTGTCGGATGAAATCATATTTCAATTTATAGGAGACACTTAGGCAAGTGCCGCTAGAAGTGTCGGTTAGGAGTGTCGGGTATTGAATTTGCGTTACTTAGGCAGTGACGCAGAAAGAGGGTTTTATGCGGCACTAGGGTAAGTGATGCTTAATTAGGGCTTTTAGCGACACTCAATGCGTCAGTTAAGGAAGTGACGCATCACTACACTGGCCTCTGCGACACTTACATCTGTTGGCCAGATTTTGGGTTGAAATCGTGTTTTCCGGTTTCCGTTTGACTTGAAACTTTTACCCAACCCATATTTGGACATTTCAAGCTTAAATAAACAACTTTTATGAAAAATAAATGAAATCTAAGAGTTTTTGAGAATACGGAAACTTACGAATCGTCGCGAGAGAAATCCAAAAAGATAGGATTGTAGATCGTGACGACGTGAATCTTTTTTTTCTAAATGAGTCTTGCTATTTGAGGTTGTTTAGTGGTGCTTTTTGGTGGATTTTAGGTGGTGGTGGTGGTGTGGTGATGGGAGTAGATGAGAGAAAAGGAGAAGATGAAAGTGAAATGATGGGAAAATGGGGGGGGGGGGGGTGGGGGGTGGGGGGAATGGGTAGATTTTGGGGGCGAGAAAGGGAAGGGAATCTCCCAAATTTTAACCCCCGCGTTTGCGCTCCGTGCGGTGTTCGTTCCCCGATTGTTTAAACGTTAAATAATTATTTTACACGTTTAAATATACATTTTAAAATATGAATGTTTTACCAATATTTTGGTTGAAGTATTTTGCCAAATACTTAATAAATGTGTTATAAAATGTAATTTAACTTCGTTTTGATTATTTGTGCGCTTAATATTTTAATCGCGTAGACGTTTGTTTGTACGATACGAATTAATTACGAAATATTATCAAAATAATATTTTGAATAAAATAGTGTTATCAACGTCCGTAGTAATTGAATCGAATTACTTTCGATTTGAATTGCGTATGATTTAATCAAATCGTATAATTGTATATATTCAACAATATATATTTTGATACATTAATTAGCCTAACACAGAACTAATTACATGTATTAACAGTTGATTAGGCACTAATTACTAGTCCTAATTTGGCGGGTGTCACATAATTTACCTCGGAAAGGGAGTTGTCTTATGAGTTGTCTTGCAAAAAAATCAATGTTTTAGCAATTCAATAAAGTGATAACCTGATTCTAAGGAAAGTAGTTTAAGTGAATACATTTCTTTTATCATTTGAATCAAGTATTTTATTTGATTAATTGTTTTATCAATTAATCATTTTCAATTGAGTTTTAATATTTAATCTCATTTCATAATTGTTAGTCAATTGTTCTAACGGAACTAAAACGTACCCAATGTATGAGGAATTTGATAACACTCCTTACACCCCGCTGGCTTTCAATTACGAATCAGATTTTGAGGGCGAATACGGAGAGTATCGCGCTAGACCACCAACCGAATATCCTAGCGATTAATCGGAACCAGAATTTGAAATGGCAGACGACATCGCCAACATGACCCTCGAGGAGTATTCGAGTAGAACGCGCACCGACCTTGGTCCAGGAGTAGTGAGACCCGCAATTGCGCGTGAAGTGGAGTTCGAAATCAAGGGACAGTTCCTCAAGGAACTTATAGAGAACCATTTTCGAGGAGAAGACAAAGACGATGCTAACGAGCACGTCGAGAATATCTTGGAGATCGTCGACATGTTCATTGTACCCAATGTTACACGCAATCAAGTCATGCTCCGAGTGTTCCCAATAACACTCAAGGGAACCGCAAAAAGATGGATTGCGAATGAACCAAATGGATCCATCACCACGTGGGAAGATCTTCGCACGAAATTTCTAAAGATGTACTGCCCGCCATCCAAAACGTCAAAGATGATTGATAAACGCCAAAATGTACTATATTTTAGTACTAATTTACCCCGTGTTTGATAGATTTCTAATGCATTTTATGTGAATAAGATACTCATTTCGTTCATATTTGCATTTAGGAGTTTAAATGGAGCTTGGATCAAAAAGAAACATAAAACGAGCTTATTGCGAAAAAAAGTTGCTAAAAGAATAAAGCATTGGACAAGAGAAGATTGGGTCGGAGTAAAAGATGATCGAATGGTGAAGAAGTTTGGAAATTCAATCAACATGCCGTATGGATTATCCATACGCCGTATAGATTAAAGCGGCGAAGGCCCAATATTCGCGGAGCTGGGCCGGGCTTGTTTTCAATCCATACGCCGTATGGAATATCCATACGTCATATGGATCAATTCAGAAGAAAACCCATAAAACCCTATTTTGCCTCATTTTAACCATAACTTTTCACAAACCCTAAACCACGACCACAGGCGACTTGGAGAGGTTTCTCTCCCATTTTGGGAGAGAAACGATGGCGATTTGGAGATGGAAAAGGCTAGGATCATCCCATTGATTCTACTTCTTTCGGTTTATTATTCGGTTTGCATATCTCTTTCCGATTTCAATTCGAACATCATCTATGTGTTTTATTTGAGATCTTGAAACTGATTTTGTACAATTGAATCATGAATTAGATTATGTATATTGTTTAGTTTAATAATCTTGGATTATGATTGTTTGAAGGTTATAATTGTGTTTTGGATCAATTGTCTAATTGAATATTGTTATGTTATCCGTGAATCCTTATTTATTGGTGATTGTTAGTCATTATTTCTTAACGTGGTTGATAATATTGATGAGATTGAGTTCCTTTAATATTATTGATGGTTATTAATTTTAGAGTTTTTGACCATTGCTAAATATATTGAGTTTGATAGGTTATGAAAATAAGAACTAGACAATCTAAAATGAATAAGACAATAAGAAATTATTGGGTATTGTTGAGTCATACCGCAAGGATTAATCATTGTTGGGACATGTATGTGTGACAACAGATCTAGCTTGTAATAGTACTAGTGATTATTGTAATCAAGTTTGTACAATTGATTTGGATTTGTAAATGATATTAGTTTGGTATTAATACTCGTTGAATATATTAGTATGTTAAAGTGTTAGACGAATATCGAATACGATGTTACAAACTAAAGTCTGTGAGATGAGATCTCAAGTCGCAGAACTTAATCCTGCGAGATGAGATCTGGGCTCGCAGATCAGCGAAGCGAGTTCAGTTTCTGGGCTTTGACTGGGCTGCAAGATGACTCGACTCACAGAGTCCATCGACCTGCGAGGTGAGATTAGATGGATACCTATATATACAATAATAGGTTAAATCGAAAAGAAATTTTGGCCATTCGATTTCCAGAGGACAAAAACACTATTCTAAGCAGTCATAAGGTTAGGTATTGATCGATTAACTTTAATTAATCGATACAAAACCTTGTTGATAAATCAATTCGCTATTATCTTGCGAAACAAATTGTTCACTTATTGTGATCCAAGTATTGAGGAATTCCGCGCCTTAATACCTAAGATAACCTCGTTATTGATCCACGTACTAGGGACTTACAATTGGTATCAGAGCTTTCGGGCTAAATACTTAGTTAGTTCGAGGTTATTTGGATAATAACGATAGATTTAGGGTTGTTGTTACGATTAATCTTCGTAAAAATGATCAAAATCAGTCTCTGGAAGTTTTTAGTTTCGTAATCGACCGAAATCTTAGGGTTTAATCGATTAGAAAACTAAAATTTTTGTTTTAGGGTTTTTCAGCCGATTCTGCGAACTGAGTTCACCCTGCGAACCGAGTTCTTCTGCGAACTGAGTTCCCCTCTGCGAACTGAGTTCCCCCTGCGAATCGAGTTCTTCTACGAACTGAGTTCCCCCCTGTGAACCGAGTTCCTGTCCTGCGAATCGAGTTTCTGCGAAGTGAACTTTCTGATTTTTTCCTGATTGTTAATTCCCGAAACTCTTAAAATGTCTGACATTAGCAAAATGATTGAGATGGAGCACGAGGTTGGAAAATCTAATACTCCACCTAAGTTGTTACGTGTTGAAGACTATTACAGTTGGAGAGATAGGTTTGAATCTTACTGTAGATTCCATAATCTCTCAATCTGGATGTGTATCAAAGGAGGATACACGGCACCCACCCAAACTGTTCAAAATGCTGTTGTTGTGGTATCCTATAATCTGATGAGTGAACAACAAAAGAAAGACTATGAGAATGAAAATAAAGCTCATTCTTGTATCAAGATGTGCTTATCTAAGGAAATTAATCATCAGTTAAAATCTTTTCATACTGCTAAAGCACTCTGGGAAGCGCTTGAGAAAAGATGTGAGGGAAGTCCACAAGTACAAGCAAGCAAGAAGAAGCTTCTGAAAAAGCAGTTTACTCTGTTTAAAGCTTTTAAAAGAGAAACTCTTGATGCTTATGTTACTCATTTCTACCATTTGTTATCTGAGATTGAAAACCATGAAATCACTATTGAGGAGGTAGAGAAAACCGACAAATTCTTGAGGGTTTACCTTCTAAATGGGAGATGTATGGTGTGATGATTACAGACAATGAAACCAGATATGCAACCATGACACTTGAGCAGGTCATTGACAAGCTCAAAGGATATGATTTCACTAAGAAGTCGAAAGATACTGATTCTGATCATGTTCAGGATCCAGGACTGTATCATGGAAAAACTTCTATCTCGACTGCTTCATCCAGCTCGACCACTGCTTTGTTTGTTGGTAATGCTGATGGAAAGGGTGAAATGATAACTGATGAACTGTGTTTCATTACATCATCCGGAAATGAAGCTAAAGGGAAACCTTCTGAGAAGTCACCTCAAGAACATCAAAAGATGCCTATGAGTGTGAAATTTGCTGAGCAGCAACTGTTTGTTCTTGCTTCATTTGTAGCTTCATATGAGAATTATATTGATTGTAAGATTAATGATCCAATTCTTTTTATGAAGACTATGATCAGATAGATCCTGATTATCTTGAAGAAATAGATCTCCAGGACCAACTTGCTTTGCTGTCAAGGAGAGTTAAAAATTTCTTAAAGAAAAATGGAAGAAAGGTTGTTGGCAACAGATCAGGGTTTGATAAAACCAAGGTCAAGTGTTATAACTGTAAAAGTTACGGACACTTTGCTAGAGAATGCCAAAGACCTAAGGTAGAGACTGGTGAAGGGAAACAAGGCAAGGGAAATACTTTGCATTCCAAAGCCTTAGTAGTGAAACAGCTAGATGGGTCTTATGATTGGAAAACTCAGTCAGAAGAAGCTTTGATGGCTGAGATTGACGATTAAGAGATTGAAGCTGAGTCATTATCCTATATGCCCACTGATCCAGCTTTTGAAGTAAATGTGCCTGAGACTCCTGTTAAAGCTAATGTTGATGATGTGTTAGACTTGGGTTCAACTGAAGATTTGGATCCCGTAGATTTTGTAGCTAAGATGGCTGAACTGCAAACTGATAAAAAACGGGTATGCCTAGATCTTGTCTCTCTTGTTGATCTGTGTCAGTTAGTTTCTAGTTTACAGTCCCAAGTTAGTGCTTATGCAGATTCCTATAAGACTTTGACTGAAACTAATAATACCCTGTCATCTCAACTAAGCACACTTAGTAAATCCAGTGAGGCTGTAAGATCTGAACTTGACCTAGCTAAGTTAGATATATATAGGTTAAGTGATGATAAACAAGCCTTAAAGGATAAGATTAAGGCAGATGCGGCTGACAAGACAGCTTTTAGAGATACTGTGAATGAGAAATTAATTATCATAGACGGTCTCTATATGAACATAAACAATTTGAATCTGTCCATTGCTAATAAGGATAAGGAGTTAGCTGATTGCAAAACAAAACTTGTAGCTCAGAATCGTAAGCTTGAGAGCTATAGAACATCTGAAATGGATAAAATGTTAGGTGCTCAGCGTAGTGTGAAGGATATGTCTGGTTTAGGTTATAATGATATGCCTCACCCATTTAATTCAAATTACACTAAAACTCCTGTAGATATTGAAATGGCGGATGTTAACCCTGAGACGAAGGAAACTAATAAACCGGAAAAGTTAGAGGCACAGAAGAGTGTTATTAAGAACCCTTCATCTGATGATAGTAAGAAAATTCCTCACACCAAAGTACATTTTGTACCGGGTGGAGTAATTAATGATACTAAGACTAATGAAGTGGTTAATAAAGAACATGTCATTGAACCTTTAGTGCCTAAAACTCCGGTAGCGGATGCAAAAGTTAGTAAGTCACGTAAACAGATGTCTTGCTTCAAGTGTCACCAAAAAGGACACGTAGCTTCTTGTTGCCCAAATAAGAAGCTGGAAGCATCACATAAGTTAGTGAATACTGAAAAGACACCAACTATTTCTAGTTCGATTGTAGATTGGTTAGGCTCCAAACCGGGATTAGGAACAAACCTGTAAACATTCTAAAAAGAGATAGTAATGATAGTGTCTCTTCACCTAAACCTAAAAGGGCTTATACTCTAAACGAAAATACTTTCAATAAGCAAAGAGATAAGACACCTTCGAGGTTTAGGACCCCAAGTAGAAACCATAGTCAATTTGAGAATGGTTCTACTTCGAGTGCACAGGGAACTAAGTTTGTGCCTAGGAGGTTTTCTACTCACTCTCCTCACAGGCCCAAGACTATAGGTCATCAACAATCTCAAACTCCTGTGAAGGTTACCAAGACTCCCGATGGGAATAGTTATGGTTACTTTGAGGAGGTTCAGATTGTAGATGATCAGGGACAAACCAAGACCGTAATGGCTTGGGTCCCTCTTGATAACTAACCGTGTACAACTTGTTATGTGTAGGAGCAGACTGTGAACAAGGACAGCTGATGGTATGTAGACAGTGGATGCTCAAGACACATGACAGGTGAAAGAAGTCTACTGAAGGACTTCAGAGAAGGTTTCATGCAAAAAGTAAATTTTGCAGGAGACAAAGGAGGGGTAATTACTGGGAAAGGAAAAGTTTCAAATGGAACTTTAACTCTAGAGGATGTGATTTATGTTGAAGAACTAACTCATAACCTAGTGAGTGTTTCCCAAGTCTGCGATAAAGGTCATCCAGTTCATTTTAATGAAAAGGAGGCTTTAGTCCTGAAGCCAGGCTTCACAATTCCTGAAGAATGGATATTGACGAGGGCACCAAGGAAGAAGGACATCTATGCGATAAACATGGGTGTTCCTAATTCTTCAATGGTATCTACATGTTTATTATCCAAGGCTTCGAAAGCAGACGCACTACTATGGCATAGGAGAATGGCACACCTAAACTGGAGAAAAATGAACTACATAACCAAAAATGGTTTAGTTTTGGGTGTACCGCAAAAACGTTTCGAGTCTGAGGATAAGTGTGTTCCTTGTATGAAAGGAAAGCAGCATAAGAAACCACACCGATCTAAAACTGAAAACTCAATCTCCTCTCCATTTGATTTGCTACATATGGATCTCTTCGGCCCAATAAGCAAAAGAAGCATAGGTGGCAAATGGTACTGTCTAGTTGTCACAGATGACTACTCTAGATTCTCGTGGGTATTTTTCTTAGGATCTAAGGATGAAACTCCAGGTATTCTAATTGAGTTTTTAGATCAAATTAAAAATGTATACAAAATGAGAGTTAAGCGTATTCGTAGTGATAATGGAACAGAATTCAAGAATTCAACGTTAGATATCTATTGCTTAAGCAAAGGGATAATTCATCAATTCAGTGCACCATATGAACCTCAACAGAATGGTGTGGCTGAAAGGAAGAACAGAACATTGATTGAAGCTGCTAGAACAATGCTTGCAGATTCAAAGCTTTCGGTCATCTTTTGGGCAGAAGCAGTGAATACAGCATGTCATGTTCTGAATAGAGTTCTTACGGTTAAAAAGTATAATAAGACTTGTTATGAGCTTTTGAACAATAAGAAACCAAACTTAAAAGGATTTGAACCCTTTGGAGTTGCTTGTACAATATGGAAAACTGGGAATCAAGCTAAATTTGGTGAGAAGGCTGACGAAGGATTTTTCTTGGGTTATATGCCTAATTCTCCAAATAAAAGGGTTTTCAATAAGGTCACTAGTCGTCTGGAGATAGTTTATAACATTGAAGTTACGAGCTATGTACCTGCTGTGCATAAGGGATTAGATTGGCAATTTGACTATTCAGATCTCTTTCAGTCATTTAAGGTTCCCATAAGTGACTTTGTCAGTGATTCAGAGATCTCTCAGCACTTATTGAATGAAGAATTGGACAATGGTTCGTCTTCAACATTGAGTGTTCCGAAATCTGGAATCAGGATATCAGATGACTCAAATGAAGCTTCTTCAAGTGGGTCTCGACAATTTTCAAAGGATAAGTATCAAGAAACAGAAGATTCTGAAAAGGATCTTCAAACAACGTTTGATGATGTGCTTACTTCTTTGAACCATTTAAAGATCTCTTCAGAAAATTAAGAAGAAATGCCTTCATTAGAAGAGATTGGTACTAACTTAGGAGATGAGTTAATAGTTGATTCTATACCGGTTACAAGAATGAGTAAGAATCATCCCGTTGAAAACATCATCGGTGATATTAATACTCCTGTTCAGACTAGGACTCAATCTAAAGCTAGTACTTCTGAAGATTTAGAAAGCTTGTATATTGCTATGAAAGAGACAGGGATTCCTAATCAATGTCTATATTCATGCTTTATCTCACAAGTTGAGCCTAAAAATGTGCAAATGGCTCTCAAAGAAAGCTCATGGGTTGAAGCTATGCAGGAAGAACTGCAACAGTTCTCAAAATTACAAGTTTGGGAGTTGGTTGACCTACCAAAGGGAGAATATCCAATTGGAACTAGATGGGTATTTAAGTGTAAGAGAGATGACCAGGGAGTCATTACTCGCAATAAAGCACGTCTAGTGGTTCAAGGTTTTAATCAACAAGAAGGCATAGATTACAATGAAGTGTTTGCACCAGTTGCTAGGCTAGAAGCAATTAGAGTATTTTTAGCATTCGCGTCATTCTATGATATAAAAGTTTATCAGTTGGATGTTAAGAGTGCCTTTTTGTATGGCAAAGTAGAAGAATTGGTGTATGTTGCTCAACCTCCAGGGTTTGCTATTCATGAGTATCCAGATAGAGTATATCGTTTGAATAAGGCTCTATATGGATTACATCAAGCACCAAGGATGTGGTATGCAACACTAACAACGTATCTACTTGATAATGGATTTACAAGAGGAGCAATTGATAGTACATTGTTTGTAAAATGGAACAATAAAGACTTTCTATTAGTACAAGTTTATGTTGATGACATTATCTTTGGATCTTCTGATGAAAAGATGTGTCAAGAATTTGAGAAAGTCATGAGAAAAAGGTTTGAGATGTCTGCAATGGGAGAGTTGAAATTCTTCTTAGGGTTACAAGTTGACCAAAAGAAGGATGGCTTCTTTATTCATCAATCTAAATATGTTTATGAGTTATTAGAAAGATTTAAGATGGATGACAGTAAAATCTACAATATTCCGATTCCAGTTAATCACAAACTAGGTCCGGATACATCGAGTGATCAGGATGTGGATCCTACTTTATATAGGGCCATGATTGGATCACAAATGTATTTGACTGCCTCTAGACCTGACATTATGTTTGCTGTTTGTTTATGTGCAAGATATCAGGCTAATCCGAAAGAGTCACATATGCAGGCTGTTAAACGGATCTTCCGTTACCTCAAAGGGCAACCGAAGCTGGGACTTTGGTATCCAATTGATGGAGACTTAGATTTAGTAGCATATACTGATTCGGATTATGGAGGATGCAATCAAAATAGGAAATCTACGACCGGAGGATGTCAATTCTTAGGAGGTAGATTAGTATCTTGGCAGTGCAAGAAGCAAAGCTCAGTAGCCATTTCTACATGTGAAGCTGAGTATGTTGCAGCTGGCAGCTGTTGTTCTCAAGTTCTTTGGATACAACAGCAACTGCGGGATTACGGGTTAAATATAACCAATACTCCTATGATGATTGACAACGAATCTACTATGTCGATCACTAACAATCCTGTGAAGCACAGTAAAACTAAGCACATTGATATTCGACATCATTTTATTAGAGACTGCGCTGAAAAGAAAATGATAAGGTTAGTTAAGGTTCCGACTGCGGATAACTTAGCAGACCTATATACGAAGGCGTTCGACAGAGCAAGATTTGAGACATTGGTTCAACTGAATGGAATGAGAAATCCAGAGTGATTAGTCTTCCAAGGGTATTTTAGTAATAGTTACTAGTTATTTTTAGTACTTATTCAAAAAAAAAAGGGGGGGGGGGGTGTATGGCATTCATTTGCTTGTTACCCGAGGGGAATCGTCTCTAATAAAAGAACAACCGAAGTTCTTTTAGAAAAAGCTTTAAGTTTTGGCTGTAAAAACTTGGGAAATGATAGTACATTAAGAGAATAAGTCTAAGAATAATAACCTTAAGTATTAAGTATGATGTGTTAGTAGATTCTTATAAGTTGCATTAGAATAACGATTTTTATCTAGGATTACACTTATATTTATCTTATTATACACCTATATCCACTAATTATAACTTGTCCTTTTACTTAACAAGTGATAAGAATAACTTAAGTCTAGTCAGGTTCATCATACGATTTATTGGTAGGCAGGTTATGCTAAGATTTCCGAGCAGTTAAGAAGTATAACTTTCATGTGTAATATTTTATGTGCTCTGTTATATAACGTATGACATATGTCTTAATTGTTGAGTGATAGTACTACCGTGCACTGTGATCTAAAATAAAATAAAAAATTGAAATGATACAAAGTATCATAATGTCAAAAGGTGAGTTATATGTTTCGAAAGGGCATCATTTAGTAACCTCTACCTTACATATGAAAGATACAAAGTATCTCGTGTCAAGTGTATGTTATATGCTTCTAAAGAACATCATTTAGTAATCTCTACCTTGATAATACAAGATACAGTGTTATGTGTTGTACTTGAATTCTTCAGTATGTTGTATAGTAGAAAACACTAGATATTGTGCACATTAACAATAAAATTTGGCTCAGAAACCTGTGTGTAATCTGTTTATGTGGATCATAATATCGGTAATCGTCTTGAACTGTCTATGATATTCGAACATTCACTTTTGTGAATAATAAGAAATTATAAGTTATATTTCAATGAAGTGTTATATCATGTGGATAAAGGTACATAAGATATAATTTTATAAATATAAGTTTATTACTGATTAAAGTTGTGATTTTATTGTGCTTATATGAATTTCATGAGGTATGTATACTAACAATTGTCTTATGCTTATTACAATTTAATAAGTACAGCTTATTCTTTCTAATATGATTCCTAAGCAGTTAAAACTTTAAGTGTTTACTATTAAGTTAATTTATTAGAATGTTAGTAGTTTTATTATTTTAACTTTTGTAATTATTTCTTAGAATTACTGAAAGTTTTATTTCGTATTCTTGTTTTATTTAATGTTTACCCTTTGGAATTAAATTAAACTAGTTGTCTTATCTCTGTGTTGAATAAATTTCTCCACTTCAAGTGAAAAACGATTTATTTATTTTTGACTTGAATTTTGACTTAAGGCCATTTTAATAGTGGTATAAGTCAACTATGCAAAAACATTTATTGTTTTGGCTACATAATTATTTAATTACGTTTTAATTTATACTTTTTATTTAATTCGTATTTTAAACTAATATTGCGAGTTTGACCAGTCAAACTTTGCGAGCCGAGTTAAAACATGCGAATCGAGTAAATAGTATAAAAGAAACAAATTAAACGAACCGAACCACACTTTCCTATTCACTCTGCGAACCGAATCCATACACCTCTGCGAAGTGAATTTGGCGAAACGAACCGAACTCAATTTTCGGTTGATTTCTGATTTTGTACAAAGAGGAAGCTGTTTTCGATCCGTGGAACTTTTACAACTTTGGATTACGCATCTATTGAAGTAAGTTTCATGAGATTTAACCGTGAAATTTGTGAGATATCGAGTGGTTTATGTTTTGAATGTGTCGGTTTAGTTTATCACGGATTTTATACAAATTAGTGATTTAGAAAACCTAACATATGTTTATAATGCTTAATCGATGGTTAATGAACATGTTATAATCGATTAATTGCTTCGAAACATATTAGATTGATCCGTTGATGTTTGAATTCGTTGAGCAGATGGTCCTGCGAACCGAGATCTATCTCGCTTCGCAGCCCGCTCCAACGAATTGAGATGATGCGTTGAACGAAGCGAGATGATTTCAACTAGTTTGACTTCAGTTGACCGAAGCGAGAAGAGTTCACCTCGTTTGTCTTCAGTTGACCGAAGTGAGACGAGCTCAACTCATTTGACTTGAGTTGACCGAAGCGAGACGAGTTCACCTCGTTTGACTAGGGTTGACCACAACGACTTGAATTCAACTCGCAGGGTTTCTGCGAACCGAGTTGAAAAATTAAATCAATTTTATAATTTTTCAATTATAACTTGTTATCGATTTGAGAATTGTTTGTTTACAAATAATTAACAAGTTACTTGTTTATATACATATAGACTTAAGAACTTTTGTTTATAAGTTTAAATATGTGTAATATCTTAACAATTTAAGTTATTTCATATCGAAAGTCTTCCGACTCATAGCGTAGTCGTGCAGCGTGTTCCGATATTTATCGGCGGTATGTTAACTCGAATTGTTTGTCATAGCTAATGGGCTTTATATATAATTTATAGAATATAATTGAACTTGTTAATTCAATTAAGTTTCAGTGAATTATGTTATGAGTTAATAGTATATTTAGACGTTTGATGATCTTTTTGATCATAATACGTTAAAGTGTAAATTATCTAATGCTCGTTAACTTAACATTTTTGCTATTTGTGTAATTTTGAATTACATATATGGCTAACAGATCTTTTGAGAAGGGTCACAACATCTTGGTGAATCTATATGTCAACGAGCGTGGTGCTGAGCGCTTTGAGCAGATTTTGACATATTTAGCACGTTCGAGAATTCGATTTGCTATCACTGAGTCACCTCCACTGAACAAAGACCTTCTTACGCAGTTTTGGACGAACATTGTATATGATGGTGCTGCTAACCCGCCTACTATACGTACGATGGTAAATCAGCATCCGATTTCTTTTACTGCTGATGACTTACGACAGCTACTGCAGCTAGGAACTTCTGAACAAGAAGCTGGTCCAGCTGCTTATTCAGCTGATTTTATTGAAGGAGCTCTAGGTCGTACAGGTTATTCAGGACCTAGGAGAGGACGACAGTTTGTCAAGGCATTTGTACTAGGACAGTGGAGATTTCTTTTTACTGTTATAGTATCTATTTTTGGAAACAAGAAGTCAGGATTAGATGAGCTTAGTCCTGAGTTGATGTCAGCTGTACTGTCACTGGTTTACAATAAACCATACAGTTTTTCTTCTTATATCTTTCAGTCCTTCAGAGGATAGATCACCGGAGCTGCTAGGACATTGTTTATTCTTTATCCTAGATTCTGTATGCTTCTGATTCGAGCTCAAGTTCCAAACTTGCCAGCTTATGCAGCTGATTTTCAAGTTGAGACAATCGGACTGCGAGGTTACAACGCTTGCTTTTTGCTATCCAAGCGTAAAGATGATATTAAGCCTGAGGCTGCTGATCTTTTTGGGCATCTTCTTGATGCTGATTATGTTGCTCCACCAAACAATGGTTGGATGGATGCTGGAGCTCACGGTCAAGCTCAACCTCAACCTCAACCAGCAGCAGAGTCACAGGAGCTCATTGAGGATGTTTTACATCAGGTTGAACATCAAGGTCAACAAGTTGTGCCTGAGCTAGCTGCTGAGGTTCTACATGAGGTTTTGATACAGATTGATGATGATACAGATTCCTTGTTACGGGATATTGATAGTTATGTTGAACAACCTGAGGTAATTTTATAATTATATAATAATGTTGGTATTTCAGTGTTAAATTATTATCACTTTATTATATAATGCATATGTTATAGATATTTAGTTAATTAGATATTATTTCTGATTATAAAATATAAATATCATTATGATCAGAGAGCTGAGACTGCAGACCCAGAGGTTACTCGACCTGAGGGTGAGCAAGGACAGCTTGATAGATCTGAGGTTTTACCTTCTCAGGTATTTATCAGATTAATCATAAATATATAGAACTTGTATGATAGAGCTTTTAGCTAATCATAAATGTTTAATATATTTAATATTTAGGATTCTGATGTTGGTCCATCTGGAGGCCGTGATGGTCAATCGGCTTCAGATGATGATGATAGTACTCCTTCTCCACCACCAGATGCTGGTTATATTAGATACCGATCTCGGATGATTCCAGATCCAGCACTGAAGGAAAAGAGAAAGGCTAAGGAAGTCGACCCAGACTTCAGTATTATTGAGAAGGTTCTAAGGAAGAGGATCTACCTCTTATTCCTCAACGCCGTAAGCGTTCCAGGACTTTGATCATTCAGGATGGTATGTTTTATTTAGAGTTAGATAATCTTAACTTGTTGTTTATCAGGAGTTAAACCGAGACAGTTAATTCTGTGATAGTTGCTCAAGATACATCCCAGGTAGAGATGATGATACCGGTGGTTACTGAACCAGTATCTGTACCATCTGAGGTATGAGATAAACGTTTAGTACTACGAGTATTATACATATTTAATTAGAGACTGAGACAGAGTTATCTGTAACAATTACTTATTTAATTATATCTAACTTTATAGGCTGAGAAACTGCTTGAGTCAGTGGAACCAGAAATGGTCTCCAAGACTGTTGAGGAGGGATTTGCAAAACTGGTGCATGATGCTCAGTTTCCGACTAATAAAGCTAGTAGATTCGCAGCTAGTCTTCTCAAAGAAGCATTATCTCAAGCCATTCCACCACTCACACGTGAATCATACATTGCTTTAGTGACACCGCCTGGACCATCTACAATATCTGTTATTCCGACGACTGATGCTGAAAGGATTACATCCTTAGAGTCAAGAGTTAAGGAATTGGAACAGAGTACTTCTAGGATTCCAGGGTTGTTAGCTGAGAATGTTTCTCTTGCTCAGCAGATGGTTCATATCAGTGAATCACATTTGACACTGCTGAAGACTCATGATACTTTGCTTGCTGATTTTACTGCCCAGCGACTGAAGCTTGAACACTTAGAACGTTTGGTGTTGAGAGTGAATTCAGGACAGTCTGCTCAGGGGGAGATAATGCTATATCATGAATCTTGCAAAGAGGATGAGTTAGCTAAGAAGAGAAGAGATGATAAAGATGATGATCACGATGCTCAGAAAGATGGTGAGCCGACTGGTCCTTCAAAGACTGGTGAGCAAGCTATTATTCAGGGGGAGTCTGCATGTGTTGGTGTTAGTGGTGATGGTGCTGGTACAAGTGCTGCAGGTACAAGTGAAACTGGTAAGACAGCTTAGACTTGTGTAGATATTTGTACTTAGAATTTTAGTTGAATTATAATTGTAATTTATAATTGTAATTGAATAATTGTAACTTAATAGTTTTTGTAATATATTCGGCTTGAGATTTTTATTACAAGATTAAATATATTAGAAATTGTTTAAGTTATTTGATTTTGAAAAGTTAAATAAATTAGTGATCGAAAGTCTTCCGACTCATTGAGAAGTCGAGCGGCGTGTTCTGATTTATTTCAGCGGTCAAAGTTTATTTTAACTTAGACATTTTAGACTTGAGAGTTTTTATAACTGACAAGTTAAATATGTATGATTTTTAACTAGACAAATGATATATAATTTAAAGATATAGTTGAAAGTTAAGTTATTGTCATATAACAGTTCAATTAAGTCTTAGAAATTATATAAGGTAATTAACAGTGAATTTAAATGCTTGGTGATTATTTACAATGCATTAGAATTTAAAGTTAATTAATATTTGTTAAGTGTTTATAAGACTTAAGAATTCTTTGATTGATTCAAGGTAATTAATAAAAGAATTATAAGTTATATAGATTGGTTATATTAACACAATTGAAATGAATAATGAAATTTTGTAGATTGATTCAGAGAAATCAATAAAAGAATTTATATTATTAATTTGATTTGTGTAGATATGGAAATGATAGAATTGAGTGACTCTGGAAGTGATATTCTTGATGAAATCGATGAAGAAATTGATTTTGATCTTGAAGAAGTTGAATTTTTACTACCTGAGGATTGGACTGCTGTCTATGAGAATGAGCAAGACATTGGTGTAGATCCAGATGCAAATATTGATGAACACCATGTGAGCCCATCTAGGACAGAAGTTATTATTGAAAATAATCAAGGTCCAACAGTTGTCGATGTAGATGAAGAAATCGATGACTCAACCGATTCTGAAAAAGATGAAATCTTAATTCCTACCAAGAATCCAGCAGCTTTTCTTAGAAAACTTCCTAAACAGAAAAAGAAGGTTGGAGTTTCTGAAGTTGATATAATTGGGAAACGGGAACCTAAAAGAGGGATTATTGGTTGGTACTTTGACTCTGAGCTGAAGCTATTTGCTATTAAGAGGTTTGACGGAGTTCAATACCTTGAGCGAAAGCTTGCAGTATTTAGTTCTTTGCCTAGATTTGAGATTCGAGATTTGGCTCGATTACCTTTGAATAACCCAAGTGATGATTTTGTTGGAAAATATGTCGAACACATAATCAAGACTGAGGTTAGAGCTAATAAATTTGAAAAGATTAAGCCAAGAAAAGGAAAGACTATTAAACTGGTAGAGAGAAGTCAAAGGACATGACGAAGAAGAAGAAAGAAGATTTATCCATCTATAAGTGTTTACAGCAGATTCCATTGAAGACAATGCCACAAGATATTTTGGAAAATATGAAGAGTTGGCATGTGGATTCAGAGACTGGAGAAGTTGTAATGGTTGAATCTGATGATGAGGTTGAAGGTGGTGAAAAAGAAATCTTCCGAGTTTATGACTATCGACACCTAATGAACATGTCGAAGAAAGATTTGATAAAATTGAATGAAAATAGAATCTTGACGACAGTAGCATGGGGTGACTTAGCACATGATTATCAAATGATGGTTAAGACTTGTATAAAATTGAAGATTTATGCTGGAAGTAAGATTTATGAGTAAAAATCAAAGACAACTTGAAGACATAATAGTATAGATGCTAGAGCTATTGTCAAGGGGGAGTCTGTTGGGACATGTATGTGTGACAATAGATCTAGCTTGTAATAGTACTAGTGATTATTGTAATCAAGTTTGTACAATTGATTTGGATTTGTAAATGATATTAGTTTGGTATTAATATTCGTTGAATATATTAGTATGTTAAAGTGTTAGACGAATATCGAATACGATGTTACAAACTAAAGTCTGTGAGATGAGATCTCAAGTCGCAGAACTTAATCATGCGAGATGAGATCTGGGCTCGCAGATCAGCGAGGCTTTGACTGGGCTGCGAGATGACTCGACTCGCAGAGTCCATCGACCTGCGAGGTGAGATTAGATGGATACCTATATATACAATAATAGGTTAAATTGAAAAGAACTTTTGGCCATTCGATTTCCAGAGGACAAAAACACTATTCTAAGCAGTCATAAGGTTAGGTATTGATCGATTAACTTTAATTAATCGATACAAAACCTTGTTGATAAATCAATTCGCTACTATCTTGTGAAACAAATTGTTCACTTATTGTGAACCAAGTATTGAGGAATTCCGCGCCTTAATACCTAAGATAACCTCGTTATCGATCCACGTACTAGGGACTTACAATCATAACAACTCGTGAATACTTAATGCACAATCTAGGGAAAAGCACACAATAGAGCACCATCCTTGTGACATCGGATCGATGTTTAATGTGGAACCCTAGATTGTAGATATTAGTTGGACTCGGAACGTTGGCTAATATACATTTAACTTGGATTATTTGAGTAGTATTTAAGTTAATATGAAAGAAATCATAATCAGACAATCAAAATACATGAACCGGATAATATGAATCTAAGTGTGAAGACTCTAATCAATTACATGTATATCTCCGATTGTTTATCTATTCCTCTTATCTTGTTTTATGTTGTTGGTTTGGTTATTTAGTTCATCTTAAACGTTCATACGGAACTAAAACGTAACCCCTATTTTACTGCTTTATTAATAATTCCAATTTAATTGAATAACATCGTTCCTGTGTTCGACCTGGACTTACCATAGCTATACTATTCCGATCGGGTATTCTTGCCTGGTTGTGTGATAGTATTAATAAGGTATTTTCAGTAATTAATGATAAAACATGATGCTTTCACACGCATCAATGATCAACGAGATTAGGAATTTCAAGCAAGACATTGATGAGTCACTTCACCAAGCGTGGGAAAGGTAGAAGGATTTGATGCATAGGTTCCCGAAGCATGATCTAAATTACCAATATATCGTGATGGTGTTCTACAAGGGAGTAGATCATGCTACAAGACCGCAACTGGATGCACAAGGATCTCTTCCAAAGAATATTCCAAGAGATGCCTTAGAGACTATTTGTGACCAAGCAAAGCATTCTCAGCTTTGGGACGATGGCACCTCTCGGAAGAAGAGGTCAGTCACCGGTGACGATGGACTTGCAGCAATCAATGCCAAGCACCGGTGAAAATCTATTGGAATACTTGTAATTACTTGTAACTATTTGTATATTTATGTGAATATACACTCCCGTAATTGATTTATATTACGCTTACGTAATTGGTTATAATTACGCTTACGCAATTTGGTGAAATTATGCGAAAAATCGGACGGAGTCCGACACAGTATAAATACGGACGTTGGTGAACTAAATATTAAATAATATGAAATTATTTAATAAACTCGAATACTCGCAAATATTATGATGATAATACTTAACGAATCATTAATACCGTATAAAGTAACATAAACGCAATGAAAATGCGCGAACCGCGCCCGACAACTGACTGAAAGTTGAAATATACTTTTATAATTTAAAATATAATATTTTTTGTGAAATTATTATTAAAAACATCGTATAATGATTCGTCAATAAAAATGTCTATTTAAAACGTTACGCGATTAAACCTCCGTACAACGGGCATGCAAATCGAGACCGAACAAAAGACGAAACATTTTTATAAATGTTTTCAAGTAATTATATAAAATATCTCAAGTGAAATTATCAAGATTGAAATTTTAGTAAACGAACACCGCGCGAAGCACAAATCGGAGGAAAAAGAAAATGAGCAAAATACCCTTGGTGGGACCATATGGGGGCCGGCCACCCCTTGTGCCACCTCCCCTCTCCATCCACTCCTTGAACATGCAAATTAATCATGAACATCTTTCCTTACAAACCATACATATCTCATGCAAACAATTCATTTGACATCAACACTCAAACCATTCATTCAAACTTCTCTCTCTCTATTATTTCCTCTCAAGAAAATTAGTAGATTTTAACCACCATCATCACAAATATCCACCATCATTCATCATCTTCATCAAGAACAAGGAGGAGCTAAACTCAAGAACATCACCACCATCTTCATCTTCCCCCCTTTGTTTCTTCATCATTCTTTGTAAGGATCATCAAACCCTCATTTGTTATGCTTACATATTACTGATTTTAATGATTTATAGTTCATCTAACTTGATTATGTCCAAAATCTTGGTCAAAACACGTTTTTCATACACACATATAAAGTGACAGATTCTGTCTTCAAAAAGTCAGCTTACAAAATCGACCATAACTTGAGTTCTAGGAAGCGTTAGACAACAATTTTTTTTAAAAAAAATTGCGTCCTGAAAAGTTATACAAAAAGTTCTTCTTTGGCTCTTCCCAGAAATGTACGGATTTTTAGATATAACCAGATCTTTGAGCCTGGTCTGAAGGTTTTTCAAAACCGAGTTCGATTCCTTAGCAAAATTAATTACCTATGTAAATGGACACTATAGTTGTTGTAAAAGTTATATGTTAGACTAGAAACTATGATGATCAGTTGGTAAGTGAGACTTGATTTGGAACAGAAGTTAGTAAGAACTATGGCGAAACAAACCGACAAAAACAAAAAACATAACTAGGTGCTGTTTTGGAACTATTGTAAAAACCGACACTTTTGGTTAACTCCGACATGAACCGACAATTTATTTGGACTCTATAAACTGATATATAGGTTGGGTGAAAGTTTCGGGTCAAACCGAGTAAGTTTGACCAAGTCAACAAAAACGGCCCGATGTCTAAAAACTTACTATATTTGGAAAATGGTAACAAAAATGGGTTTGGGTGACTTAGTTAGTAACTTGGACCAAAAAATAATTTTAGAAAGTTTCCCGAATGAAAAACCGACACTTGATTACACTTGGGCTAAATATTGAAATCTGCCCAGACCTCAGTGTCGCATGACCTGCGACACTACCTAGTGTCGCTAATAGTGTCGCTACATATTTAAAAATTGATTTGAACCTGCGACACACGGCTTAGTGTCACTATCATGCGACACTCACTGCGACACTTACCCTAGTGTCGCATACACTGCGACACATACCCTAGTGTCGCATGACCTGCAACACTGACACTAGTGTCGCTACTAGTGTCGCTAAAGACAGAAAGTATGAAGCTTGTTTTTCACTAAGTATTGAACTTGGGTAACAACATATAACCACACATGATACATACTATAAGAAAGTATACAATAACACAAACTCGATAATAATGTCTTAAAGAATTATTATTACAAACTTTCACCAACGGGTCGTACACGTTTTTGATAAATGAACTGATACTACTTAATTGGACATACTAGTTGATGAACTAGCTATAGGTAGACATTAACCCTCCACCTATACTATTGGCTTAAGTGGACATTAACCCTCCACTTACATAGATAGTCTTTAAGACATCTACTCATACATACACAACCTTATACGTTTAGGACGTTAGAAGGTTGCACACTGGCTTACTTGCTTATTTGACTATTTGCTAGCTGCTTGCTAAACTCAGGTGAGTTTCATAGCCCCTTTTTACTATTTTATATCCAGGGGTGAGAATACATACAACTGCTTTTACACAACTATTTTTATGAACACAAGTACAACAAACAACGCTATACGGATTGCATGAGTTAACACACTAATCCATTTAAAGTCCCCACACATCATAGCTTCATTAATTTGGACTAAGCGCGAGTATTAGTAAATAGATCTATTTGGGACTGACAATCCCCGTCCGGGTTAGTCGCGCTAACCTGTCAAACGGACGTATTAATATTTGTACATACGAGTGTATCGGATTAGACACTTGCAGGGGCACCAACGATCGTGTACTCGAAAGAGGCATGGCACACATTGTTAAGCTTCGGACTATGAGCTCATGGCAATAGTATACATATTTGATTCATTTCAAACATTATTAAATCTTGTGTTTCATACCGATATCTCAACAACTGTTTAACAAACCTATGAATGAGACATTTGAAAATATTACATTAAATCTTGTGTTTCACCAACTTTATGTTGACCCTTTTAGTATGTATTTCTCAGGTAACCCGCCGCAGTAGGATGCTTTGGATAGCATAGCTCGAGTTGCATTGTTTTCAAACATCAAGGAACTAAATTGCATTATTATATTTTGTAGTTATAGCGATGTGATACAACTTTTATTATGCGAACTCCAGAATATTTTGTAAACATTTAAATTATGGTAATGTAATATTTTCAAATGTCTCATATAGAGGTCGTTTGCTTTAATCTTTGTGTTGTGATATTTGATTTGGTCGGCACCCCCGTGATACCTCCCACTTCCATTGCCACGTGTTTTGGGGGTGCAACAAATCCTGTGTCTGAGCTTTTGCTGGAAAAGGAGAAGGAAGCGGAGGTTGTCAAAAGTCCTAAGGTGGACACAAAGGTTGATCAAATTGTTAGGGATAAGCAATATACGAAGGATCATGCACCACCCCCACCTTACCCCGCAACCTTAAGAAGAGGAAAGGATGAAGCTCATTATCATCAATTTCTTGAAAATTTGAAGCAACTTCATATCAACATTCCATTTGTGAAAGCCATTGCTCAAATGCCTAAGTATGTGAAATACTTGAAAGAGCTCTTGACTAATAAGAGCAAGGTGGCAGAAGAAACCACATTGATGATGAATGAGCGATGCTCAGCCGTGATGCAAAACAATTTGCCACCAAAAATGAAGGATCCGGGAAGTATCACTATTCAATCTCTGATTGGAAATTTGGACATCACAAATGCACTTGCAGATCATGGAGCTAGCATATCCATTATGCCTTACACTACGTATGCTAGACTTGGGTTAGGAGAACCCAAGTCCATCCGAATGTGCATTGAGTTAGCTGACCGCTCTATTCAGTACCCAAGAGGAATGGCCGAGAACGTTTTAGTCAAGGTTGATAAGTTTGTGTTTCCCTGTGACTTTGTGATTTTCGACATGGTGGAAGATCCCAAGGTGCCGATAATTCTAGGTAGACCTTTCCTAGCCACTTCGAGAGCTTTGATCGATGTTTTCGATAGGAAAATCACCATGAGAGTTGGTGATGAGAAAGTTGTATTCATTGTGAATGAATCTATGCAATATCCTGCATCAGCGGATGATACTTGTTACTTTGCTAGCGCAAGAGAACTGTCTGACGATGACGAGTTTCTACAAAGTTTGAGGGATGATGAAGAATTAGATCCAATGATTCTTTAAGGATAGATAGGAAGCGTCGAGGCAATCCGTGAAATCGAAGAATTCGATAGGATGCTTGAGGATATCGAGACAACCTGTGAAAGGGAGTTAGAGAATGAAGGCGTTAAGCTAAGGGAGAGCGAAGAGTCGATGTTTTCGAATGGAATCTAGATTAAAACAGAGACACAGATCACTATGCATGGAATCCCATGTTCAAGAGAGGAGGTGTCAGTAGTTAAATCCTCATTCGAAGAGCCACCCAAGTTAGAGTTGAAAGAGTTTCCAGCTCATCTGGAGTATGCATATTTGCAAGGGAAATCTGACCTGCCGGTAATCATATCAGCTCATCTTTCATCAGAGGAAAAGGAAAGCCTATTGAAGGTTCTTAAGGAGCATAAGCAAGCGATCGCATGGACGATAAACGATATTAAGGGAATAAGGCCCTATACTGCACTCACAAGATTCTTATGGAATCCGACTTCAAGACAGTGGTGCAACCCCTAAGGTGTCTAACCCGAAGGTAACGGATGTTGTGAGAAAAGAAATCATCAAGTTACTAGACGCCGAGCTGATATACCCAATTTCTGACAGTTCATGGGTAAGCCCCATTCATGTTGTATTGAAAAAAGGAGGTATGACAGTTGTCGCCAACGAAAAGAATGAGTTGATACCCACAAGAACCGTCACTAGATGGAGAGTCTGCATCGATTATAGGAAACTGAACGATGCCACTCGCAAGGATCATTTTCCTTTGCCATTCATTGATCAAATGCTCGAGCGTCTAGCCGGAAAGGAATATTACTGCTTTTAGATGGTTTTTCCAGATACTTTCATATTCCAATTGATGCGAACGATCAAGATAAGACCACATTCACCTGTCCATTTGGAACATTTGCATACAGAAGAATTCCTTTCGGGCTGTGCAACGCACCCACAACATTCCAATGGTGTATGATGGCAATTTTTCATGACATGGTTGAAGACAACATGGAGATATTTATGGATGATTTCTCCATATTTGGGAATTCTTTTGATGAGTGTTTAGCCAATTTGAAGAAGATGTTGCAAAGATGTGAGAATTCAAATCTTGTGCTCAATTGGGAGAAATGCCATTTTATGGTCCGTGAAGGGATAGTGTTAGGACACAAGATCTCGAGCGTAGGGATTGAAGTGGAAAAAGCAAAGATCGAGGCAATAGCAAAGCTGTCACCTCCGACGAATGTCAAGGGCATACGAAACTTCTTAGGGCATGCAGGATTTTATCGACGTTTTATTAAGGTTTTTTCCAAGATAGCACGATCGATGAATAAACTGTTAGAGAAAGAAGCCAAGTTTAAATTCTCTAAGGAATGTATTGATGCATTCAATCTTTTGAAGGAGAAGTTAGTATCTGCACCCATCATGATTAGTCCAAATTGGGACCTACCTTTTGAATTAATATGCGATGCTAGTGATTATGCAGTAGGAGCAGTTTTAGGTCAACAGGTTGACAAGAAGTTTCAACCTATTTACTATGCTTGTAAAACTTTGACAAATGCAGAGGAGAACTACACTACAACAGAAAAAGAGTTGCTTGCAATTGTTTTTGCCTTTGATAAGTTTCGATCTTATTTGATTCCATCAAAGACTGTAGTGTTTACCGATCATTCAGCGTTGAGGTATTTGTTTAGCAAGCAAGATGCAAAACCAAGATTGCTAAAATGGATTCTGTTACTGCAAGAACTCGATATTGAGATTCGCGACAAGAAAGGCGCTGAGAATTTGGCCGTGAAACATCTTTCAACATTGGAGAATCCTGAGTTAGAGAAGTTAGATGAGTCGGAAATTCAAGACACATTCCCCAATGAGTGTTTAATGAAGATAATTATGAGTAAACTTCCTTGGTTTGCTGATTACGCTAACTTTTTAGTTATAAAAACTCTTCCTATTGAGATGAAGTATAATGAAAGAAGAGATTTTTCTCGGCCTTGCAAAACTACTTTTGGGAAGACCCGTTTTTGTTTAGGAAGTGTGTTGATGGTATGGTGAGAAGGTGCGTTCATGGAGAAGAATTCACCAAAATTCTAAGTCATTGTCACAATGGTCCTACGAGAGGACACCACGGGCCAACATACACAGCACGGAAGGTGTTTGAAGCAGGATTTTATTGGCCCACCATTTACAAGGATGCATACGAGTTAGTTAAGGAATGCGATGCTTGCCAACGAACTGGAAGGATTTCTAAAAGAGATGAGATGCCACAAAATCCTATCATGGTTAGTGAAATTTTCGATGTTTGGGGGATAGTTTTTCTGGGACCATTTCCACCAATAAATGGAAATAAGTATATCATAGTGGCTATTGATTATGTGTCGAAATGGGCGGAAGCAAAAGCATTGCCTACTAATGATGCGAGAGTGGTGGTGAAGTTCCTTAAACAGTTGTTTTCACGTTTTGGAACACCAAATGCGTTGATCAGTGATCGCGCAACACACTTTTTGAATGCATAATTGGAGAGAGTTTTGAAGAAGTACGGAGTCAATCACAAGTTTTCCACTGCTTATCATCCTCAAACCAACGGCTAAGTTGAAGTTACTAATCGCGGGTTGAAGCGTATTCTAGAGCGTTCAATAGATGGAAATCCAAAGGATTGGTCGAATAAGTTAGACAACGCGTTATGGGCAGCAAGGACAACTTTTAAAACGTCTATTGGCACTATGCCCTATCGACTCGTTTATGGGAAAGCTTGCCACCTGCCATTTGAGTTGGAACACAAGGCTTACTGGGCATTGAAACAATGCAACCTCGATGATCATATGGCAGGGAAGGAACGATTGGCGCAATTACATGATCTAGATGAGTTAAGGATGAATGCTTATGATAATGCTCGCTTGTATAAGGAGCGCACCAAGAAATGGCATGATTCATGCCTTAAATTGAATAATTCATTTGAAGAGGGTGACAAGGTGCTCTTATACAGCTCTCGCTTGCATTTGTTCCCTAGGAAGTTGAAGACACGTTGGACATGACCTTTCATAGTCGAAAAGGTTTATCCTTTTGGTGTTGTTGACTTGAAAGGTCATTCTGGGACAACATTCAAGGTAAATAGAAGCCGTTTGAAGAAGTATAATGGGGATGCAAGGGACTCCGAACGTGATTTGGAGATGACTCTCAATTAATTCATGGAGCAAACTGTCGAGCTTACCGACGTGATAAACAAAAGCGCTTTCGGGAGACAACCCGTTATTTTTCTTAATTATTTGTTTTTTTATGTGTTAATAAGCTCATGGACGAGGATGATGCTGGATGAAAAGTTTCATTTTAGCTTATATCTTGAAGATAGCTCAGGGGAGTTTTCTGTTCACTTCTTTTCTATTCCCTAATTTATTGTTCCTTTGTGCAATGAGAACATTGCATATTTTAAAGTGAGGGACAGGGGAAAAGAAGTTTATTTTTCCTAAGTATGAAGTGGTAAACAGTGGTAAATGTCAAAATAAGGGCATTCTTTGCTAGTAATTTTTCAGTCCAAATTTTTCTTTTAAAATGTATTCTTTTTAAGTTTAGCAAATCTTGTAACATCTTTGGGAAAGTCAAAAGATGAATTAAACTTAATCTTTAAATATTAGATAATTCATCATGTGGTGTATCGATAGGCAATCTAGGTGAAAGAGGTTGAGCCATTAAAGAAATTTATGTGTGAAGTAGGTATTCTCCCGAGAGGATCTTTAGTAAGGTATGACTTTAGTCTTAAATCTATACGATAGCGTGCTATAACCCACATCTCTGAGGTTTTAATGATCATCATTTGGAAATATACTGGGTGTTGTCTCCTTTGTTGTACGTAAGTACAGACCTGGTTTCCGTCAGTATATTGGATAAAAAAAATATCCGCCAAAGTCAAGTTATGTCGCTTTGTTGTACTAAGGTACAGACCTGTCACCAATGTCTTGGCTTGAAAAATGATTGATTTATTTGGATTCTCTTTGTGTGGAAAGTTGTGGCATGTTAGTTGTATGAGAATATTTTGCAATTGGAAATCAAGGGTAATTCCTGCTAAGAATAATAATAGTCAAGCTCAATTTCTGTAATATAGATTTTTAGGTGGACAACAATATCGGTAATCATGGTGAATCATCTTTTATGCCTAATGATGATACATGAGAAAGTTATTTTCCTAAGAGAGTTTCTTGATTGCTAAGCTTTAAGGTAGAATAAATTTTAAGAAAAAATTTTGGTTTGCGGAATGCTAGGTAATATGTAAGTCCCTTTTCACTTTTTGTTTGCCGTTCATAGTGAGAGTTTTGAAGTTTAAATTGACAGTCTACTTGAGGACGTAGGATTCAAGTGGGGGATATTTTGATGAACGCTAAAATGTACTAGATTATAGTACTAATTACCCATTTGTTTGACTAAATTCATATGCATTTTATGTGAATAAGATACTTATTTGGTTAATATTTGTATTTAGGAGTTTAATTGGAGCTTGGATCGAAAAGAATCGGAAAACGAGCTAATATTGAAGAAAAGAAGCTAAAGAGTTGAAGCTAGAAAAAAAGAGAAATTGATTTGAAGAAGAAAATGGGATTTTATATCCATCCGCCGGATGAACAAACCATCCGGCGGTTGGATTGATGAGTTGGGTTGTCAGAGATGCGAGCCGAGCCTGTGGGCTTTTCACATCCATCCGGCGGATGGATCATTTCGACAGAATAGTTTAAGACCCTAATTTAATCTCATTTTTAGGGTTATCACCCGCACAATCTTTTCCAGCCGATTTTCACCAACAAACACTTCATTTCTCGAGCATTTTGGAGGAGAGAAAGCAAGAAGGATCAAGGGTTTTCGATTATTCATTCATATCTTCATTTCTTTGGTTCAAAAACGTTATTCTCTTTCATTGGATTATGATTTTAATTTCATTTTCATGGCTGATTTTCTGTAACGTTATGATTGGCTAAACTATTTATGTATTTGCTTAGATGATGATACTTAGATGATGGTTTGATTATTGATTTGCGAAAGATATTGGATTTTATGAATGTTATGTGTTTATTTGATGATCCTTGGTTATTATTATATTATTAGTGATTACCTAACGTGATTTCTTAATTGATTGAGTTCCTTTTGATTACGAAATTATTGATGATTGTTAATTTCTATTGGCGATTATTGCTAGATATATTGAGTTTGATAGGTTAGGGTTAATAATTGGTAATAATCATTAATGAACAAGATAGCTATTAATGGTTATAGACTTTTTTGACTCAAGTCGCGAAAGTAAATCACATAAACGGCATAGGTTTAATATAAAAAACAATACGGTGGGCATCGTTAGTTGAATAATTAGCGTGTTAAAAACAACTTTGTGTCTTTCTCAATTGTGCTAGATTAATTTACCTCGGAAAGGGAGTTGTCTTATGAGTTATGTCGCAATAAAATCCATGTTTTAGCAATTCAATAAAGTGATAATCTGATTCTACGGAAAGTAGTCTAAGTGAATACATTTCTTTTATCATTTGAATCAAGTATTTTATTTGATTAATTGTTTTATCAATTATTCATTTTCAATTGAGTTTTAATATTTAATCTCATTTCATAATTGTTAGTCAATTGTTCTAATGGAACTAAAATGTTCCCTTATTTACTGCTTTCATTATTTATAACAATTTCCATTTTATTTATAATTGACATCCGTTCCTCGTGTTCAACTTGGACTTACCACACTATACTAGTATACGACCAGGTATTCTTGCCTTAGTTGTTAATAGTCAGTAAGGTAATTTCCATTTTTAAAACTTAACCTCGTTTACACGACATCAGGGCCCATGATATCTCTTTTCCATTTTATGCAAAAGGAACAAATAAATATCGACTACATAGCACTAGTCAACTCATCATATCATACCTAGCATACCCTTTATAACTGGCATTTACGCACAACGTTTGAATAGACTAAAGTATAATAGACTTGAAGAAATAGATACTCAATGTATCTCTATTTCAAGAATAGAAGATATTATCATCTTAAAATCACTCGTGATTTAATCCATGAAGTGATCTCTTTAAGTGTGGAATTCTCATATACTTAAATCCCTGTTAAGTACCCATGAGTGTTGCAGTATTCTCCATGCCATGTCTAATCTCCAAAGACATCTACTAACACTCCATGACAGTCTTAATTCACCACATACTTCCTATAGTGTGATCGACTGAGGAGGTTTGAGTAAGAACTTATTACTCTGGAAGTGATGTCTAAACATGCAAAACTAAAATACAACGACTAACAATAGTAAATGGTAGAACTCCTTCCAATAAATAAATCTTCATTACTTAATTTCCAAGTCTATTACATTTTCCATCATTGTTTATAACGTTTCGAATTCAAACTAACAACTAAAGTTTTACATTATCTCTTAAACATATGCTCCTAGCATGTTCATCGTGTTTGGACTTTCCTAGTGGCTTTGTGAACGGATCGGTCGGATTCTCCTCTGATCTTATGCTCTTCACAATTATGTGTCTTTCTTCGACTTTCCTTCGAACAAAATGGTATTTCTTTTCAATGTGCTTTGACTTTCTGTGATCCTTGGGTTCTCTACTCAAGGCGACTACACTTTCATTATCACAGAATATAGCAATAGGATCTTGTATAGTTGGAACAACTCCAAGATCTCCAATGAAATTCTGCATCCAGATAGCTTCCTTTGCCGCTTCACTAGCCGCAGTATACTCAGACTCGCATGTGGAGTCTGCCACTGTATCTTGCTTATAACTTTGCCATGTCACCGCTACCCCATTCAGTAGGAATACCCAACTAGACTGTGAACAACAATCATCTCTGTCTGTTTGGAAACTAGCATCACTATAACCCGTTATTCTAAGTTCCTCTTCTCCACCATAAACCAAGAACCCATCCTTAGTATTTCTCAAATACTTGAGAATGTTTTTACTGCTATCCAATGACCTTCACCAGGATTCTGCTGATGTCAACTCACTAAGCTCAAAACAAATGAGACATCAGGTCTTGTACACGTCATGGCATACATGATCGATCCTATATCCGAAGCATATGAGATTCGACTCATTCTGTCCAATTCTTGCTCAGACTTAGGACATATATTTTTACTGATCTTAATGCCATGATTCAAGGGTAACTTCCCTTTCTTAGAATTTTCCATACCGAATCTTTTCAAAAATTTATCGAAGTACGTGTCTGGGAAATGTTCACTTAAGTACAAATCCATTCTAGTAATCATGGAGTGTATAAGCAGTCTTAGATCCCGAAAGGAAAACTAATCCAGTAAAAAGTCTAGGCGTTGTCCATCGTAGGTAGAACTAACCAGTTTAAGTATATTCAATAATGTTGTCCCGCGATAATATGACCAATGTATGATGATGACAAATCAAGTTATGTAATGATAACTGTTTTTCAACAATATGATAGTGTACAACAGTAACCTATCTAGGTTAATTAGTGATATTGTTCTACAACAATATAATGAGTGTAATCCCAAAATATTACACGATTTGTATTACGTAACAGTAATATAGTTAAGTGTGAATTATAAAAGTTTATCAATATAATTCGAAAACAGTAATTGTGCATGTGTCTCACCCCGAAAACAGTAAAATAGTTGAAAGAGTGGGGCTATGAACTCACCTGTGAGTTATCAGCGATCCTACGATACGTGTGTTGTCACAATGGTAACCTACTAGCGTCCTAAACACATGAGGTTATATGAGTACGAGATCAAATAGTCTGACCAAGTAAGTCATTCGAATGTTTATTTGTTGCTTGGTTTAGAGATCGTGTACGGGGGTTCGGGGGCAGCGCCCCTGGTAGCGGGGTCCAAGGGGTAGCAACCCCTGGTGGGGTCCAAGGGGCAGAGCACCTAGCTGGGGTCGAGCTCCGAAATTTTTATTTCTACTATGTTGTTGTAGTGAAAACGCTCCAAAATTCCATTTCGGAGTAAAATTAGGTGGTAAAATTTGAGTCTCGACACTTTGTGAAAATTTGTATTTTTAAACCTACTGTGTTATGCGACATCAGGTGCGACATTGGGTGCGACGTTAGGTGCGACATAGGGGCTTGTGTCACTTCGTGCGACGTTCGCAATTTAATGCGACATTGTGTGTTGTGTCGCAATGTACTACGTTCAGATTTACTACGACATCATGGTTTACGTCGCACCATGTGACATCACTAGATTTTGCGACATTAAGCTGCGACATTGACAATATCGCAGCACTGTTTTTGGTCCGTTGCGACATCAAGGTCTATTCGACGATTTTCCCCTCAAAATCAAGATCTAACCTATTTTCGGGCCAAATCTAGTTGATGTATTGTTAAAACATGTTGTTTTGAGTAATTCTAACTCGAAATAACAAGGAAAATAGAGTAAATCCTTACGATTTGGAGATCGGGCAAGAAAATGGTGATGATGAACTTGATGATGAAGAATATGGTGATGGATGCTCGTTGTTGTTGGTCTCGTTGTTGTTGATGATTCCGAAAATGATGATGGCGGTGGCGGTGGTATGTGTATCCGAGAGAGAGAGAGAGAGAGAGAGGTAGATGGATAGATTTGTTTGGTGTGTAAAATGAGAAAAGAAATGGGAATAGGGGTGGGTATAGGCCGGTTTTTGGTTTGATGGGGAGGACACTGTCTCCCGAATTGCAGTGTTAAAAGCCCGTGTTTGTTTACCCGATCGTATAAAAATGTGTTATTTTAGATTCTAAGAATTTATTAACATTATTTCGAAATGTTTTCGAGTCAAAACATTTTATAAAAATAAAATGTTTGTGTTAAAATTTTATAACTTGTTTTCGCGCTGTTTCCGTTTAGTAAAACACATTTTTAAATGAAACGAAATGTGTTTACATGTTTTTCGAGTAAATAAATATTATTTGCGTTATATATATCTACATATATAATTTTTAATATTTTGGTTTTAGATGCGTACAAAGTACGAATGTTTAAAGTTTAAATTGGGCGCGAACATTGTACTTTTTGAACGGGTGTCACAACATGCATATACAAATACATACAACCATATACATACATACATACATACATACACACACACACATACATACATACATACATACATAAGACATTACATATACAAAAATATACATGCATACATACATACATACATACATACATACATACATACATACATGCATGCATGTATAGACATGTACACATAAGTATATATACATACATATATACGTACATACAACCACAACATATATTCATACATAAATATTACACACATAACTATATACATGTCACCAATGAAGCGCTTGTCCGACAATATTAAGGATTAATCATAGTGAGTTGCGGCTCGGATGTTCGTATATGTAAATGGAAGTGATTTGCCTGGAGATCCATGCATGGTTAAACCTTTTGGTGGGTTTGGTTGTGCTCCATTGAATACAGACATGTACACATACGTAGGGGTGTTCAAACTCGGATATCCAAATATCCGAAAATTATAAAAATTAATTTTCAAATCATTCAATTTATCACATTATCTATTTAACCAAATCTTAAGTTATTGATTTATATATATTGATAATATGAAATATTAACCACATAATATCATTTTGGATCAATATTCAATAACTATAATCTATTTATCTTATATAGATTTCATAAAAATAGAAAAAATAAGTTTTTTTTGTATTTTCGGATATCGGATATCCGAAATTTATGAAAACCAATTTCCGAATTCAAATATGAAATATCAGATATATCCGTATTTTTGGATATTTTCGGATCGGTTTTTTGGAATTCGAGTTACGGATTCGAATATTTTTGAACACCCATTTAATGTATGTATGTTATGTTGCAAATATATGAATGTGTAATATACATGTATGTGTACATACAAGGGTGGTTTTCTATTTAACCGCTTGCCCATATTCGAGCACCTTATAAATACACATACTCATTTATCATAACTTATTTCAATCAAACTAAAAATGAAACAACTACGCAGTTTCTATTCCCTCTTTTTATTATCAAATCCCTTTTTCATTAACATCTTCTTGATGTTCATATAATAATTTCACGACCGTTATTTCTCTGTTTAAATGCTCCGTCTCCGTAGACGAATTCCGTCTTGGAAACGAAGTCGAATTCAACCCTAATTGGGCAATCCACCAGAGGAGCTTTGTAATTGGATGCAAAGACTACACACATCCTTTCCAGCTTTGTTCCCGGTGTTTGGTCCCAAAACAGGGAGGATGGGAGTCATTAGTACGTACGGATGATTTCATTGTGAGCCAGATTCATAACGTACGTTTTAATGAATTTTTCCCTCTCCGATTATTGTATATGATAATAGTGATGATCATCGATACACAAAACGAATAGGCGGGCTTCTAAGGAGTTCAAAAGAGATACTATATTACCTTATAAATTTTTTATGGAAAATATTGTTATTTCTTTATGTTTGTTGGATTATTTTTTTTAATGATAAAAGGAGATATTGTATTACCTTATAAGATGATGATAACTTTTTATTAATTTAATTTAATTTAATTGTTTTATTTGATGATGATAATTATTCATTCCAAACTCTGATATCAATTGATTTGTATATTTCTACGTGATTATTATTATAAAAATAACTATTGCTTTAAAGAAACAATTAACCAACAAAATTATGAAGGTGTTTTACAAAACTATACAAACGCACATTACATCACAAAACTATTCTAAACTCCATGCATGTTAATCGACTTACTGAATTTATCCAATCACAATGCATGCACCAATCACAATACATGCATATATTTGCTCCATATATAAACACATAGACTTAACTTCAGACTTCAATTTAAGTGCACTTTTTAGTTTTAAACAATAAATTTATTCGAGTAAAGGTGGTGTAAAAACTAACCGCCTTTAAATATATGCTATTTCAAACTCGTATATCAAGTAAAAGGCAGGGTTTGTATTAACCATCTTATTTATTTAAGATTAAGGCCAATTTAAAGATTAATTTTTGGTTAAAGAGTTTGGTGGAACTTGAACCACTATTTACTTTTTGTTACTTAAGCGGTTTCGAAAAAAACCATCATATAATACTTTTGGTAGTTGATGTAATCAACACCTCCATGGCTCCATTCGTACTATAAAAAGTAAGAAGCCTGAGATGAGGTGAAGTATGTTTGCTCCAAACACCTGGAACAAAATTATGAACCAATATATGGGGTTTTTTCTTCTTTATCCAAAAAAGGGAAAAAAATGAAGTATTACCTTTCCTTTTCATGATCACTTTTCGACAAAAAATAGAAACAATTAATGTTCTTCGCAACTGCAATTTCTCAGTTATAACATACTCCGTAAAAAATGTTGAACAACAGTCGAAACGTGTAAAAAAAGCTTATTTGTGAATGCGTTGCTCGCAAGTGCAATTTCACAGTTACAAACATAAAATCTTTGCCACGTTTCATAGGCGGTAGGTGAGTTTTTTTTATGAATTTTGTATAGTTGAAGCTCAGATCAAGGCCTTGAAATTGTTTTGAAAGGGTGAATTCCTTTCAAAATAAGGGTTTTTTTTTAATTTCAGCTTCAGCATATATTGTATATTATTTTTTGTTGCTTCCTTAATTCTTTGGTTGGAGTTTGATACTTAAACTTTTGATGAAGGAGCATACCTTCTCTTTTTATTGTCAATGAGTTTTTTGATTAAGTCCTCAACATGGACCTCAATCATGTCTCAAGTAGAGACATGTTATATATGAAGTATATATACTCTTCACTTCCCATTGACTTCAGTTTGTACGGGTTGTTGTAACCTTTAACGCGGATTTCCTTAAACGGATTTTTATTTTACCATTTAATAAAAGAGTTTGTTGAGTTTCAATTGGCGTCTTTGTATTTTTCCTTGTTAAATGTTGAGTTTCAATTGGCGCATTTTGTGTATATTTAAGGCGGTTTTGACATTACAGTTACTCAGTCAGTGATTATCGCGCCAATTGATTAAACAACTCATTTATTTAAACCGTATTTTTCCTAAACAGAATATCTAAGTTCTACACAAAGTCTTGTATTTTTCTTAATTACTACACAAAGTCTCGTATTTTCATTTCTCAGCAAAATTCTAACGGCGTCCTCATCCAACAATACCAAAAGAAAGAAGAGAGCAATAAGTACAAGTCCACCAACATCACCGCAACCATCATCCTCGTTCCATCAAAAGAATCCCTACGAATTTTTCGGTGTTTCCCAACATGTTTATGATAAGTGTAATAAAGGATGCTTCGGGCTAGAAATGTCTATGTTAGAAACGTATGAAATACTTGAACATAATTTGAAAGAAGGTATCAAGCGAGATGAAGAATCTATACGATTCAATGTTGAACACATAGATAAAAAGAGCATAAAGATCAAGGAATATGAGGAAAAGATCATGGATCTTATCAAGACCATCTACAATCCAAACCCATAGATCTTTTATGTAATGTGATGTTATGTTATTATTAATTTTTATATTATTACAATTATTATTTAAATAATTATTATTAATGTTATGTTATGTTTAGGCTAATATGTTTATCTTACCATATATGGTATGTGCTTTTTTAGTTATATTTCAACCACTTAATTATTTTATTACTCCATAAAATCATCATAGTCAATGAAGTAAATTAAACGACATTAAATTAAATCAAACTTGTAAATTAAAACAATATACATATTAATTGTTATTATTTCAAAAATGAAAAATATTGAAAAATATGTCGTTTTAATAAAACCGCCTATAAAAATAATAGCAATTAAAGCGGGGTCAGTAAAACCGCCTATAATAATACAACTCCCTCCGTCCCACCCCAAGTGTCCACCTTATTATTTTGGGTTATCCCAAATAAGTGTCCACTTTCATGTTATAACCAATCGAAAAGGACTTTAGTGAGTAGATATGTTATTTGATTGATGAAAAGTGTAGTTAGTGGAGAATCCTAAAACTGCGTGCAAAGTTAAAGTGGACACTTTGGGTGGGACAGAGGGAGTAGCAATTAAAGCGGGGTCAAAAAAACCGCTATCCTTTTAGTTGTAAGGCGGTTTACATAAACTCGCTTTAATATGATATCAATAACCGCCATATAAACGATTTTGACCCCACCATCTTAAATAGGAAGCTGGTTTCCTTCTAAGACCGCCTTTTAGTGGCTCCTTAAATGCTCACTTTTGTATTAGTGACTTGTCTAAATAGTCCAGTGGTAGGGTGGGCTCTTAGCTTCCCAGAGGTCAGGATTTCAAATCCTACCCTGAGTAAACATTTAGCATGTTATTAATATCGTATAAAGTAATACAAATGCAACGAAAATGCGCAGAACGTACCTGACAATCGAACGAGAACCAAAATATATTTTAAGGATTTAAAATATATCATTTAGAATAAAACTTTCATATAAAATATCTCATTTGATGTTAATAATGAAAAACGTCTAATTAAAAACGTTACGCGATTTAACCTCCGTAAAGCTAACACGCAAATTGAGACCGATCCATAAACGGAACATTTTTATAAATGTTTTCAAGTATCTAGATTAAATATTTCAAGTGAAAATATCAAAATTTGATAGCTATTTAAAATGTGCGTATTAAACATTAAACGTACGAATAAACGTCTAAACAATCGGGTAAACGAACGTAAAACGCAACAAATTAAAATAAGAATAAGAAAATGACCAAAATACCCTAAGTGGGGCCCTAAAAACCGGCCCCCATGTGCCACCACCCTAAACCCCTCTCATTTTACATGCAAACTCATGATTGATTTCCTTTTACACATGCATACTCACTCTCACCACTCAAACACTTAACTCTTTTCCCTCAAATTTCTTAGCACTTTTCTCTCTCTATTTTCCGAGAATAACTCAGCCCCACAACCACCATTATCCACCTCAAACCACCCTCAAACACCACCATTGATCAAGCAAGAAAAGGAACCAAGCTCAAGACATCATCATCTTCATCTTCCTCTTGTTTCTCCATTACTTTCTTGGTATAAATCACCTAAACTCTTCATTTGATTTACTTACATGATGTTTATTTATGTATTATCTAGCTCATCTAACTTAAATATGTCCAAATCTATGGTCAAAAAGCATTTTTATAAAGCAAACACCAACATGCATAAATCTGTCCAAAAAAACACAGTCCACTAAAACGGTCGTATCTCGAGTTCTAGGAAGAGTTAGACGATGAATTTTATTTAAAAGTTGCGCATTGAAAAGAGCTACAACTTTCGTGTTTTGCACTTTTTCCATATCGATACGGATTTTTATGAATAATCCCGTCTTTGAGCCTGGTCTGAAAGTTTTTGAACACCGAGTGCGGTTGTTACACGGAATTAATTACCTATGTAAATTGACACTATAGTTGCTGTAAAAGTTATAAGTTAAACTAGAAACCATGATGATCAATTGGTAAAATTTGTGAGACTTGATGTGGACTAGAAATGGTAGAGATCCTATGGCGAAACAAACCGACAAAAACCGAAAACATAACTTAGGGGCTGTTTTGGAACTTTTGTAAAACCAACACTTTTGGTGAACTCCGATATGAACCGACAAATTTAATGGACTCTATAAATGATATATGGGTTGGGTATAAGTTTCGGGTCAAACTGAGTAGGTTTGACCAAGTCAACAAAAACGGCTCGGTTTCTAAAAACTTAATATTTTTGGAAAATGGTAACAAAAATGGGTTTGGGTGACTTAGTTAGTAACTTGGACCAAAAACTAAACTTAGAAAGTCTCCCAAATGAAAAACCGACACTTAGAACAATTGGATTAAAAATTAAAAGCTAACCAGACCATTAGTGTCGCATGACTTGCGACACTACCTGCGACACTACCTAAGTGTCGCTAACTATGTCGCTACTTAATTGAAATTGATTTGAACTTGCAACACAAGGCTCAATGTCTCTATCTTGCGACACTCACCTGCGACACTAAACCCAATGTCGCATACTCTGCGACACTTATCCTAGTGTCGCTAAACCTGCGACACTGACCCTAGTGTCGCTACTAGTGTCGCTAAAGACAGAAAACGTGAAACTTGTTATCACTAAGTATTGAACTTGGGTAACAACTTATAACCACACATGATACATACTATAACAATGTATACAATGACACAAACATAATAATAATGTCTTTTTAAGAATTATTTTTACAAACTTTCACCAACGGGTCGTACACGTTTTTGATAAAACAACTTACTTGGACATACTAGTTGATGAACTAGCTTTAGGTGGATATAAACCCCCCACCTACCCGATTGGCTTAAGTGGACATTAACCCCCACTTATACAATCGCTATAGATGGTCTTTTGAGACATCTACTTACAACCTCATACGTTTAGGGCGTTAGGAGGTTGCACACGGGTCGAGAACACCCACTACTAGCTATTTGATTATTGCTTGCTACCTGCTAAACCTGGTGAGTTTCATAGCCCCTTTTACACTGGGGTGAGAATACGTACAACTGTTTTATATAAACTGCTTTATGATCACAAGTATTAGCAACAACTTTTCGTACGAATTGCATGAGACCTTATGATAATCCACGAAAGTCCTCTACCCATCATAGTTCGTTAATATATGCGTGAATATTATTGGATAGTACTATCAGGGTTTGACAAACCTCGTCCGGGCTAGTCGTGCTAGCCAACCCACTGGCGCAATATTATTTATGAATTAGAAGTGTATCGGATTAGTACACTTACCGGAGGTAAACAATGTTAAGCTCGAACTATGAGACTCATGCAAATGGTATACTTATATTGCGATATGAAATACTTTTACTTTTCGTTGGCTAACGATACTTTTAGTTATCATTGTTGAATGATGGAAACTTGTGAAATTTTGTGGATCATATTAGCAACTGATTACTTAACAAACCTATGAACTCACCAACTTTATATTGACCTTTTAGTATGTATTTATCAGGTAACCCGCCGCATTAGGAAGCATAAGGATAAGCTTAGCTTGAGTCGCATGGTTTTCAAATTATCAAGGAACTAGACTGCATTACTATATTTTGTAGTTATAGTCATTTAACTCTACTTTTGTTGTGCGAACTCCTATAACTTTTGTAAACATTTGAATTATTGTAATGTAACTATTTTTCAAACGTCTCATATAGAGGTTGTTTGCTTTAATCCTTGTGTTGTGATATTTGATATAGTCGGCTCCCCTCATGACACCTCCTACTTCCGCTGCCACGTGTTTTGGGGGTGCGACATTTCTACTTGGGGTAAGATACTTTGCTACTATTTTACGCATGGACACGAGTACTGGACTGACTTTACTGCTTTTTACAGACATTGCATGAGTTACTTTTTATCCACTGAAAGCCTCCTATCGTAAGTTGTTAGTTATGGACTTAAGCGCGAGTACTAGTAAATGGATCCATTTGGGACTGACAATCTGTAACACCCTCTTCTGGAGTCTAGTATATTTTAATATTTCCTGAATTTAAATTGTTATTTAATGTGTTAGGAAATAATATTGTTTGGTTTAATTGAAAATAAATAGGTAAAAGAGTCACAGGAATTATTGTGACTGATGAAATATTATTATTTTTTAAATTATTGAACCCGACGGTAAAATAAAAAAATAAAAAAAATAAAAAATATTTAGACATACGGGTATTTTCGGGTTCCAGACAATAGGGTTAGAAGGGGGAAAATTATACTGTTTTAAAAGTGAAGGCGGTGGTGGAGACCGACTTGGTTTTCTCTTATTCCTTGATGTTTTTATTTCCTCACAATAGCAAAACCAAACACACAAATTAGTTGATACACATAAACAAATTAGTAGGCTGTGATTCTGGTTACCACATAAGCTTCATCACAAGCAGATTATTATCATCATCATAACCTTGTTCTTCATCAAAGAGTAAGTGTTCTAACTTGATTATATTGAAATCATAGGGTTAGTGTTGTATATGTGAAATTGATGATTGAAATGATGATATATGATGTTTGTTGATGTATTGAAGTATTAGAAACCTGAGTTTTTATGATTTTAAGTTTGTAAATCGAGTCTGGGTTTGAACAGCAGCGAAGTTCGCATTCTCATTTCGACTTGCGAACTGAGATGTTGCGAAGCGAGTTGAATGCGTTGCGAACTGAGATGTTGTGAAGCGAACTGAGATTCGCGAACCCACATATTGCATTGCGAACTGAGTTTCTGCGAACTGAGTAGACTCTGCGAACTGAGATCTTTTGCGAGTTGAAATTTTAAAACTTTTTGTGTCGCAAAATTTGAAAATGCGTAAGTCTTTTCGGGGTCCCGGATAAGTGACAATTTCATTAACTCGGATTGGGTTGAAATTCGTATGGTCACTCGGAAACGGCCTAATGATCCAGGCTCTATGTAAAGAGCCTAGGCAGTTTTTGGCCATTCTGGGTCATTTAGGGGCCGAAAATGGCATTTTTCAGTTTTTAAAACCTCGTTTTGGCATTTCTGATTTCATTTCGGATTGAACTTTTGTTTGCTTAGACTTCAGGTATTACCTGATTCAATAAATATGGTAGAATGATAATTATGAGACAAGTTACTGACTTGTGTTATTCTATTGTATTTCAGATTAGCAGAAGGCTCGGTGACATTAGACTACTAAGTGAACGATTGAGGTATTGGTGAGTGGATCGATAACCCTCAGTTTGATTTAGTTGTAACAGGTTTGTTACAACAGGTAATTGTATTATTACTATCGTTTTAGTTGCCATGATTATTATGGGTTATTAGTAATAATACTGTGGATAGACTATTAGTCTGATATGATGACATGATGAGTATATAAATATGTGATCACTTATTATTTGTCGTTGTGCATTGATGTATTGCCTTTGGGCATTGATGATTCAGAGGCCAGCATGGGGTTGGGCTTGGTTTGCTATTGTTTGGATAACACAGGGTCTTAGTACAAGCATTATTCTCGTAGCCTGTGTTGTTTGGGTTAATAGCACCAAATAGTCGGTTAAACCTCTGTATGGGCCTGCAGTTGGTTTTAAAGTGTCCTTTGAGAAGGTTGCTCAGGAACCACCGGTCCTCTTTGACACCAGTTGTTTGTGATGTGATAAGTTGTAAACAGGTGTTGTGTGCATATGGTTATTAGTTGTACACAAGTTTGTTATGCTAAGTTGGGTTGTTGTTTATTGATTTACTCACTTAGCGTTGAGCTAATCCCCCACATTTATACTTCCTGCAGGTTATATTAATATGTGGGTGGTAGGAAGCTGATGTCTTTGGCAAGGAATGTTTGACAACTGCGAACTCTGATATAACTTTTGTAATAAAGTTAGAGAAGTTAGTATTATATAACACATCGACTAGGGTTGTGGTTTTGAATACATTCTGAACTGGATTGTGACTGGTTTTAAAACAGTTATGCAATCAAAATGTTGTATATTAAAGTTTGAAAAGTTATGAACATTTTATGATTTATATTAATAAAGTATATTTTATTTATAAATATATACGCTTCCGAGTTAAATTATATAATATTCATATATGGAAAGAGGGGTGTTATACAATCCCTGCCTGGGGTAGTAGCGCTACCACGGATTTCACCATAGAAACAGGCATATTAGTATTTGGTACATATGAGTGTCTGGATAGCACTCACGGGGGGTACATTATATGATTCTTGATTGATTCATACTTACACACCGTTAAGCTTCAACTTATGAGCTCATGGCAACTGTGTTGACTTACTGATTAACCTACTTTGCTTGATAGCAACATTGGTACATACTTGTGATTCATAACGATTACTTAATACTAAACCTGTAAGATTCACTAACCTTTTGGTTGACCCTTTTTAGCTTTGTATCTCATGTACACAGACGGAGTAGGTTTACTCCGGGACACTAGTTAGAGTCGCATGATTTTTACATTGCATTTAACGGAGATTCTTAGCATTATCTTTTGTATATTTTGATTATGTAATAGAATCTCCCGCTACACGCGTGGACTCTAGGGAACTACATTGTTGTAACCGAAAACACTATGTTTCCAAACATTATATATATGGAAATGTAACTATTTTTCAAACATTGCATATAGTTGTCATTTGCTTTATCCTTGTGCTATTGACACTGTATTAGTAGCACCCCAAAGCTTGCTTCCGCTAAACACAGAATTTGGGGGTGTCACAGATTGGTATCAGAGCCTAAGGTTATAGCAAACTAGGTTGCATTTAGTGGGCCTAAACTATAACCATTAGGCAGTATTTCCTCATTGGGCATGACTAGTTCAGTTTTTACATCATTAGACTTTAATTTAACATAGCCTGATCAACTATGTACAATTAAGAAAAGATGATGTGAGGTCTAAAACGGTTATGTTGAAAAGGGATACACTAGTTGACTTTGACCACTAGAGAAACGGGACCATTACATATTTGTGCTAAACACCTTAGGCTATATTATATTATGTGATTAATATGTATATAGTCCTCACGATACTCAACATTATTGCCACAGAAATGGCTGACTCATCATCTAGACAAACTACATGAACACCATACTCTCCCTCTCTCTCTCTCGTCACAACCACATTGAATCACTTGTGGCTAGGCGCACCAATAGCTTGCGCAGAGCTAGACCATATCACCATCCTGCCACATCAGATGACACCACTGCCCTAGCTCGCCATCGTGCACTTGCTCATCAGTGGAGCGGGTTACCATCGGCTCTCGCAACATGGAGGATGGAAGATGAAATTGAAACCCCCACTGACATTGGAGAGATTTCACCCATGGATCTCTCTCCATACACTCAGGAACCAACACACTTCACAGTACCTGTGTTAGCTGCTCGTGTTCACCGACACGAACGCAGGTTACACGATATGGAAATCGAACAACACAATATTCGCTCTAACTGGATGGAACAAACTCAAGACGGTATCGCACAGTTGTACATAGGTCAGGCAGACATCTCTGAGACTATCACTCGTACGTACGACCAATTGGAGGAAACCACAGAAACCATGGAAATCGTTCATAACCAAGTAATCAATAACCAAAATGAGATCTCCATTTTGCAATCAAGACTACACCAATGTGAAACACACTTGCGGGAAACCGAGGAGGTGCTCAGAATGGTTAGCAGGCTTGCAGAATCCGTTGACCACCTCACTTCTCTACTGCCACAACTCAACCTACACCACGATTAGTGCAGTGTCTATCATGTAACCTATTAGCTATCTATGTAAACTCTTGTAATTCGACTGGATGTAATGTTCCCGACATCTTTTGTAGACTCTAGATTCTGTAATCTTTTGGAACTCATGTATTGTACAGAATCTAATCTTATTATCTAATGAATTATGATTATCACTTCGTGCATTTGTACATTACCACGTTATATATACTTACGCATGTGATACATCATAACCTTGTGCAAACATCTTACCTATCTTTTTCCCTGTTATTCAGCATGATGCCACCATGATGACACACTTACAGCGATATTGAAATTGCTCAACTTATTGCACAGAGCGTAGCCCAGGCCCTAGCTGCTCAGCCGAACTCGGGCAGCGAGGACACAGCTGTTAACGCTCCTACAACAAGACCCTGCTCATACAAGGACTTCCTGAACTGCAAACCTTTGTACTTCAAAGGTACTGAAAGGGCAACAGGACTGATCCGATGGATCGAGAAAATAGAGTCAGTCTTCAGAATCTGTAACTGCGTAGAAGACTACAAGGTCAAGTTTTCCACCTGCACTTTCATGGATAGTGCTCTTACTTGGTGGAAAAGTTACATGCAAACGGTGAGGATTGATGTCGCTTATCAACTCCCCTGGGAAGATTTGAAGAAGATGCTGAAAGATGGATACTGCCCTAGGGAAGAACTGCAACAACTTGAGGTTGAATTCTGGAACCTCGCTGTCAAAGGTGATGATATTGCTGGGTACACTACCCGTTTTAACCAGCTGGTACTCTTGTGCCCATCCATGGTCGATCCCGAGTACAAGAGGATTGAAAGATACATCTGGGGACTCCCGGAAAAGATTCAAGGGAATGTGACCTCATCGAAACCTGGTACTATCCAAAGTGTCGTTCATATGGCACATGAACTGATGGCACAAGTTGTCTGACGGGGGACGCCTGTTGCACCAACTGAGAGTAACAAACGAAAATGGACTGGGAACAACAAACAGAACCAACAACATAACAAAAGACCTAAAACTGCTAAGGCCTATGCTGCTGGTTCAGATGGCAAGAAAGAGTATAAGGGGAACAAGCCCTATTGCTCTAAGTACAGCTTACACCATGATGGTTCTTGCCCCTGTAGCAAGTGTAAGAAATTCAGGAACTTGGCTAGGGATTGTCGATCAAACACCACTGGCACTAACACTTCTTCACCAAATACCTGCTTTGATTTCAACGATACTGGGCATTTCAGAAAAGATTGTACAAAACTAAAAAGCGGCAACAACAACAACAACAACAACAGGAACACAACAACGCTCGAGGTAGAGCTTTCGTTCTCAACTCAAGGGAGACCCGTCAAGACCCTGATGTGGTCACGGGTACGTTCCTACTCAACGGTTTAACTGCTTCTGTATTATTTGATACTGGTGTCGATAAGAGCTTCATTTCTGATAAGTTTTGTCCACTACTTGACACTACACCTATTGCCTTAGATTCTAAGTGCACAGTAGAATTGGCAAGCGACAAACTTATTGAGGCTGACAGTGTGATACCTACTTGCATTTTAAATTTAGCTAATGAGCTCTTTCCCATTGACTTGATACCCATTGAGATCAGCAGCTTTGACATCATCGTAGGCATGGATTCGTTATCCAACCACCGAGCCGAGATCGTTTGTTTTGAGAAAACCATACGCATTCCCCTCATCACCGGTGGAACTTTAGTCATACAAGGGGAGACCGGTGGGACAAGACTAAACATCATTTCTTGCACGAAAACCAAGAAATACTTGAGAAGAGGGTACCAAGCCATCCTCGCACACATCATGGATAAAAATTCGGAGGAGAAGAAACTTGAGGATGTCCCTATTGTTCGAGACTTCCCAAAAGTCTTTCCTGAAGACTTACCCGGCCTACCGCCAACTAGACAAGTTGAATTCTCTATTGATCTTGTGCCCGATGCAGCACCCGTGGCACGAGCACCCTACCGTTTAGCCCCATCTGAACTTCAGGAGTTATCTACTCAGTTACAGGAACTCTTGGACAAGGGATTCATTCGACCGAGTTCCTCACCCTGGGGAGCCCCGGTTCTATTTGTGAAAAAGAAAGACGGTTCTTTCAAAATATGTATCGACTACCGTGAACTCAACAAGTTAACTGTAAAGAACCGTTACCCACTACCTCGCATTGATGACCTGTTTGACCAACTTCAGGGGTCAAGTTTTTACTCGAAGATCGATCTACGGTCAGGTTATCACCAACTCCGAGTTCGCGACGATGACATCCCTAAAACTGCTTTCCGAACTTGCTACGGGCATTACGAATTCCAAGTGATGCAATTCGGCTTAACCAACGCACCGGCTATATTCATGGACCTTATGAATCAGGTGTGCAAGACTTACCTTGACAAGTTTGTTATCGTCTTCATCGATGGCATCTTGATATACTCGCGCAATGAACAAGAACACACACAATACTTGAAAACCATTCTAGAACTACCCAAACACGAGGAGTTATACGCCAAATTCTCTAAGTGTGAGTTCTAGATGCAAACCGTTCAATTCCTTGGACACGTGATTGACAGTCGAGGAATTCATGTTGATCCTTCAAAAATCGAGGCTATCAAATGCTGGCAAGCACCAACTACACCTACTGAAGTACGCCAATTCTTAGGACTCGCCGGATACTACAGGCGGTTTATTGAGAATTTTTCAAAAATAGCCAAACCTCTCACCGGACTCAGAAAGATAAGAAGTTCGATTGGACTGATAAACAAGATTCGGCATTTCAACAGCTTAAATAAAAACTTTATAGTGCACCCATCTTATCACTACCCGAAGGTAACGACGATTTCGTGGTGTACTGTGATGCCTCACACCAAGGTCTCGGTTGCGTATGGATGCAACGAGACAAAGTCATTGCTTACGCCTCTCGACAACTCAAGGTCCACGAAAAGAATTACACAACTAACGACCTAGAGTTGGGGGCTGATGGCACCCGAAAGCGTCGATGTCGTTGATGGTAACTAATCGGGCACCACCAGGGGTTTTAAAAATTTATATTTAATGGGGCTTAAATTATATGTACTACCTACTTTTGTTAGTAAGCGGTAAGTATAACCTAAGATCATTCTATGAATCCAAACGTGTGGTGATTAAAGTTAGCACTTTTGGTAGGGAAGTATTTAGGATGGAACAAAGTAGGTAGGTTTGGGGGTTTTTGAACTAAAGACAGGTAATTAAAATGCAGGAAATTAAGTTGCAAGGAATTAAAGTACAGGAAAGCAGATAAAGATAGAGATGTGATTGATGAGATTTCGATAATTAATGTTTCTGGATGACAGACTAAATAGGAACAAAACTTAATATAATAAGTAAACTATTAGGTGTAAACTCTAGAACCTTACCAACTAAATTTCCCGTTGTCATGTCACTAGGAACTAGGTTATCATGATTCTGATCGGAGCAATACGCCTACTTCCAATACCTATCTGGATGAGAGATAAGCAACCTATTTTGGTTTTATACCGAGGTGCATGAATCAGTGGCGTATCGTCTCATAGGTCCGACCGTTCTTAACCCCTAAGATAGTTTACTGTTCTATTAGCATGCGGATTAATAACTTTGTATGTTCAGACAGCCGATTTTATAAGACCTAGAGGTTTAAGTATCCTAAGTCACTTGGACTTTTACTTTCATTCCTAAGTCTTATTTATAATTTATTAGATTCTGGTTTCTTCGACTTATGACTTAAATCTCTCCTTTTCAAACAGTTATACATCACTGGATTATTCGCAGTTTATTAACAACGTGTTTCATGTGCAGACCATGCCTTTCAGTAATTAGACCGTGTACTTTACATGGTAATTCCACGGCTTCTTACGTCTAACATGCGGTAGAGGGTAATTAACAGTGAAACTGACACTCTAAACTAAATAAATGTAAAGCAGTGCGGAAATGTAAACCTAATATATACAACGAGTGGTTTCACTGTGTCTTATTTATTGCATGTCATGGGCACAGATAACTACTTACTATAATTAAGGTTGATCAGGTCCTAATTACTAGGTTCCAGTCATGTGGATAACCAGAAAGGGTACTCCATAGATAAAACTTAAGTTCATAAGGTCTTAATAGTACAAGGGTTATCAATTCCTATTTTGTCTGAACGTATTTTACGAACGTTACTTTATGATGCATTGACTTTCGTAGGATATATCAGTTAGTTATGAAGTTGTATTATCCTTTTAGAATTCCAAATGTTAAACCAGAGCTGATTCCAGTGATATGACTACCTTCGGTCGTTTATGACTTCCATACACTTGTACTTTGCTCGAAAGCATTTCCAGTACTGTATCGAATAAATAGTCAAATAGGGGCCATCATATCACTTTACGATTGTCGTGCACTAATTATATAATGTCATCCCTGCTTATAATTATCTACATCATCAACAATCATAATAATAAACTACTCGCAATTCATGGCAACAAATAAATCACATACCAGGCAATAATACATATTAAAATATGAAATAAGACAAGTAAAATAAAAGTTTAGATATCACCTGGAAATAACTGCGCAGCAGTGTATTATTATGATTGACAACTCTTTTGCACGTACAAAGATTGATCTCCGAATCCCTAGCGTTCGCCCTAGCTTCTATATTAATCCGTAGATTAATTACAATAATCCTAGAATGAGAAAGACTAAAGAATACAAGAGATTTTCTAAAGAAAGTGTGTAAGATTTGTAAGTTGTGTTGAAAGAGTGTGTTTTCAAATGAACCAAAGCCCTCCTATTTATAGGAGAAATTCAGCTCATGTTAGCATCTTGAGGAGCACTTTAGCAAAAGGTGGAAAATGTGGTACACCAGGTACGTACAATCGCGCAAAGATGTGGCACCGGGTACGTACAATCGCGTAAAGGTGTGGCACCAGGTACACGAAAGGACCAAAAAGCGGAAATGAGACGGGGGGAATGAAGGCCGGTGCCGCCCACCAGTAGGCCGGCTGCGGCTGATGGTTGGCCGGCGGCGGCTGGCTGCCACCCGCCCCGGTCCGCCGTCTTTCGCTCTGTTTCTTAGTTCGTGCGTATTTTCTTCGTTATGCGTCCGTTTTCGTCGATTCTTTTTTCGTTGGATTCGTTTTTCAAAAACAAAGACTTTGATGAAAAGTAATCCGAAAATGGAGTTTCCTATCTCCAGATATTGCGTACGAATCATTTGAATTTTCCGATGGGCGTAGAATCTTCATTCTTTATCCGTTTTTGTTTATTCTTCTTTTGTTAGACTCATATTTTGAAAATGAACTTCTTGATAAGATGGATGTTGATGATGGGCACTTTAATATTTAAATCTTATTTTGATGCCTTGAATCTTCAAAAGTGCGTGAAATCTTTGTTTTTCATCCGTTTTGCTTGATTTTTATCGTGCAACCTTGTTTTGACCTTCTTGGCAGTTTCTCGTTGATTTGAGTGTTATTTGAGTTCAAATACCAAGAATCGTTCCAGAATGAGAGAGATATCGGTAGTAAAAATGTGACTTTTTACGCGATATCAGGGGTTGTTGTATTCGCTCTCAAAATTTGGAGACACTGCTTATACGGTACCAAGTGTACAATCTTTACTAACCACAAAAGCCTCCAACACATATTCGACCAAAAAGATTTAAACATGAGACAACGCCGTTGGGTCGAACTACTTACTGACTACGACTGTGAAATTCGCTATCATCCAGGCAAAGCCAACGTTGTGGTTGATGCCTTAAGTCGAAAGGAACGAGTGAAATGCCTTCGAGTCCGAGCCCTCAATATGACCATTCATAACGACCTCATCAATCAAATTCTCACCGCTCAACTTGAAGCACTCAAACCAGAAAACTTGATAAATGAGGCTGTGCGGGGTATGGACAAATAACTTGGAATCAAACCAAATGGGGCCAGATACTTCTCTGACAGAGTCTGGTTACCAAGTTTTGGGAACCTATGAGACTTAGTAATGGAGGAAGCTCACAAGTCCAAATACTCTATACACCCCGGTGCTGACAAAATGTATCATGGCATCAAAGAAATGTATTGGTGGCCCAACATGAAAGCTGACATAGCAACCTATGTTAGCAAGTGTCTTATTTGTTCCAAAGTTATAGCTGAACACCAGAAACCATCCGGCTAGCTGCAACAACCGGAAATCCCACAATGGAAATGGGAGCAGATCACTATGGATTTCATTACTAAACTCCCGAAAACACCTAGCGGTTGCGATACCATTTGGGTGATCGTCAACCGACTTACAAAATCTGCTCATTTCCTGGCTATCAAGGAAACTGACAAGAAGGAACGTTTGACACGGATCTACCTGAAAGATATTGTGTCAAGACACGGCGTGCCCATTTCAATTATCTCTAACAGAGATATCCGATTTACTTCCCACTTCTGGCAATCCTTACAAAAATCACTCGGTACTCGCTTGGATATGAGTACTGCATACCACCCGCAAACTGACGGCCAGAGTGAAAGAACTATACAAACACTGGAGGATATGCTACGAGCCTGCGTAGTTGACTTCGCTAAAAACTGGGAAAACCACTTACCGTTGTGCGAATTCTCGTACAACAACTACTACCACACCAGCATAAGGGTTGCACTCTTCGAGGCACTCTACGGTCGTAAGTGTCGATCACCTATCTGTTAGACTGAGGTGGGGGATACACAACTCACCAGTCCAGAAATCATACACGAAACAACCGAAAAGATCATTGGCATACAAAACCGACTGAAAGTTGCGCGTGATCGTCAGAAAAGCTATTCTGACGTGAGACGCAAACACCTCGAGTTCCAAGTTGGAGATCGAGTACTTCTGAAAGTATCTCCTTGGAAGGGTGTCATCCGTTTTGCAAACGTAGGAAACTGATCCCCAGGTGCATTGGACCATTCGAAATCCTTGAAAGAATTGGTCCGGTGGCATACAGACTGCAGCTACCTCCTGAACTCAGTAGCGTGGACCCTACTTTCCACATTTCTAACTTGAAGAAATGTATGTCTGATGAGACACTGATCATACCCCTCAATGAGATACATATTGACGACAAACTACACTTTGTCGAGGACCCCGTAGAAATACTGGACCGTGAGGTCAAGCATTTAAAACAGAGCCGCATTCCCATCGTTAAAGTCAGGTGGAATTCGAGGCGTGGTCCTGAATTAACTTGGGAATGGGAAGACCAAATGCGACTAAAGTATCCACACCTGTTCACAGACCCTACTCACACCGCAACTACAAGCTAATTTCGGGACGAAATTCTCTTAACAAGGGGAGAATGTAACACCCGTCAAATCTCGGACTTCAATTAAGTGCTTAAACTTCTTGTAATTGCGTGTATTTAGTTTTGTTATAGGCTAAATATATGTGACATTTTGTGTAATTACATACACGCGTACGCGATTTGTTTAAAGCGTACACTTAAGAACCGGACGAGGTCCGACATTAATTAATATGGACGTTGGTGATAAAATTTATAAATAATGTGGATTCATCCAAACAAACATTATCTACTATAATATATTTTGAAAATATATTACACGTATTAAATATTATATAAAACACGTTGTATACAAGGAAACCACGCGAAACACACCTCAACAAGCTAATAATAACCAAGTTATATTTTTATGATTTTATAACTTGAAACAAAGTATTTTAATAAAACACTAGGGTTAAAACTAGTTCGAGTATACTTTAAAGACTACGGGTTTTAACCGACTTCAATTCGTAACATAAAGTTGAAAAAATAAGAAACCGCGAGCCGAGACCCGAATGGATCAGCCCAGACCCGCGGAACCAACCCACCGACCCACCCCCTTTTTAATCCCTTTCTTCCCCATTTCATTTCATTTCACCCACACACTTACACCTAAAACTTTCTCTTTGCTCTCAAATCGCAGCAGCCCAAACCACCCAAAAACATCACCAAAAACTCATCATCTCGCGGAGTGGATTCAGGGAGAAATAATCACCATCTCGAGCTCTTCGACTTCATCTTCGTCATTTTTGTCTTCTTGGTAAGAAACTCTCTAACTCTTTTAAAATACTTGAAAAGCTTGTATTTACATATTTATGAGTCCACCCAACAAGATCATGCCTAAAAACCCCATTGAAAACGCTTAAAGATCGAAATCCACATAAAATTCGCGAATAGCGAATTTTGCGAGCTGAGATTCAATCTCAGTTCGCAAACCCAACTTGCGAGATGAGATCTCAGTTCGTGACCCCAACTTGCGAGATGAAATCTCAGTTCGCGACCCCAACTTGCGAGATGAGATCTCAGTCCGCGGTCAACTTTGGTCAACATTTTTCAGCACTTTGAAATTTACTTAAAATGGTTACCAAATGATAATAACTAATCAATATGATATTAAACCAATGCAAGAGCGGTTAATACTCTCTTTTATGAGTATACAAATGAATCGAAACATAGTAATAATGATTTGGGTTTTTTGCCGAAAAATGCATCAATAGTTCAGTTTTTTGCATTTTCGGGTATCAAATAATTTTTTTGCCAAAAAATGAACCACTAATTTAAAACTTATCATTTTTGGGTATCAGTAACCGTTTAAAACAGTAGCCGATCAACATTTCAGATTGGGTTTTTCCGAAAAATGCATCAATAGTTCTGTTTTCTGCATTTTCGTGTATTGACTAATTTTTTTTCCTTTAAAAATGAACTACTAATTTAAAATTGATCATTTTCGGGTATTAGAAAAAAAATTAGTTGATACCCGAAAATGCAAAAAATAGAACTATTGATTCATTTTTCGGAAAAAAATATATCCACGTGGATTGCCACGTAGGCAAAACCGGATGAGTTGTCATTTTTTTTGGTATCCGGTAACGATACCCGAAAGTTTTAAATTAGTGGTTCATTTTTTGGTAAAAAAATTAGTTGATAGCCGAAAATGCAAAAAACTGAACTATTGATGCATTTTTGGCAAAAAAACCCTAATGATTTTGAGGATTATTATTACACACCGTCACCAACGGGCCATACTTGTTTTCAAGACTATAAACGAAATACTAAACAAACACTTGGACATTTCCTAGTTGAGTGGAGAACTAGCATGGGTGATCTTTTAAGACACCTACTTATTTACTTATTTACTTACAACCTTGTGCGTTTCGGACGACTGAAGGTTGCAGGGTTCAGAGAACCGAATTATGGACATACATCCGATACGCCTACGGACTTACATTCGCTTTACTTGGTTGATTTTACATACATACTTACAAGACTCAGGTGAGTCTCACAGCCCCACTTTTTACTGTTTTCTACTTGGGCTGAGATACTTTGCTACTTTTTTACACATGGACATGAGTACTGGACTGACTTTACTTCTTTTTACACACATTGCATGAGTTACTTTTATCCACTGAAATCCTCCTATCGTAAGTTGTTAGTTACGGACTTAAGCGCGAGTACTAGTAAATGGATCCATTTGGGACTGACAATCCCTGCCTGGGGTAGTAGCGCTTCCACGGATTTCACCATAGAAACAGGCATATTAGTATTCGGTACATATGAGTGTCTGGATAGCACTCACGGGGGGTACATTATATGATTCTTGATTGATTCATACTTACACACCGTTAAGCTTCAACTTATGAGCTCATGGCAACTGTGTTGACTTACTGATTAACCTACTTTGCTTGATAGCAACATTGGTACATACTTGTGATTCATAATGATTACTTAATACTAAACCTGTAAGATTCACCAACCTTTTAGTTGACCCTTTTTAGCTTTGTATCTTAGGTACACAGACGGAGTAGGTTTACCCCAGGACACTAGCTAGAGTCGCATGATTTCTACATTGCATTTAACGAAGATTCTTAGCATTATCTTTTGTATATTTTGATTATGTAATAGAATCTCACGCTACACGCGTGGACTCTAGGGAACTACATTGTTGTAACCGAAAACACTATGTTTTCAAACATTATATATACGGAAATGTAACTATTTTCAAACGTTACATATAGTTGTCGTTTGCTTTATCCTTGTGATATTGACACTGTATTAGTAGCACCCCAAAGCTTGCTTCCGCTAAACACAGAATTTGAGGGTGTTACAGGTACACACCCCCATAAAACACATAGCGCCCTGGAGTGACTTGCGGGATAAAGGTTCATTCCAACTCCAAACGCCCCCATTGTGCTAGGGGAGTTGCTCAGAGTCATCCTTGTGGGGTAAACAACGACTGGTGCTAAAGGCACATGGGACCAGGGTGTTCCCGCTAATTTACACATTTTCTTGGAAAAGAGGTTTAACGTCCTGGCATAGCAACTAACGCGACTAAACTTGATCTATTTTTAAGCAATTAACCATTTGAATCGTGGTAAAAATGGTTTTTAAACAACTTTAGTATGACATTAGCGCGTAGGAATATATTCAATTGTAACATGATGTGTATTATGTATAATCAACTTTATTTTGATCTATTCTAGTATTGTATTTTAATAATGGTTATTATATGTATCCGACCTTCTATATTACTTGTAAATCGATGATGTGTCACCCATTTTTTATGACGTGGTGATAACGTGTAAGCCTGTAAGGTAACATTACGACTTATACGGTTACCACGTTATCAAAAAAATACTAACTACCGTATGTATAAGTTATCGGATACAATATACATTTCTACATATTATTTAAAGTTGAATACATTAAATAGACTAAAATGCAATTGAGTACATATACACAATAGAGATCATGTTATAGTATCTTATAGTTGGGTACATTAACTAATATCTTTTTATAGGGTTATAGTTACAGATCGTTATTGTACTCTCCGTTTTATTTTGATGTCACCAACAAACCCTTTCGATTATTTAGATCAACAATGTACTTGCTTGTTTTGTGTTTAGTTCACAACTAACTATTATTAATACACATGTCGCTTAATATATACACATGTGACATGTCGTTGCAATGCCATTTTCTTATAATGACATAGCTTCCATGTAAGTGATTATAATACACTTGGATCGCAAACGTATTCTTTTGTCTATTCTGATGTCGCCAACGAACCTTAGTACACATGATTTGACATTTTCCATGTTTACATTAAAAGAAACTAAAATACCATTAAAAAGTGAGAGTGAGGAGATGTCCCGGTCAGTGGTTAAGATGAGGTGATATTGAAACAATTTTAAGAGTATGTTGTTAATCTAATCTAAATATTAATAAAAGAAAACTTCTCCTAAAAAATTTCTATACAAAATTGAACCCTATTAACCAATCAAATTTCATAATTTCATCTAACATTCAATTAACCAATCAAACTCAATAATTTACCTAAAACTTCTCCTTTGAAAATTAATCATTATAATCATCTAATTCCCTTACCATTTGAATTTTATTAATTAATATTAATAAAATAAATAAATTCTCCGGCAAATTGATAGTATGATGCTTTCCTATAAACATTAATTTAATTTCATATTTATAATCCATCTATTATTATATATAATTCAATATAATAACAAAATTATATATATTATCAAACGATATAAATACTAAGATTAATTAATTACTATTTGCAACACATTAGGCGAAGCATTTATTATATTACTATACCTTCAACCCGTGTATACACACGGACCCTTGAATATGTTAATGATTGTTATAAATACGAACATTTTGTATATGATAAAGTTGTATCGTTTTATATGTGGTAAAAAAGATATGCAGGTTGTAAATTAAATTATTTTAAATAGTATTTATATAAAGTCTATCGGTGGTAGTAATTTGAGTGAGTAGAAAATAGGTTTGTTTAAGATAGCATTCATGATAAATCAAAGAGCATTGAATTGTAAAGGAATCGTCTTATAAATAACGAAAATGAAAGTATAGAGGACAAATTATAATAAATCGAAAGTTGTTTCTAAGTTTTTTTTTCTTTTTTTTCATGTTATCGAAAAAGCAAGCTTTATTTTGTAAAGTTCTTCATGTAATTGTAGTTTGGTAAGTAAGATTTTTTTAACAAATCAATTTATTATAATTTAAGTCAAAAATGTAAACTAATAAATCAATTAATAGGTAATTGCTTGAACCCGTATGTACATACGAGGTGTTGATTTTTTTAATAAATAGGGGTTATAATTTTAAATTTAATTAAATTAGAGGGACCCAATTGATTAAGCTGATTTTTAATAAATAATTTAAGAATTAAATAAATAGAGGGATGCAATTGATTAATTAAATTTGATTTAAATGATGATGTCACAAATGTGTTTCCTATATATAATTTAAGATATTAAATGTTAGTTAATTAATTATTATAATTATCATTAGAATACTACGAAACCTACTAACATATTTATTTAATTTAATACAATCAAAATTTAGTTAAGTATTTATAATGAACGAAGTACGTATTCGTATAATAATAATCGTGCATACATGGGTTAAAACTCTATATTAATAATAGTAATAAAATTTATACTTAAGTTCAGTTTACATTAACTGTGTCATGGGTATACACTGATTTATAACTCAACATATTAATCATAATGAACGAATAAAGTAATTATTTAACATTTTTCGTGTATATACACGGGTTTAAATTTTAAACACTAAAAAAGATGGAATATGTATTAATTATAATATTAACCAATAGAAAATATTTATTCAACACAAGCAAAGTTTAGATGGATAATTACAATTGAATGAAGAACGTATTCATTTACAATAATCGTGCGCGTATATAGATTTAAAATTCTATACTAATAATAATAATAATACAAAACTATATTTAAGTTTCATATTATGTTAACTAACTCTATATTTATCACAATGAACGGATAAAATATTTATTTAACAGTTTCAGTGTACATTCACGGGTTTAAATTTTAAACACTAGAAAACTGAAATATATCTTATTTTTTACATTAACTCATAAAAAATATGGAAAATGATATACGTAGCCCTAAGGGCTATGAATAAGAAATTCAGATACGCATTAAATGTTTGTACCTTAATAATAACCAGCCACCCCCTGAATATAACTTCCCCCAACCAACCTAATATACAACTTTTTAATGCACGAATCTAACTCTTAAAAATAGCCCTTAGGACTACAAATAGCAAAATTCAAAAAATATTTATTTAATACAATCAAACTTTAGTTAGGTATTTACTTACATTAACCATGTGCATACATGGGTTTAAATTTCTATATTGATCATAATTAAAAAAACTATATTTAAATTTTGTTTTACATTAACTGTGTCATGTGTATACACGGATTTTACAATCCACATATTAATCACAGTAAATGGAAAAACTATTCATTTAACAATTTCCGTGTACATACACAAATTTCACTATATTAATTAAAAAAATTATGTTTAGTTTTGTTTTACATTTATCATGTGTATACATAGATTTAAAACTTTATACTCTATAATGATCAAAGAGAAATTATTAAAAAACTAGAATATGTATTCATTTTTTTATATTAACCCGTGTTTACACACGGTCTTTGAACTAGTCTTAATAATAAAAAGAAAAAGAATTAGCAGGTAACATTGTAACCAAAAGTTGGCAATCCGTGTTTTTCACCCCTATATAATTATACATGTGACAAAAATATTACCCGCTATTACTTTTATCCGACATAATAAATATTGGTTGGCAAAAAGGCATTTGGAGAGTGCAACACCATGGTGATGGTCTTGAAGTTTGGAGATGGTCCAATAAAAGTAATTCCAATTACGAAATTGGAGTTGATAGATGCCAAATTACCTCTAAATGAGGTATTAACATATTTTTATCATTCTTATTATATTTTGTTTGGCCTCTCAATTGCCACATAAATCCATTTTGCATGTTTGAATTTATGTAGCTCACAATTCACATGCGTTGGTTTATGAATATGGTGATTTGTCTTGCTTCATTCTTTAAATTGAGGTATATGAATCTAAAATCTTATAATCATGTGAGAAAATTATATTAGATATTGATTTTAATAAATCTATGGATGGATTTAACATAAATATTGTAGAGGAGAATGATTAAATTCCTCTTTCGGTATTTGAAGTTTCAAATAGTTAAACTTGATCATAAAAGAAAGTTGGTACTAGCACATTATTCGACTTACATCGCCAACGTTTTGATTTGTGAACCACTTAGATACGGATAGGGTAAAAAAGTAAAAAACCACTTGATTCCCTAACGTGTACATGTCAACAGGATGGGCATATTATATGTATGTAACTATATATGTGTTAATACGTGTATTTTTTTATAGTACTTCATTATGACTGGTCATGACTTATCAATTTTTTATAACAAGAATATTCGTTAAGTTGAATGCTCAACTTTTACTATAAAAATGTAGTATCGTGGTGGACGTTCAATAGATCACTTGATTATTTGATTATATAAAGTAATACATAATAATTGATAAATTGTATATGTTATTGTATGCTATTTTAATTAGTTTAGTGAATAGTGAATTAATTAAAAAGGAAATGCTATTGGAATTCAAATAAAGAGTTAAAGATAGACTTAAACACCTAAAAACTGGAGGGATAGAGATAAAGCAACTGATTTTTGAGAAAAACACTCAACGAACATGGACTAAATGAAGACCGAATACAACTAAAAATAGGAACATAGTGAGACTTGCCGAGCTACTGGAAGCTACTCGCCGAGTTCCCTAACGATCAGAAAAGCATTATATAAAGCAGACTCATTTTCAGTTTTATATATACCCAATAATAATCATCATATACGCATAAATATACCAAGAAGTTATTCTGCTAGTTTAAAAGATAGCAAGAAGCATTCTATCATTAGAGAAAGTAATAGTATGCATGGTTTGCAATGTTCTTGTACTAGAAATTATGATTTCTTATCCATAGTTTGATTGTTTGTTTTATGACAAATTTGTCTATGAATTAATTAGTTGTTATATTGTATTGTAGATTGTTTACTTATTATTGAAACAGTGAAAAAGATTTGCTAAAAGAATAGTTTTATGAAGTTTATCAATTCCACTTTTATAAATGACTAGCTTATGATTGACGCGTATTCTATGATGTTTAATTGACAAATTCAATCCCATGAAATCCCCGTAATGATAGGACATTGAATTAGCGAATTGGAAAAAATTTATTTATGTTTGTTTATTAAATTACATTTCTGATGTTAAGAAACTCGACGAGTTTTGTCATATAATAAAGTTTAATTATGGATTTGTTGTTAATTAAAAAATAATATAGTTGTTTATTGATCTGATCTAAAAATATATAAATGACCGCATATACGTTGTTAATACTACAATGATTATCAGTTCACTTTATCGTAAATTATCAAGTTAATAGCTTTTTCAAGAAAAGTATTTCAATTCTATATTCAATATATTGTTGGTTTTCTATTTTACTTTATTTGCTTTATGTTACTTAAACGAATATTATTGAAGGATTAAGATAAAATGCTTTCAAATCTTTGGATACAATCTTGGTCAATTTTACTATTATGCTATTTATTGATAGGTCATCTTTCCTAAATGTGTTAATGGTCAGAATTGTATGCTTGATTAGATTATGAAATGATATCTAATTTGAGTTTAATTGACACCTAAACCATACGAAGAAGTCTATATCTTTTACCGGCACGTTGTATAGCTTATAAGAACATGTACAAAATGATGAAGCTACTAATGCTTTAGGGAATTAAAAGAGCAAAGGGTGCACACTTATGCGTGGCTGCTATAGGACCTTCACCACATTGATGCGACTATATCACTCAGATTGTTTTACAATGTAGTTTGTACCGGGCTTTTTTTCCCGAATGACTTTAAATTACATAGATATAAAATAAAAGGAGGATTCCAAATTTCAATATGATTATAAAGGATTAATGTGATTTCAGTGTGATTTTCATGATGATGTGATAAGCTTTCATATGTGGTCCAATTCACCATACAATTTTTTTTGTTTGATTTTAGATGTGAAGCCGTTTTTCTTTGCCTTTTCATTTCGTTTTGTTTTGTGGAATATCATATAATACTGAACGAGGGGAACCCAATGATATAACATATTACGCTTCAAGGAGTGATATATAGATGCCGAACCATGCCATGGATACAATGATCGATGAGCCAAAAATCGATCATTTCCCTATCAAAATGTCAATTAACTAAAATTGTTTAAGTGTCGTTGAGTGTTCAACAAAATGCTCCTCTTGAAATCTTTAGCAAGTATACTACTTTACCTACCTTACGGCAAATTGAAATCTTTTGACGACAACCTAGATGAAATACACCGATGATTAAGAACACTTGACTCAAAAACTTGAATACCGTATCTTAAAATCGTAGCTAAGAGAACAAGAAGTGAAAACCTAAATTGATTGAACAACTCCCATGACCCCTTCCTTTGGTTCTTTCAATAACTTGCTATATATGACCGGCCACCAATATAAGCACAAAGATTCAAAGACACCCATCTGCAAAATAGAGAAAAGTCAAGAATCATTACTTTTAGAAGAAATACATATCATGGGGCCAATAATCTTAGATATACGTCATTAGTCGCGCAAAGATTCTACATGTATCAATCCCTTAAAATAGTCTTGTACTCTTGTTGAACTTGATTTCTGTGCAGTTTGCTACACCAATTATCTATGTTATTACATTCATATAGTTTCTTTTGTGTACAAAAACTATTTTAATTTATTTTGTTTATGATAAACTAGTTTAGGATCCATGAAATTCGCGAAATCATCCATGAAAAATACTTTAAGTCGCCTCATATATATATACGTATAGACTAAGTTACATTATCAATTAATGTACGTTAACGGTAAATTAGTAATGTCGTTTTAGCATATGAAGCAAAATGTAATATATAATTCGAATGATATAATTATACGTATATATAGTGAATTGTTTATGAAATGCATTATTAGTACAAAGAACTTTTGAACAAAATAGTGTCCAAATGTTGACCGTCTGAATTAGACAACTTAACTTAGTTATTAGTGAAGCACGACTAACGTGTAAAATCATTTACTTTCATTTTTGTTTAAAGTATAATAAGATCAATTAAATTCTCCTATAGTCTTTATTAAAATTCATAAATTATTTTCATTTTTCATAATTTTGTTAGGTTATGTTTGTTACAACATTGAGAGATCGTCCGAATTACTTGAACAATGTATGTTATATTCAAGAAATTAGTGAGGACTTTTGTGATATGATTTTCAAGAACAATGTAAGTTATATTCAAATAAAAGATGCTAAAGCTATGAGATTTCATTATGTTTTCGAAAACTTTAACATCCACTTATGTTTAAAATAGATCTGCGTGATAGTATAAGTGATAAACACAAAAACTAAAAATTTAATATTTTGCGATTAGAAGTTCATATATAAACGGAATTTCATTACACTTCTATTGGCCAAATCATGTGATGTGATCAACCTTGCTTGTATCATAATCATCATCAATAATAGCGTTATCATTATTTGCATAATAGATTTCACAAATTTAGGGAGTAGACTCGGGATCAAGGTAACTCAAGAAGATACCTACTCAATAATAATTAAATTGTTGTATAATAATCCCTTAACCCCCCCCCCCCCCCCCCCCCCCCCCCCCCCCCCCCCCCCCCCCCCCCCCCCCCCCCCCCCCACCCAAGGTAAGCACATCATCCTTTTCTGTAAAGTGGCTGTGCAAGGCACAAACAGTTGTAAGTTTAACTCATTGATCCGACAAGGGACATTCAAGAAGGAGGTGTACCGGAAGTTCATTGTATGATAGATAAACGTGCAGACAATACAAAGAAGAAGGAAAAAATTGATACCGACAGTCCTAGACAAAAAATAAAATCATCACAAAACTTGATTCACAAAGTAATGCCTTAATGAAATCAATTGAGATTTAAATCATAAATTATGTAACGATTGATTATATTCGTAAAGTGTCTTTATCATAAATTTAGAATTTAAGTTACGGAGCGCTTGAACGAATCAACTAGGATATCAATTACACCCAAGAATAAGGTGTCCCGAAAGTTCATTGCATGTTAAATAACCGTGTAGACCATACAAAGAAGGCTTATTAAAATTGAAATTGAATTCTAAATGGTATGATTTATTGTATTTAAAATGCATCTTATTATAAACACAGAATTCAGGTTTGACTCAATATTTCAATAATTGGAAATTAAAATTGATAAAAAGAATTCAAAAAAGGTCATCTTATAGAATTTAGATCACTGAGTGATTAATTGAAGCCATGAATTTCTTGAAATTGTAAAATAACGTAGTGGGTTTTTTGAAGAAAAAAATAAAGAAAAGTGAAGTAAGAGTTTGAATTATGCAAGAAAGTATGAAGTAGTTATTAAATTAAAGTTTTTCTAAAATATTTGGAGGGATTATCTATTACTATTAAATAACACATTTTGGATGTTTTTTAAGAGGGAAATTACCAATATGCCCCTAACATTAACAATAATATTTGAAAATCTACTCTAAATTACTAACATACCCCTACATGTATTAAAATCTCATTAATATTATAATTATTAAACTTAAAAGTAATAAATATAGGACTTTTAACTCTAATTAATTAAAACATTTATATATATATATATATATATATATATATATATATATATATATATATATACTAATATATAATGAATTTCAATATTTTTTAAAAGATTTAATTTACCCCTAACATTATTATTAGTATTTGAAAAAACTACATAAAATTATTAGCTTACCCCTACATATATGATTACTTCTTATATACATCTATTACTATTATATAACACATTTTGGATGTTTTTTAAGAGAGAAATTACCAATATGCCCCTAACATTAATAATAATTTTTGAAAATCTACTTTAAATTACTAACATGCCCCTACATGTATTGAAATCTCATTAATATCATAATTATTAAACTTAAAAGTAATAAATATAGGACTTTTAACTCTAATTAATTAAAACAAATATATATATATATATATATATATATATATATATATATATATATATATATATATATTATCTTTACTAATATATAATGCATTAAATTATTTTTTATAAGATTTAATTTACTAATCTACCCCTAACATTATTATTAATATTTGAAAAAGTACATGAAATTACTAACTTACCCCTACATATATGATTACTTCTTATATACACTATCATTAATCATTATTATGAAATTTTAATGTAAACAAAATGCGGCATAACTTTTTAATTGTAAAGAGTTACTAGACGTGTAAATTATGGACGAAAAGGTTGGAATGAGACGAACATTTTAGCAAATAGCCAAAGGCAGTTTGTTCAGTTTTTGTGGCCAAATTCCATCTCTAAAGCCTCCAAAATTCAATTTCCCCTAATTTTACACATTTCTAAAAGTGTTGTAAGATATCAAAAACGAACTCTCAATAGTGTTTTTTATGAAATTGTAAATTTAAGCATTTTTTGTATTCTAAATTTCATTTCTATACAGTCAATTCCAATATTTGAGAGTTTCAATTTTTTGATCAGATTTTACGATTTCAATGTCTCATACACAAGTTTAGTATATAATTATACCCACGTAAATAATGAATTTTTAAATTAGACACGACCCAACCCTCGATTTCACAAATCACAACTTGAAGCTAGCCATTTTGAACATGCAATCTAACGCAACTCGAAACCCGATCATTGAGTTCACAACCACAATTATATATATATATATATATATATATATATATATATAGAGAGAGAGAGAGAGAGAGAGAGAGAGAGAGATGGGGTTAAAATAAGAAGGTTACTTTTCATGAGAAACACTTTAAAATCACTTTTCCAAAACATGTTACTTTAAAAAAAACATGTCATAGCTTATTTTTTAAATAACTTTTAGAAGTTATTTTTCAAATAAAAAAATCGACGTTTTATTATTTTTTTAAAAAAAATTATTAAATTTTTTATTCATAATAATCACATTTTATAACTTGATAATCACATGAATAATATGTGATTATCATGCCGTAATTTGTGATTATCTCGAACACATGATAATCACATTATATTAGAGAATAATCACATGTGATTATCATGTTATATTTTGTGATTATCTTAAATAATCACAATAGTAACGACTGTAAAATAAGTTCGAAAAAAAGTTAATAATTTTTTTTTGTATTTATATCATAGCTTCCCAAAGTTATTTTAATAGTAATCAATGAAAACGTTTTATAAGAAAATGTGTTTCAGATAGTTAAAAAGTAATTTTGAAGTGTTTCTCACGTTCTCACAAAAATTAGCTTTCTCATTTTAACCTGAGACTATGTATATGTGTGTGTATATATATATATATATATTTACATATATATATATATATATATGTATTGGGTATATTTATTAACTCATTTTTAAAGAGTACAGGTTTGTGATTTTTTTTCGTTTAGAGATAAACTATATCGTAGTGTATTGTTGATGCGGGACGTATCACCATGACGACTAGTTTTTCTGATTTTTGGTCAACTTCAAAGAATAAAATGGAATGATGTAGACATCCATATTTAATGTGTGATATATGGTTGGAAAGCTCTACATGTCTATTTTATTATGCAAAAAGTGGTATCTCATTTGGAATTTTCTAGAATAAGTTATGTCACTGTTTCTACAACATGTGCTAGGGGAAGATTCATCCGAATTTGGACATGACCTTTGAGTTATGTGTCTTTTGAGTTGTTTTGAGTTATTAGTGTGGCTTTGATGAGTTTTTTATTTAGTCATTTAATAGTTTATTAATTCTAGGCTTTTGATATTTCATATATGAATGTCTTTTAAATAATTCTAGTCCTTTATATAGGCTACCATTGTAATAGAATAGCTTCTTTCTGTTGTTGAGTTAAATATCCAGTAATCGAGTCCCACCAAACCATGGCTTCGTCTTTTAAACACTGAATAGCATAAAACACTTTGGATTCTTCTTCACATCGAGTAACATCAAATTTCAGCTCCATATCTCTTAACCAATTTAAAGTTACAGATGGATTTGTACTACCTCTAAACTCTGGCGGTTTACTTGCCATGAACGTTTTGAATGAACACTGTTTATTTGACTGAAAAGGAGGAATATTACCAAACACAGGTATCTGTTGTTGAGAACGTTGCTGAGATGATGCAGTTTCAGTCTGTCTTTTAAATTCTCTGAGATTAATCACCTCATCTTCTATCTGGAAAAGATAATCATCTCTATTTGATTCTTCACGAGCAGGAATAGAAGTACCCTCATGATCATGTCTTTCATTATGAATATCTGAAGGGGGAACATCATTCCTTGAGGCATTATTAGGGTTGGTGGTCGGTTGTTCATTATCTGTCATATCTGTATTTACCACAACAACTCAACATTTGTTGATCGTTAGCACCTATCTACTAACAATTCCACATACAATGCTAAATCCCATACCCAAGAATGTTTGACGTAACATACTCTAGATTTGGGATTGAACACTTTATAATGCTCAATTCACCCAAATCTATCCTCTGATACCAACTTATAACACCCCTCTTTCTAATACCACAATATTATATTATTTTAATAGGAAGCGTATATTACAAAATACATTTCATTACTTTATATTAAATAATGTACATAAATAGTTTACGTATTCAGATCACACTAAATTAAAACTGTTTAACAAATACTTAAAACGGGGTATTATATTTTACAAAACAAGGTTTATACAAAACCATATCAGAGTCGCAAGTCGTCAAACTTTCCCTGCCGAAGCATCCACTTCCTGACTACCCACATAGTAAACAAAATCTGCAGGAAGTAATATGAGGGATTAGCACGAAGCTAAGTGAATAGATTTATCACACACAATTCAACTTAGCTTAACAATGAGTTTACACCAAATAATCGTAAACACACATATTTCAATGAGGATCGGTGGCTCTTGGGATATCATAATACCCGGGGATTCCCAAAGAACACTTAACGTCAATCTGTATGGCCAATACAGAATAGACCGATAACTACTGGTTATTAAACTCATACACAGGTCTCAAACACAACAAATGAATCAAAACCTGTGTAATTCACATTATAACCAAAAGTCCAACTACACGTTGACCTCAATAATCTGATACACATATATTCACATATCACGTAGATTCATAGTCAATAATCAAGACTAAACAGTCTAACACATATCTACGTTTACTTGTTGCAACCAAACAGTTACAACTAAATCAAATGGTGAGTTCTAAATCCACTCACCGATACCTCTGACGTCTCCACACTCAGGATTCTTATATCACTGAGTCTTAGGTTGATCTGAAACAGAAATTCAAATATAAGTTAGAAATTCGTTCCATAATCATCATCAGAGCATATTTATGAAATCATGTAATCCCTGAAGTCTAGTCAAACAAAAGTTCATTCAAAATGAAATTAGAAAAATCCCGAAATGACGTTTAAAAACTGAAAAATGCCATTTTCGGGCCCTAGATGACCCCAAATGGCCAAAAACTGCCTAGACTCTTAGAATAGAGCCGGGATCATTAGGTCGTTTCCGAGTGACCATGCGAATTTCAATCCAATCCGAGTTAGTGAAATTGTCACCTGTCCGTTACCCGGAAAAGACTTGCGCATTTTCAAAATTTGCGAAACAAAAAGTTGTAAAAAACTCGGTTCGCAACTATCTCAACTCGCAAGGTCAATTCGGTTCGCAGAAACTCGACTCGCAACGAAATAACTCAGTTCGCACAGCCATCTCGGCTCGCAGAACTCAATTCGCATAGGGAAACTCAACTCGCTTCGCAAGTTCAACTCGCAAAGCAATATCTCAGTTCGCAAGAGCTCGGTTCGCTTCGCAGAACTCAACTCGCTTCGCAACAAGAACTCAGTTCGCAGGACGAACTGGGTTCTGCGAGTTTCGCTGTTCTTACGAGATTTACGAACCAAAACTCATCAAATTTTCAAGGAACTCAATTCTATGGTTTCTAATACATCTACTAACATCATATACCACCTAATAACACCAAATAGCAACATAACAATCTTTAATTTGGTTTAATCACTCAAAACCCCAATTTATAAAACTCAAAATTGAACTCACTTCTTGGTGAAGATGAAGATGATATGATGTTGCTGTTGCTGTTTCGAAATTGAAATCACAGAACCTAGCTTAATTCTAATTTGGTTAGGGTTTCATGAATTTTGCAAGTTCTCACCATGAATGGAGGTGAAGGAAGCTTTTGAATATAAGGGTAATAAGGTCAGCTCACACAACCGCCTCTGTTCTAATTGCTTTAATTTTGTACCCATCCTAAATCTATTGTCTGGAACCTAAAAACCATTTGCGAGAACATTAATTTTATTTTACCGTCATCTGTAATAATTTAAAACAACTAATAGTTTACTATCCACAATAAGTTCTGGAACTTATTTATCTAAGTTTCACAATATAATAATAATATCAAGTAATTCCTAAAACAATTAACTAATCAAATTAAATTAAGAAATTACCAGACTAGTGGAGAGGATGTTACAAGATTATTCTCCTGGTATTCATAGGAATCAACATGTTTAATCTATTATCCCATTTTCACCCTACATCAGTTGGTATCAGAGCCGAAATTCCTGTTAGAATTGGTAATGTACGATATCTATGAAGAGCTAGAGAAACCTAATGAAGAGGAGATTCTCTTTATAAATAATGTTCTCAATGGTAAAGTTGTGATTTCTAGTTATGTTGAAATGAGATACATTTTCCATATGAGTTGCACCAACAACAATGACAATTCCGATGTCATTATTGATGATATATGTTATGAAGATGTTACTTCATTGAATATAGTGGATAAGTACCAATTGAAGGAGAAAGACTATACACATCATTATAATCAATCTTTACTTAGCAATGAAAATGATGTAAACGGTGTCACAACGGTATTGCTTGTTTCACATTTATTGGTAATTAATTATGAATCTTTCAAATGGCATGGTGATCTTAAGAACATTAAACGAACATTTCAACACTCAAGAAAGAGAAGTTTTTTTCTCACTAATGTGAAAAGGGTTTATTTTTCTACTGCTACCTTTGCTCTCATTGGTTATATTCTTTTAACCTCTAAATTGTTAATGCTACTAATTTATCTCCAAATGTTGAAGAAAACTTCAGCCAAGACTCGAGGACGGGTCGCGTTAAACCCGAGGAGAATGATGCGGGATGCATCACCATAACGACTAGTTTTTCTGATTTTTGGTCAACTTCAAAGAATAAAATGGAATGATGTAGACATCCATATTTAATGTGTGATATATGGTTGGAAAGCTCTACATGTCTATTTTATTATGCAAAAACTGGTATCTCATTTGAAATTTTCTAGAATAAGTTATACCATTGTTTCTACAACATGTGCTAGGGGAAGATTCATCCGAATTTGGACATGACCTTTGAGTTGTGTGTCTTTTGAGTTGTTTTGAGTTATTAGTGTGGCTTTGATGAGTTGTTTATTTAGTCATTTAATAGTTTATTAACTCTAGGCTTTTGATATTTCATATATGAATATCTTTTAAATAATTCTAGTCCTTTATATAGGCTACCATTGTAATAGAATTGAAGTTTATAAGTTGATGATTTTATAAGAGTTCATTTTTCTCTCAATTTTGTGTTAACAATTGAGTTGAATTTATCCTCCTCGCGGTATTCTTGTGACTCAACGTATGTTGGAAAATCCTAATTGCGGTATTCTTTGTGAATCAACGCTTGTTAGAAGAGATTATTCTCCTGGTATTCACAGGAATCAACATGTTTAATCTATTATCCCATTTTCACCCTACATCAATTGTCGTATAGAGTTTAATTATGATTTACGTACTACATATCGAATGAACGTGAAACATAATTTTGTCCCGCTGCATCGCGCGGGCATTCTGCTAGTCTACAATTAAGAAAGAAAAGATTTATATTGTAAATATGGAAATGTGTGTAATGTAAATATAAGTGGTTATATTAGTCTTTTTTAACACTAATATATATATATATATAATTTGGATCAAATGAGAACACTTCAAAAATAAGAATGGTGAGAACACATCATAAATGCACAACTAACCAACAAAAATCATTAGATTCACAGTCATACATCTCAAATATGCAAAAAAAAATGCACACTTCTAAAAATGTATTTTTAGAAAGTTCGCATCTAAAAATGTATTTTTAGAAAGTTCCAAAAATCATTAGATTCACAGTCATACATCTAAAAATGTATTTTTTCAATTTTTGTGTATTTCTGAAAGTTCGCATCTATTCTAATCAATTTTTCTACACATATTTGAGATGTATGAGTGTGAATCTAATGATTTTGTTGGCTAATTGTGCATTTATGAAGTGTTCTTACCATTCTTATTTTTGAAGTGTTCTCATTGGAACCTTACTATATATATATATATATATATATATATATATATATATATATATATTATTCGTCAATCCACATAAAGGTGTGATATGCAAGTTTCCCAGAACCCATGTGTTTTACGAGTGTATGCATCTAACATGTTAAATGTTTACCTAAAACATGATTGAACTTCTGACTTCTAGGAATCCAAGATCTCAACCTATCACTAGACCATTTAGTCAAGTGGTATAGATTAATTATCAATAATAATAATAACGGTTGATTTCATATATATACCCGATCTCCTTCACAAAATTATTACATATTTATTTTAGATTTCTTGCATCATAAATAAAATAGTATAAATACGTTGATCCGACTCAATTATATTGGACACCGATATTTTACGCCATCAATTCTATATTATTTCATACATATCTAATCATACATAACACGTTTTATTTAAAAATAAATCGATCTTAACGTAATCTTTATAACAAAAAATTGGATTACCGATTTCAATAAGTCATTCCAAACACATGCAAATTAATCTTAATCTTGTTATTATGTTAAGAAAACGTGATTAAATCTTGACCTCAAATATCAATAAATTAAAGCATATTTGGGTTATGTGGATGTGGATAACATCTTGGAATACAATTTGCATTTAAAGGAATATTTTCACATGGCGTTTGATCACTAGAATTCGTTGGGGTTCACAAGCAAAAGATTTTGGCATCATTTGTGTGGCCAATACACCATTTACTAGGATTGGTGAAACATAGAATGCACAAGTGTCTTCCAATTATTTCCTTGCATTTAAAGTTAGACCAATGGGCTTCTCCAACTTGTTGCTTGCTCTATTGATCTCTCGGCACGTATTTAAAATTTTAAAATATTTTACTCCTCCTGTCTAACTTTTAAAAAGTTACCATGATTCTCCTACCATATTTCAGTAGTAGGTATCTCCACAATATGTAAGGACCGTCAACACTAGATAAATCACATGTTTATGTATTCGAACTCCTAATATATATATATATATACATATATATATATAGGGTCCGAACCTTTACGATGACGATACTACTTGAAATACATGTGCCACTCTCATCCTACACCTAATCATTTATTTACATAATGTTATTGTTATTAGTTACTACTCGTATAAGATCTTTTATTGACTAAAAATTAGAGGATCGTATAATAAAAATTAATACGGTAAATTGTGTTTAGAATACATATAAGAATTTGGATATTCGAATTTTTGAGTATCCAGAAATTAGATAATTAATTTTTAAATTTACCAAAATAGCAGAATACATATGTAACTAAAACTTAAGTTAAAATTTAATAACTATAATTTATTTATCTATTGTAATTCTAATAGAAAAATTAAGATTTTTTTATCTTCCAGAGATCCGATTAATCTGAGGAAAAAAAATTTGAATTCAAATTCGAAAAATTGAACATCTAAAATTCGGGTATATGAATTTTGGATGGTTTTGAATCGGATTTTCTTGATTCGTGTAACAAATTTGAAATGGATATTTTTATAATAGACCTATATTCTACACATCTATTTCCACTTATTCCCGTTTTATGTTTTTATTTATAATTTTTAAGTTTGATTCTTATAAATGTATATATAGAATAAAACTGTTTTAGACCTATATTTTTATGATAAAAAAGCTACTTTTCATAAATAAATCGGATTACCATAGATGAGTAAGTTATAAGTGTCATGAGATTTGTTTGATAGTTTATATGAAATTTATATTATGTTTTATCTTTTATGCAGAGACTTAGCAATATTATGCAAAATATGATAATATATAAGATAAGAATTCATCTATCTTATATATTAAAAGAAAAATTATGGAAGAATAATAGCCATTAGATAAAGATCAACAAATAAAATCTAACCCTTAATTTATTTCATGACATCATTGATCCTATTATTATGTGATTAAAATATTAATTTACCCTTCTATATTTACAATATACACCCTTCAATATTTACAATATAAATCCTCTTCTTTTTTAATTTAATTATTGATACTCCTACAAATATATTACAATTGATAATTTCTTCTATAATTCAAACTCTTCCTATAATCTTATTTATTTTATTTTTTATGAAAAAGTCCCAATAAGTAATTTTCAATTTCAAAAAAGTTCATAACTTCATTTCATCGCCCACTAATTTAAATTTTATACGACCTACTTTTTTGAATCCTTTTATCAATTTCTAATCTACAATATTCTGGATCATGGATGCCAACGGGTCGGATTCTAACGGATTTTAGTGTATTTGTACCCATACTACCGCCTTTTTTAAATTCCTTTATCAATTTCTAATTTACAATGTTTGGATTATGAATGTCAATATGTCGGTTTCCGACGAGTTTAAGTGTATCTATACATATATCGGTTTCGAATATTCGTACTGATACCCAACCAAATATCCGTTGGGTTCCCAATTATTATTACTCATTGGTTTTTCATATTTATTCATGGGTTTCAGTTATCCTTATGTATGTAACTTTGACGAAACAAAAAATTTTACTTATTGAAAATACGATGCAAATTAGAAACACAAAAAAACGATAGCAGATTACTAAATTGGAATCTTAAAGCTAACAATTTATCTTTTGAATTAACCAATTCAAAGTCTCGACACATAATAAGTTATTCTTATTAAAGAACAATACGAATACAAAAAAGGAAGTGGTATATTTCTTGATTAATAAATTTACTCGATTAGTACAAATGCAAAATATTATCAATAACTGATTAATAAATTTACTCTTTTACCACTAATTTCTAAATATCTCGATTTACATCCCTAAAAATAATTTACTATTTAATCTCTAAAGGTTGTGTTAACATCATTCGGGTCATTAGAGCATGCATTTGAGTTATCATATTTTGTCATCTGTCGTCAAAGTTCAAAAGACAAAGTAATTTATCATAGGTTGTTGATTTAAATTACAGAGAGTAACTTACGGGGACGAAAACCACCTATAAACTGCAAAGAGCGTTGCTTTTTAAGTACAAAATGGTTTTTTCCTGCTGAACCGGTAAATTTGCTTATTTGGGAAAACAAATCCGTACGATTTTAAATAATATAGTATTATTAAATATCAGTACAAATAACAAAGTGATATCACAATACAAAATCTATCATAATTCAAATCCTTAATACATTTTTAATTTAAATTTATAACAATACAAATCAATGTATCGTACACCAACACCAAAACATTTATTAAATCCATATAAGACATCCATATAAGACATATCATAAAGTTAACCCGTAAATTTTGCGGGTCTTAAACTAGTTAATTTGTAAAATAAAAATTGAAAGTTACAAATTTTAATTTCAGTGTCATGTATATTATCTCTATCAAATTTAGTATAAACGTTACTTTCAATTACAAAGATGCTAAAATTTAATCCAAAATTTAGTGTGCCTACAATTGTGCTTTTTGTTTTTACTCTGTATTGCATTAGAATTGTTGATGCATATGGTTTTCGCGGACATACATGTGCATCCGCGTCACATGATAAGAAGCATTTTTTGTTTCTCCTTTTCTATTAGTTATTCTCGTAAATCAAATACTTCAAATAATCCGATATCATATGGGTTGTAAGATTATTCAATGCATTATATTAACCGTGGTGTCCTATGTTTTAATAGAATAATCATCTGATCGAATTTTAATCAACATCTACTTCTATTGTTCAAGAAACTAAGAAAGATAGCTATAAACAAATTAATTCTTTGATAGCATGAATATATAAATATTCAAGCTCCTTCACAATATGAAAAGTCAAAAGTTTTCATGTACCTCGAATGTCAAAACTTATGCCTTCTATTAAAATATACTTTAATAAAAAGACAAACCATATATTATGCAATGTTTTCACAAAAAGGAGAAAAAGAAAGGTTTACCAATAAAATTTTAAAAAAATATATAGAGGAAAGAAGGTGTAATACCTTTAGATTTTCAAAGTTTTAATCATCTCTCTCCTTATCATTTATACAAAATAAATGCCAAAAGTTTTTTTTACCAACAGAGATGCTCTTACAAAAGTTGTAACGTCATATAACTATACATGTATTTCTTGAAATATAAAATTAAAAGTGGTACTAGTGTTTCAAGAAAAAAATATATTTTTTCCATTTACCTTAACAAGTTGAATCATCGTCTTATGTATCTTGAACAATTTAATTTAATGTGAACATGTTAAAAACTTATTAGCCAAAATAAAACAGCTAAAATAAGTTAAATATCATCAAAGCAAATACTATATTCGCACTGCATCTTAAATTATTTTATCATAATTGTATCTACTCCGTCATATCTACATATAAAACATATTCAAATTGTTGAATCTTAATTTTTAAATAATAATTAAAATTACTTTTTTATCCTTTTGTACTCATAAATGAAAATCATTTTAAATATGAAAGTTTTTATTTCAAAATTACATATTTAAATTTCTATGTTGTTAGAATAAAATATCACTATAATAAGCATAATTAGTGAGAACATGTCTATACTTCTTTGTAAACACATGTGACATGGTATTACCATTATAAAATGATATTGTATTTAACGAACTAACAAAATAGATATATTAATTGTTACCGCCGTATTGCACGGGTGATATGCTAATTTATATAAAGTTTATATAGCGTTTTCTTTTTTATCATTCTCTCAAAATTGACTTAAAAAGTAGTTACAGTTCAAATTCTATTAATATTTCCTAATAAATTATTGATTTCGAATATTTATCAACTCACTCAACCTTTTGTTTTGAATTTTGCAAATCATGTTTGATATTTTTGACATATCATTTCATTGTATCTAAATTTTAAAAAGATGTAAGTAAAACTACAAAATATATAAAGAAAGGTGTAATCCATCATACACTATTTGGCACCCTTATTTTAGGGATCGTTGGAGATTGAGATTCTGTTGAGTCACTGATCGCTGAACTCAAGTGGTCACTGATCTCAAGGATTAAGGGGGAGATTTTGTACGTTCGCTGATAAGTGAAGTCACTGATCATGCCATCTGTTCACAGTCTCTGATCTTCTCAATAATGTTCTATGAAGAAAATGATTCAAGTCAAGCTCCTGTTGCTGAAGGTCTCTAAGTCGCTGATCATATGATAAGCCAGTAGATGAAGATCTTATCAAGATAAAAGACTCAACTATGTGTGTCACTGATACTCATCTATCAGCGAGAGTCTCCAAGTCTTCTTGAGTTCTCTCTTCTGCTGAATAAAAGAAGTCACTGAAGATTAGCTGTTCAAGTCATTCTTTAGAGCATGTTAGCTCGCATCGAGAATGAGGAGAATTGTGTTTCTATCAGTGACTGCAGCATTAAATGCCGCATTAAATAAGAAGTTGACATTCGGCGTTATTACGGCGCAGCACGTGTTCCTCGAAACTTGAAAAAAGTAACGTGGATGCATTTGATTGGTTTATGGTACAAGGTGATATTTTCCAAGACAGAATGTCGTGCCATGATACATCACATCTCAACTACCTCTCCAATCAAGCAGAGACACGTGTCCTTCAGATCCGGAAATTAAGGATTTCAGCGTCTATAAATAGCGTAATATGTTGTACTTCATTTTGTGTCGATTACTTGTATTGTCACTTGTTTGTCAGTGACTAGTTTGTCTAAGATACAAGTAACACCAGTGAGTAAACTAGTAGCGTGTTTGTCCACTACTAGCTTACCTCAGCGAGTGAGCAGTTAGCGTGTTTGTCCACTACTGTTCATCTCCTTTGTAATAGCTGTATTGTTTGATTTGGATTAGCTTTGGCTAATCTATTCCGCAATCAACAAGAGATAAATTTTAGTAATAAAAGAATTTATCTTTTAGCTACAATTGCTTCAGCAACTGAACTGCTTATCTTATATATATACTTGTGTTCATATTGCTGTTACTTTAATACGGTTAAAAATTTGCTAAACAAGATAACATTATAACAAAGAAAAGTTTTTAATTGTATTCAACCCCCCCTTCTACAATTAACTCACTGTTAACGATTCACAATCACTAACATAATAGTGATTAGGGACTCACAATTGGTATCAGAGCGGAGTTGGTTTAAAATATAATTTAACCAGATCTGCAATGGAATCCGTTAAATACAGTTGTGTTGATTCTGAGTACCAGAAGGGAAATGGCTCCACTACAAAACCTCCAGCTTTTGACCCATCAAGAATTGAAACCTGGATGTCCAGGATGATGATGTTCTTAGACCTTGTTGATGATCGTCTTTGTTCTATAATAACTGACGGTCCTCACACCCCCACTGTCATTATTCCTGCTGTTGCAGCCACTGCAACCACTCCTACATTACCAGAAATAGTTATGCCAAAAAGAGAGGAACAATGGACAGATGAGGACAGGCGCATGGTCAGGCTGGATAAACAAGCTAAAATATACATAAGCATGTCACTTCCTGATGAAGTGTTTGAGTCCATTAGATTGTGCAGTACAACGAAATACATGTGGGACACTCTAAGAAATATTTATATTGGAACCCCCGACATTATTCGCTGTAGAGAAGTAAATCTGACTCGTCAGTATGAACTGTTTGCCATGGAACCCAATGAGTCACTGGCCTCCACCTATACCAGATATCAAGCTTTAATAAATAAAATGGAAAAGGCTAATATAGGAAAAGACCAAAGATTTGTTGTCGAAAAATTTCTAGAATTATTGCCTAGAAAAGTTTGGGGAACCATTGCAACATGTACTCGACAACGTAATGATTATACTTCTCTCAATCTAACTCAAATTTATGGTATATTGTTAAATTGGGAACAATCTGAGAAAAAGGCTGATCAAAGTGAGCACATTCGTGTTGCACTAGGCAGTCAACAAATTTCTAATGCCCTTGTAGCTGAGCTAGAAGAGATTGATCAAAAGCAGAAAGTTAAGATCACCAAGTTAAGTTCAAAGTCACTGATTGCAGATGAGGAAGGTTGTGCTGCTGACAGTCAATCTGAAGTCAGCTATGAAGAAGGACTAGAGAAGCTGGAAAGAGATATGGCCATGATGGTTGCTAATTTCAGAAAGAACACAAGGTTCAACAAATTTGCTGGAGCACCATCAAGTGACATCCCAAAGTCAAAAGGCGACTACTACAAATGTGGCAAACCTGGTCACTTTGCAGCTGACTGTAGATCCAAAGCTGTCAATCCTCTCCCTGAGCAAAGGCCCAGCTTCAGAAATGACAAGTACAACAAGTACAAATCAAAGTACAAGAAGCTGAAAGCTATGTCCAAAGCTGGCAAGAAGAAGGGAAAAGGGTTCGTCGCTGAAGAAGGATCTTTCAGCGACTCTGACTCAACCTCATCATCTGATGAAGAAGAAGCTATGATTTGTTTAGATAGGGATTACTGCCTGATGACTGATGATGCTAACTTCCATGAAGACATCAAGGAAGTAGCTAAGAAATGTTCAGCATCCGGCTGGGATCCAGAGACTCTCTACAAGGTACATTGCTTTAAATCAGCTTCAGTGACTGAAAAGGAGAATATCTTTGAGACTTTGATAGTTGATCTATCAAATGCTCATGATATTCAGAGAAGGCAAGAATGCATGATCAATGACTTAACATCAAAACTTAAACTTCAAGAAGAAAACTTGTTGAAAATGAAAGACCTAAAACTTGAACTTGATGCACAAATACATGCAAATCAAATGTGCATGCAAGAGAAAGTAAGTTTTGAAACCAAATTTTCTCAACTCAATGAAGTTATAAAGTCATGGTGCAAATCTGCATTAAACGTAAATCAATGTGTCAATAATCAAATTTCAAAACAAGTGAAAGCTATTTTGGGAGGTGATTATGATACAGCTGCTTCTCTGGCTGATGCCACAAGCATTGATCAAATATTCAAGCCTGATCAATCCTTTTCAAACTTTGTTTTTGAGCCAATGTCTGTCCTCAGCGAGGCTAAACCAAATCACTTTGTTAAAAGCTCACTGGTCACTGACAATTGTGATATAGCTGCAAGTATTGATGAACTGAAAGACTTGAGCATAAATAAGTCAACAACTAATCCAGTTTCCATCAGTTTTACTGCTATTAATCAAAAGTTATTCAGCAACCTCACTTCCGACACCTCAGCAACTGATGATCTTGTCATCAGTGACTTAGAGTCAAAGAAACAAACTAAGATAGTAAGTCTGAACTCTTTTAAATCTCAATCAAATCAGCATACTGAGCAAAAGAAGTCTAAAGCCACAAATAAAAAATGCTATAAGTGTGGAAATAGACAACATGTGTTAACAAATTGTTCATCAGTACAAGCTTGTGTCCAACCAACCACCAGCAGTGAGTCAAATGTCTTACTGGTCAGTGGAAGCCAAGTTCAAGGCTTGTCCACTATGAACCCATCTCAGGATGGGTTCATAAATTGAACTAATATTTTACTCCTGATGTAGGGCATTCTTAGAGAGACTATCTGGTATCTGGACAGTGGGTGTTCCAGACATATGACCGGATGTAAGTCCCTGCTCAGCGACTACCAGGATGAAAGAGGTCCTGATGTAGTTTTTGGTGATAACAACATTGGTAAGACCAGAGGATATGGGGTCTTGACCAATGGAAATGTCATGTTTAAAAGGGTGGCATATGTTGAAGGACTGAAGCATAATCTATTAAGCATCATTCAGTTCTGTGATGCGAAAAATAAGGTGCTATTTGATCATGAAGCTGGAGTTGTTTACAACAAGAATGGAAGTGCTGTCCTGGGTGCTCAAAAGAAAGGAAATACATATGTAGTCAATATGGACTCAGCACAATCAGGAACATGCTTTTATTCCAGAACCGTTTCAGAAGAAAAATGGTTATGGCATAAGCGTCTTTCTCACCTGAACTTCAAGGCCATCAGCAAGCTCAGCAAGAATGACTTGGTAAATGGTCTTCCAAAGCTTACTTATGACAAAGACAAGCTTTGTTCAGCGTGTGAGAAGGGAAAGCATCACAGCTCTTCATTCAAAAGCAAACAAACATCTTCAGTGACAGAATGTTTTCAACTGATGCATATGGATCTGTTTGGTCCAGTGAGTTCTCCCAGTCTTGGTGGTAAAAGGTATTGCTTGGTAATTGTGGATGAATATTCCAGATATACTTGGGTATTCTTCCTCAAAGCCAAAAGTGATGCAACACAGGAAATCATATCCTTTATCAAAAAGATGGAAAACTTAAACGATTGTTCAGTTAAACATTTAAGAAGTGATAATGGCACTGAATTTAGAAATGTTGACCTTGAAAATTTATGTGATTCAAAAGGTATTTCTCAAAACTTCTCTGCACCAAGAACACCTCAACAAAATGGTGTTGCAGAGAGGAGAAATAGAACCTTGATTGAATCAGCAAGGTCAATGCTCATAGATGCTGGTCTTAAGACCCATTTCTGGGCTGAAGCAGTTAACACTGCCTGCTACACTCAGAATAGGTCTCTGATTGTCAAGAGACATGATAAGATAGCCTATGAGGTGTTAAGGTGGAGAAAACCTGACATAAGTTTTCTTCATGTTTTTGGCAGTACCTGCTATGTCTTAAACAAAAGAGATCACTTAGGAAAGTTTGATCCCAAAGCTGATGAAGGTATATTTGTTGGTTACTCAATCATTTCAAAAGCTTTCAGAGTTTATAATAAAAGAAGGGAATGTATTGAAGAATCAATGGATGTTACCTTTGATGAATCTTATGATGAATCACTCACTGATCCAAAAGACTATGAAAATCTTATTTTTAATACAATCAGTGATGACAAGCATGAGGTTCATCCATCAGATTCTGAAAGGGAAGATGATGTCCCTGAAGATACTTCTAGCTCTACTTTAGCTAAGAATGATTCAGGAACTTCATCTTTGCCTATTGATGTCCCACCATCATCATCTCATCATTTACATCAAAATAATAACACTCACTGTCCAAATCAAAGCTTAAATCATGCTTCTAATGCTGATGTGTCTGGTGGATCATCTCTGAATAATCAAGTCACTGCTGAACCTCAGCGAGTGACTAAATGGACTAGACATATTGATAATCAATTGATTATTGGTGATCCTCAATCCAAGGTCCAGACCAGATCAGCATCTGCTAACTTTTGTTTGTTTGTAAGCTTTGTGTCACTGATTGAGCCTAAGAAAATTGATGAGGCACTCACTGATCATCACTGGATAGCTGCCATGCAAGATGAGCTATCTCAGTTTGAAAGGAATAAAGTGTGGAAGTTAGTACCTCAAGAAGCTGGGAAATCTGTGATTGGAACAAGATGGGTGTTCAGAAACAAGATGGATGCTGATGGTGTTGTAATAAGGAATAAGGCTAGACTGGTTGCACAAGGTTACTGTCAGCAAGAAGGAATTGATTACGATGAAACCTTTGCACCAGTTGCTAGGCTTGAAGCAATCAGGTTGTTCTTAGCATATGCAGCTCACAAGAAGTTCAAGGTATATCAAATGGATGTGAAAAGTGCCTTCTTGAATGGAAAGCTGCAGGAAGAAGTGTATGTGAAGCAACCACCTGGATTCACTGATCCCAAGCATCCAGGTTATGTCTATTAGCTGGAAAAAGCTTTATATGGACTAAAACAAGCTCCTAGAGCTTGGTATGACACTCTCTCTACCTTCTTAACTAACTGTGGGTATGTCAGAGGTAAAATTGACAGCACACTTTTTATTAAAAAGGATAAGAGAGATGTTATATTGGTCCAAATTTATGTTGATGATATTATTTTTGGGTCTACTAACAATGACATGTGCAAGGAATTCAGTGACCTCATGACTAAAAGTTATGAAATGAGCATGATGGGTGAGCTAACATTTTTCCTTGGTCTGCAAATAAAGCAAACCAAGACTGGTATTTTTATAAATCAAGGAAAATATGTTAAAGATTTATTAAAGAAATTTGAATTCACCAACTGCTCATCCCTTGCTACACCAATGTCATCTGCAGTAAAATTACATGCTGATCCTGATGGTAAATCTGTAAACATCACTGCTTACAGAGGAATGATCGGGTCACTGCTGTATTTAACTGCTAGTAGACCAAACATTATGTTTGCTACTTATCTATGTGCTAGATATCAGGTTGATCCAAAGGAATCCCATTTGCTTGCTGTCAAAAGAATATTCAGATATCTGAAGGGTACACCAAATCTTGGTCTCTGGTACCCATCTGGTTCAGATTTCTCACTGAAAGGATATTCAGATTCTGATCATGCTGGATGCAAAATGGACAGAAAGAGTACCTCTGGTAGCTGTCAGTTTCTTGGAGAAAAGCTTGTAAGCTGGTCAAGCAAGAAACAAAATTCTGTCTCAACTTCTACTGCTGAGGCTGAATATGTCGCTGCTGGAGCTTGCACTGCTCAAATTCTGTGGATGAGAAATCAGCTCGCTGACTATGGTTTTGACTTTGGCAATGTTCCAATTTATTGTGACAGTCAAAGTGCCATTGCCATAGCAAATAATCCTGTGATGCACTCGAGGACAAAACATATTGATGTCAGATATCACTTCATCAGGGACCACGTCATGAAAGGTGACATTGAATTGCATTTCATTCCAACTGACTACCAACTCGCTGACATATTTACAAAACCTTTAGATGAGAAAAGATTTACCTTTCTCATCAGCGAGTTGGGAATGTTGAACTTAAATGATTAAAACCTGATTGTTTAATAAAAGGTAATTACAGAATATATGGTTTATAATTTTAACTTGCTGACCTATTATTCTCACTGATGTAATCAGCAAGAACAATAAGTTAGCATAGTTATAATCAACAAATTACATACTTTGTAACTGTACATGAGAATTCTTTATCTCACATAAATAAATTATATCTTATGCTTCACAAACTTGACTAGCTGATTAGATTAGTATTCTAAGTTGTAATCTGATTAGCGACATCAAATATGAAACATAATATTTATTTTATTTTAAGATATAACTTATTTTCATCTCGCTGAAACATAATGTATCAGCGAAAGTTTTGTTATTTTTTAATATAGCATTTATTTCGACATATATTCCTTACAATTAATACATTTTGTATTTAATTTTTAACGATTTATATTCGTAATAAATGCCTTATTAAAATATCTTATGGGAACTCGAAAAGGTACACTTTTTCTGACACCTCGTATACCTTTCCGGCGCACCACTCCCATCACCATTTAATGTTACCACTTATCACCATCATCACCCTACTCCCCTACCACCAACCACATTTTTTTTACTTTTTGACCACGTACATACTCATTTTGACCACACATTTTGTACCTCAGTAACCGTATATAAGCAGCGAAACCCTTACCTTTTTCATTCTTTACGCTTTCTAATTTTTCAAACTTCATCTTCTTCATTTTCTCTGCAAAATTTCTCAATTTTCAAATCTTCTACTTTTTCTTTTTCAAAAAATGGCAAGAACAAAATTTTTCAACAACGCTTACACACCGACCCCAGAGATTAAAGCTCTTCGAGCCTCTGCGGTCAGTGAGACGCTTGTCATTACAGTTCCCAAATCAAACTATTTGGGAAATGTAACTTGCCCTAAACCTGAGTATGCGGAGGTGATAAATTTTCTGAAAAATCACTTTATCCTCCCTGCTCTTACCTTGTCTCCTGGGGAAATGAACCCAGAATTGCTCAGTGAGTTCTGGTATACCTGCACTCACTCTGTCGTCTCTGGTGTTTCCCAACTCCAGGGTTTTATAGACAATGGTACCCAACCCATCACCATAACTGCCAACACCATCCACTCCATTTTACAACTGCTGACCTATGAGTCGTACGAGTCGCTGCCAGAGAGCGACGTTGCCAAACAAGGCCTCGTCGATCTTACTGAGATTGAGTGTAAATACTCAGTTGATGGCAGTGACAACCGTAAGTACTCTACGGTCCACAAAACAAAAATGGATGGTGTTTGGAATGCTCTTTTTACTAATTTTATTCAATCTTTGGGTACAAAATCAGGGAGCTATGATCAATTCAGCTCCCTGGAAGCCCAGATCAGTTGGTCACTGGTCAACTCTCTACGAGTTGACTATGCAAGTGTGATCTTTAACAAACTGATCACCAAAGTCGCTGAGCCTGCCAGGGCAAAATATGTACCTTACCCTAGGTATCTCTCACTGATCTTTAGGGATCAGTTTGCTGCCTATGATAGGGTATCTTTTCAGGGATTTGAGCCCACTCTGGTAGGATCTCAAATTTTCGCTAAACCAGCGACTGCGGTGTTACCCGCTTTTATGAAACACCCGGGGATCCTTGCACCCCAGCCTGTAACTTCTGTAAAAATGTCAGTTGCTGCCCCCTATCGACCACGTCACTGACTACACCCCCAGTGACTACTGTTGGTCAACCACCAGTCAAGAAACCACCCACTGCTCCCAAGAAAAAATCCAAATTAGGGTCCCTGACATTAAAGGATCAGGGAAAAAGAAGACATCTACGGATGCCAGTGGTGAATCAGTGACTGTACGTTCAGTTGCTGAGGGCACCACTGCTGAACCCTCAACTTTACCTGCTTCACTGGACTCCCGAAAGTCCAGTGACTCTAAAAAGGGACAACTACAGACAGCTGCAGTGGATCAAACCACTGTTAGCAGTGATTCGGGTGCACCCCACACCCTCAGATTGAGTCAACCCAGCCACTTGTCATCCTCACAAAAGGGTGACATTTCATTAAAAGGGCAAGTGACATCAGTGGGTGATAACACACTCATAGCTGATGTCACACCACTGGCTACAGACCCGGGCCACCTCTCATCTATCACTGCACCGGCTGTCAATGTCTCACCACTGACCCATGGTGAGATACAAGTCGCTACTTCTATTTCCAATGAACCACCAGCTAAATCACAAGCTGATGATGAGGAAATCATGCCCATGGACACCTCTGAGGACACCCAACCCATTCCTCCACCCACATCCAACTCTCCCATCAGAGAGCTCACCCCCACCTCTTTCTCCAGTGATAACATCCAAGTCGCTGCTGATCAGACCACACCCCCTGATCATGTAGCTCAATCTACACCTACCCCCATTATTATTACCCAAACTACTCCCCCAAACACCTCCACTCACTCCACATCAGATCAGCTACTGATGGAGTACATTGCCCAATCCCAAACCCAAATTAAGATGCTCACTGAAGATCGTGAGGCACTTATTGGGAATGTCTCTGTCCTACAGAAAGCTGTTACTGCTCTCACTGATGTCTACAACTCCATTGAGCCATGGAGCACATCTGTTAGTAAGAGAGTACAAACAGTAGCTGATGCTAGTGCTGCAATAAACCATGCAGTCACTGAGCTAGCCTCCACCTCCACCAACAACTTTACCAATCATGCCGCTGCCATTGCCCAGCTCACCACCAACCAAAATGACTTAGCCATTTCTGTATCTAACTACCTGTATAACACTGACAAAGTTATTAAGGTACTTCCACAGGTTGTCTCACAGCTTACAAAGACAAGAGCTGAGGTCGCTGCCCTGCGCGAGGAAAATGCTGATTTCACTGATCAGATACTTAGGGCAGTTGATCAGTTTGAGCGAACCAGTCAGGGGGAGAGTGAAGAAGAAGACTTTGTCTCTGATCCTGCGATGCCCCGTAAGATGACTGATCCGCTATCAAACAAAGCTCACAGGGACATTGTGCTCAACACTTTTGCACTTCGTTCGATCGCTGAGCAACCTGAATTGGAGGCCCTTGCAGTTGCTGAACTGTATTGGGTAGATATGGAGATAGCCACTGATATGGTGGATATCACTGAGAGCTTTCCTGAGTTCAGTGCTGAAGAGCTCAGGAACTACAATGGACTGGTGCAACAATGGGCAGTGGATGATGCTGCTAGGATAGAGGGTACCTCAGTGAGCTATGAATTGGCTCGCTGGGAATGGATGAATAGGGAAGTGATAGATGATGTATCTGATGATGAGGAAGATGATACCATCATGCATGATGCTGATGATAATGATGATGATAACAATGATGATGGCCAGGGAGGTGGTCATGGAAATGGTCAGGGTTCAGAAGATGAAGATGATGTAAATATGGAAGATCAACAACCCATATCATCTGTCATAAAGAGAAAAAGGACCAGTGACACCTCTCCTGCATCTACTCCTCCATCAAAGAAACAACAGGTCAGTGATCCTCAATTACATATTGTCATATCTGAGGTAGCTGTACCTTCATCTCCACCAGCAACCCTAAACCTACCCTCACCCACAGCAACTACAACTACAACAACCCAAATAACCTCATCTACCCCAGCAACAATAATACCAATCTCCACAGCAACTCCCTCCAACACAACCACTTCAGATACCTCCCCTACAGCATGCCTTTCCTCTGACTCAGCCTCAGATACCCCTTGTCCTGATGAAACAAAGGAACAGAGAGTTTCCAGAAAGATAAAGGCAAGACAGGACAGGGAGCATGAGATGATAATGCAAATAACCTTTCAGGCTGAGTTAAGAGAGGAACAAGAAAGGAAAAGGTTGCTGAAAGAGCAATCAGATGCTGACAGAGCATACCTACTGGAATTGAGCTCTAAAGATGCCAATGAAAGGGCCAGACTTCTTAAACAAAAGAAAGATCAAGAAGAGTCTGATGCTGCAATTGCCAGGGTACTTGCTGAGATAGAAGAGAGTGAGCTAGAGCAACATAAACTGAAAACATCAGCTAGCAAGAGCTCTAAAAAGAAAGGGGGAGCTGTCAGAACAGCAGTGGATAGGAAATGGGATGAAATTGATAGAAAAAGGTTTGCTGCCCGAATGACAGGGAGATCAAACCCTGCACCTATTACCAAGGTTAAACTGAAGAAGTCTAAGAATCAATCTCAACCTCAGCTGCTTATTCAAAGAGGTTCAGAGACTCAAGCCATGCTACTTGATCAAGTATGCAAGCCGCACAGAGAAGAATGGAATGAGATCAGGCTTGCTATCAGCCACTCAACAAGTGCAGCTAAAGCTGATGTCCTGAAAGAGATTGATAGACTATATCAAAAGATGGTGTCACTGCAACTTCTCAGACCAGAAGATACTGTCACATTTGGTGAAGAGATTATTCAGCCACCAAGCCCAAGGTATAGGTCAGGCACAAGCAGCATCTATCGAATCCCCAACACTTCAAGGTTAAATCTATCTATCCCTGCTGGTGTGCCAAAGCTTGAAGGACATGAAGTCACTGAGGGGGAAAAGGGTCTGGTATACAGGGACCTAAATGGTGCCCTTAGGTTTCAGAGAGAAGCTGAACTTGAGAAGGTTGATCAAGAACAACTCATACACCTAATCAGGTCAGCTAGCATGCTTCCTACAGATTCAAAGATCAGAAAAGCTATTCTCGATGAAGCCTTAGCAAGAAAATTCAGATACCTGCCCTCCAAAGACAAGTATGAACTTGAAGCTGAGCTTGGCATAGTGAAAGATGAGGAGATGTGGAGAGATAAATAATTTAGATATTTTGTAATAGTTAGCTTCTGTAAATATTTATTCAATGATATATATGAGGCTTGACACAGAAAATCTACAAGTACAAGTCACTGGGCAACCTACCTACTATCAGAGACTCAAATCTTTTCAACAACAAAAATTTACAAGTACAAGTCTCTGTGCAACCAACTTATCTTCAGAGACTAAAACTTTCCTGCAACTAGTTTGTCTAAGGGAGCTTTGACTTAAACCATTTATGGGGAGATTGTTGAGTCACTGATCGCTGAACTAAAGTGGTCACTGATCTCAAGGATTAAGGGGGAGATTTTGTAGGAGATTGTTGAAGTCACTGTTCGCTGATAAGTGAAGTCACTGATCATGCCATCTGTTCACAGTCTCTGATCTTCTCAATAATGTTCCATGAAGAAAATGATTCAAGTCAAGCTCCTGTTGCTGAAGGTCTCTAAGTCACTGATCATATGATAAGCCAGTAGATGAAGATCTTATCAAGATAAAAGACTCAACTATGTGTGTAGCTGATACTCATCTATCAGCGAGAGTCTCCAAGTCTTCTTGAGTTCTCTCTTCTGCTGAATAAAAGAAGTCACTGAAGATTAGCTGTTCAAGTCATTCTTTAGAGCATGTTAGCTCGCATCGAGAATGAGGAGAATTGTGTTTCTATCAGTGACTGCAGCATTAAATGCCGCATTAAATAAGAAGTTGACATTCGGCGTTATTACGGCGCAGCACGTGTTCCTCGAAACTTGAAAAAAGTAACGTGGATGCATTTGATTGGTTTATGGTACAAGGTGATATTTTCCAAGACAGAATGTCGTGCCATGATACATCACATCTCAACTACCTCTCCAATCAAGCAGAGACACGTGTCCTTCAGATCCGGAAATTAAGGATTTCAGCGTCTATAAATAGCGTAGTATGTTGTACTTCATTTTGTGTCGATTACTTGTATTGTCACTTGTTTGTCAGTGACTAGTTTGTCTAAGATACAAGTAACACCAGTGAGTAAACTAGTAGCGTGTTTGTCCACTACTAGCTTACCTCAGCGAGTGAGCAGTTAGCGTGTTTGTCTACTACTGTTCATCTCCTTTGTAATAGCTGTATTGTTTGATTTGGATTAGCTTTGGCTAATCTATTCCGCAATCAACAAGAGATAAATTTTAGTAATAAAAGAATTTATCTTTCAGCTACAATTGCTTCAGCAACTGAACTGCTTATCTTATATATATACTTGTGTTCATATTGCTGTTACTTTAATACGGTTAAAAACTTGCTAAACAAGATAACATTATAACAAAGAAAAGTTTTTAATTGTATTCAACCCCTCTTCTACAATTAACTCACTGTTAACGATTCACAATCACTAACATAATAGTGATTAGGGACTCACAGATTCTACTTTTAAAAAACGCAATCTCTTATAAAATTACAATCCTTGTTTGACACATATATAAGAGTAGGGATTCTTCAAAAATTAATCTTTTAAAAAAGAATCTTTTCAAACTAGCTTCTCATTAAAATCTCCATCTCCTATTTATTGATTTACTATATTACCCTTCTTTAATTATTAAAAACTTATTGTCATAAAATGTCATGTATATTTATGTCATTTTACATTCATAAGCTTCAGCCACAACTAATTTGCCAAACACTTCTAGAAAATAAAATCTCCAGCTCCATCCCTAAGCTAAAAAGTAAAAACTCCAGCTCCAGCTTCAAAAATTCCATCTCCATCTACATCTCCAGCTTCATCTCCATCTCCATCTCCAACTAGTTTTACCAAACACATCCTATATATCACTTTTAAAATTACTAATTTCAATTAGTTTGAGTTAATAAACTTTAATTGCTTTTGACGTTAATCACTAACTATAAAAAGTACTAATATACTCCTTCCGTCCCCCCTCAGTTGTCCACATTACTATTTTGGGTTGTCCCAAATAAGTGTCCACTTTCACGTTGTAACCAATCGAAAAGGACTTTAGTGGGTAGGGATGTTATTTGATCGGTTAAAAGTGTAGTTGTGACACCCGCAAAATTAGGACTTGTAATTAGTACCTAATCAAGTGTAATACATGTAATTAGTTCTGTGTTAGGCTAATTAATGTATCAATATATATATTGTTGAATATATACAAGTATGCGATTTGATTAAATCGTACAAGTTTCAAATCGAATGCAATTCGATTCAATTAATACGGACGTTGGTGAACAATTTTATTAAATAATATGACTTTATTTAATAACTCTATTTTATCCAAAATATTATTTAGATAATATTTCAACTCAAATTCGTATCATACAAACAACATTTACGCGACTAAAATAATAAACGCGCGAACAATCGAAATAAGAATAAGTTATATTTTATTACTCAAGTAAAAGTATTTGATGAAATACTTCAACAAAAACTTTAACAAATATTCGTATTTTAAAATAATTATTTATACGATTAAACGATAGCGATCTCGAACACCGCACGGAGTGCAAACGCGGGGGATTAAAACTGGGAGATTCCCTCCCCTCTTTCCCCAAAAATCTGCCAACCCCCCCCCCCCCCTTCCTTCACCTCACTTTCACCTCTCTCATTCTCTTTCTTCTTCTTTTTCTCTCAAACCATCACACCACCACAACCTCCTTAAATCATAAAATAACACCATAAAACGATCTCGAATCCTCACACTCGTTAGGAAGAAAAGAGTCACCGCGACACGATCTACATTTCCATCTTTCCGGAATTCTCCGACGTTAAGTCCTAAGTTTTCCGACAAAACTCAAAACCCTCCGATTTTACTTATTTTTACTTGTTTATGGGTTATTTAAGCTTATAATGTCCAAATATGGGTTGGGTAAAAGTTTCAAGTCAAACGGAGGTCGGAAAATACCTTTTCGGCTCATTTTCCAGCCAACAGCTCGTTATGTCGCAGAGGCTCCAGGCCACCTGCGACATAAGCTCTTATTTCGCCAAATCAGGTCTTATGTTGCATATAGCGACATAAGCCTCTATGTCGCACTAATCACGGATGTCGCATATAGCGACACAAATGGTTATGTCGCAGAAATTACGGACGTCGCATATAGCGACACAAAACACTATGTCGCAAAACTTATTCCCGTCGTATATAGCGACACAACGCCTTATGTCGCATTAAATTGCGGACGTCGCACTTAGCGACACAAGCCTTTACGTCGCAGTCATGATCTGCGACACAACAGACTATGTCGCACTTAGCGATACAAAGCCGTATGCCGCACACTATGTCGCATAAATCAGAAACTTGAAAACGAGAATTTTTTACTAAGTGTCAAACTTATGTAATTTCAAACACTTATACGATACGACTTTATAAACACATCGGAATATATTTATGAACATGAACACTCGAAGTCATAATAATAATATTAAGATTATTATTATAATCAATCACCAACGGGCCGTACGCGATTTCAAAACACAATCTAATCAACCAAGTCGTAGTAACTTGGACAAGTTAAACAACCAAATCGTAGTAATTTGGATAATTAAATCAACCAAGTCGTAGTAACTTGGACAAGTTAAACAACCAAATCGTAGTAATTTGGGACAATTCAATCAACCAAATCGTAGTAATTTGGATATTCTAGTTGGACGAACAACTACAAAGGTAGTCTTTCGAGATACCTACTCATGTTTATAACCATCGCGTGTCTTGGATACCCTCAGGTTACAAGTCTTCGGACATCAATTCACGGATAATCAAACAAGTTTATTAAGTTAAACTTCTCAAGGCTCAGGTGAGTCTCATAGCCCCTATTTTACGATTTTCATCAGGGGTGTGATTACATTGCTCGTTTTATTTTACAATATGAACGCAAGTACAATACTAATTAAATACTACATGAGTTGTTTTCACTAATCATTTCAAAGTCCTTCACAACATAGTGTGGTAATACATCTGTAGCGTGAATGTTAGTATATGATATCATATGAAATTGACAATCCTCGTCAGGGTTAGCACGCACTAACTAGTCAAATGGACGTATTAGCATTTGAAAAGACGAGTGTAGATTAGGCACTCGTAGGAGGCACCCCAGTTAGGTTTCCGTAGTTGGACCTGACACTCAAGTTAAGCTCAGACCATGTGCTCATGGCTGTATAACTTTTATTTTGCTTAATTGCATTTTAAATTCAATTAAATCTTGCGGTTCATACAAATATGTGTTGACATACAAACCTGTGAGCTCACCAGCGTTTCCCTGACCCATTTTAGCATGTATCACAGGTACTCGGTAGTAGGTTGGCTGCCCAATCAGGATTCATTAGCTCGAGTCTTCATTCAATCAATCAGAGATTTAGTTGCATTATTATATTTTTGTATAAAGTAATTATGTAATGTAAATATCTCAATTTCAAGGAACTGAGCTAATGTAAACAATATTTTTGATGTAAACTTTGGTTTTATCAATACAATGTAAAATGACGCATTTAGTGGTCATTCATTATATCTTTGTGCTTGTGATTATTGATTAGTCGCGCCTCGACCTGATTCGCTTCCGCAACCCGAATTTGGGGGTGCGACAGATTGGTATCAGAGCCTAAGGTTTTAGTGAACTAGGTTGCATTTAGTGGGCCTAGACTATGACTGTTAGGCAGTATTCCCTATTAAGTATGATTAGGTCTAGTGACTAAATTGTATTGGTTTGATTTAACATAGCCTGATCAACTATGTACAATTAAAAGAATATGATGTGAGATCTGAAAGGAGTCATGACTAAACAGGATACACTAGTTGACTCTGACCACGAGAGAAACCGGGACTCAAACATGTCTGTGATTAGACACTTTAGGCTATTATGTGATATATATATATATATATATATATATACACACACACACATACATACATAGATAGGCCTCACTCTCGCTCAATATCTTAGGTTATATTATATATGTATTATATGAATATAGGCCTCATTCTTTCTAACGCTTTGTCTCATAATGGCAAACACACCACCCAACTCGTCACGCTCTCATCCGTATAGATCACCAAACCCAAGAGTGGCTAGGAGGAACAGCAGGTTGCCTCGAGCTAACCCATACCCTACTCATTTCACTTTGTCGGACTTAGCAACTAGACTACACCGACACGAGCAACGACTTGATACAATGGATATTGAACTCCAAGAAACCAATGAAAACTGGAGACTCACATCACTCAAACGTATCAATCAAGTCTCCAAAGATCACGAAAATACCGTCAACCACATGGACACCCTTGACAACCATCTGGGTGAAACCATCAAAACTATGGAGGTTTTCCACAACCAAGTGATTGGCAACCAAAACGAAATTTCCGTCCTACAATCAAGGCTAAATCAGTGCGAGACACGTCTAAGGGAAACCGAGGACGCCCTCCGAATGGTTAGCAGACTTGCAGAATCTGTGGACCATCTCACTGCACTACTACCACAACTCAATCTACGTCAGGATTAGCTTAGGCTAAATCTGTACTTTATCATGCTTTCGTAGGACCTATGTAATTCAACCGGATGTAATAATTCCCGACACCTTTTGTCAAAAATCTAATCCTGTAACTTTGGGACACGTAATTCGAAATTGTCTGTAATCGTTTAACATCGTAATATCAATCGACAATTTCTTTCAACTATCTTACATTGTTAATTTTCACCTTGTGATGTTGTATATTACCGTTTTAATATATGTACATCTACCGAATTTTCATTCTGGTACAACTTCTCATGTGCCTCTTGTTTCTCTCTTGAAGAATCATGCCGCCAAAGAGGAAAAGTTACAGTGATGCCGAACTTGCTGTTGTCGTATCTCGAGCAGTAGCCGATGCTTTGGCTGCTCGGGATTCGCCTCGAAACTCATGAAGAAATGACGAAACACCAGTCAATACCCCTGTTATCAAACCTTGCTCATACAAGGATTTTCTTAGATGCAAACCGCTCTACTTCAAAGGCACGGAAGGTGCTATTGGTCTAATCAGGTGGATTGAACGTATGGAATCCGTTTTCAACCTCTGCAACTGTACGGAGGATAACAAAGTCAAGTTTGCTTCTTACACCTTTCAGGAAGGTGCACTTAGGTGGTGGAACACCCACGTAAACTCTGTGGGCATTGAGATAGCAAACCGGCTTCCTTGGGCTGAACTGAAGAAAAAGCTTAGGGGAAAATATTATCCCGAAGAAGAACTGCACCGTCTAGAGGAAGAATTCTGGCACTTGACAGTGCAGGGAACTGACATTGCTGGATATACCACCAAATTCTAGCAAATTGCTTTGTTGTGCCCTGGTTTGGTTGATCTGAGAAAAATTGCATTAAAAGGTACATGATATCGCGTAAAAAGTCATGTTTTTACTACCGATATCTCTCTCATTCTAGAACGATTCTTGACATTTTAAACTCAAAACCAATACAAATCAATGATATTATGCCAAGATGGTCAAAACAAAGTTGCACGATAAAAATCAAGCAAAACGGATGAAAAATGAAGATCCACGCACGTTTGAAGATTCAAGGTATCAAAATGAGATTTCAAGACAAAAGTGCCCATCATCAACATCCATCTCACCCAAGATGTTCGTTTTCAAATTACGAATCTAACAGAAGAAGAATCAATAAAAACGGATAAAGAATGAAGGTCTACGCCCGCTAGAAGATCCAAATGATTCGTATGCAATATCTGGAGATAGGAGATATATTTTTTGGATATCTTTACATCAAAATCTTCGTTTTTGAATTACGAATCCAATGCAAAAAGAATCAACATAAACGGACGCATAACAAAGAAGATACACACAAATTAAGCAACGCAACGAAAGACGACGGACCGGGGAAGGTGGCAGCCGGCCGCCGCCGGCCAACAGCCAGCAGCCTCCGGCCAGCAGCCAGGCCGCACCGGCCTCCACCCCTTCCCATCTCTTTTGCGTTTTTTCTTCCTTGCTTGTACCCGGTGCACCACCTTTCGCTACTTTTTACGTACCCGGTGCACCATCTTTCGCTACTTTTTCATACCCGGTGCACCACCTTTCGCTACTTTTTCTAATGTGATCCATATTTTCCCTATAAATACAGCCCCTAGGCCTCCATTTGAAGATGTCGCATATGCATTATGCATAATTCTCTCTTTACTTTCTCATTCTATTTTCTTACTTCAAAAGTAGTGTTAGGCTAGTTAAGGAGCTTGTTCAAAGTAGAACGAAAGCTAGGGAACATTTTATAATCTTTGGTGTACGCTTGGAGTTAAGCTTATTAATTCAAGTCTATTCCTTCTCGCATTATAATCCGGGTTCTTTCTATCCTATTCTATCTTAATTAAATATGTATGCTTTAATTATGCTAGAATTAGTTTGTGCCATGATTAGCGAGTAGATTACTATTGTATTTGTTGTGATGTAGTTAGCATATATAATTGTGGGATGACTTTAAATATGTCGTGAAACAATATGATGGCCCCTATTCGACTGTTTACTCGGTATAGTGCTGGAAATGCTTTTAAGCAAAGTACATACGTATGGAAGCCGGTAACAATCGAAGGTAGTTGTATTATGGATCGACATTATAAAACGAAAACTTTATGAACGGACTTACCCTATGATTTTAAACCTAAAACTTATATTCGCCTTTCGATTAACAAACGTGATTGTAACCTTGTTAAGAGGAGTCGCGAACCTTGATACTTGGTCAATAGTTATCTGTGTAAAAACTATGTTTTTAACTGTAACGTCATGCAAGCATCGTAAAATGCAATGTGATTACGTGGACGACTTGCCATGAGTATTGTACACTTTCGATCACAATGTAATTATCATGTAAACATGGCGAAGAAATTAAATTCACAATGGAAACATCGGTAAACGATTAAATACACTGTGAATCACCATAGCATTTTCCGTCATGGTCTGGGTTTAACTTTATGCAAAAAGCCGTCAGCATTTTAATTAGCATTTTAATTAGATTAGTTAATTTAGATTAGATTAGAGTAGGTAGGCTACAGGCTAAATAACCACTTACGAAAACCTAGGGATTTGTTAATTGTAATGAGAAAGGCAAGTTTGGAATCTAAGTTACACTGATATCCTTTCCTAGAAATGTAAAACTAAAAGTAAGATACGCAAGAACCTTGAACGTTTTCCCCTGTTTATCATCCTTAAGTTTCATTAATAGGAATTGGTTAATAAGTCCGAACATATATTCTAAGTTAATTGTTTAATGGATTTGAAATCTTTATAGTATTAAGAACGGTCAGATTTGTAATGACCTTCTACTCTATTCCTTCGCCCACGAGCGAATACGTTTAATAATACGGGCCACTGACTCCCTCACAGGAGAGTGTGGAGAGTTGAGGATCGTCTGTCTGATCAGAATCATGACACCTTAGTTCCTCGTGACATATTCGTTGATAACCGACTAATAGGGAATTTATTGGTTATACCACTGAGTGTTGAATCCACTAAACATTTCCAATTTAGATGATCATTTTCCCATAAGAGTCATCATCCCACATTATTAGCTAACGAACTCACAACAAATACTAATTTTATTATCTGATTTATTATTACACTTTTATTCGCTTTATTTAGTTTACTTAGTTAACTGAACCAAAACCCCCAACACACTCTTTTAAAACCTTTACTAGAAAAGAAAGATTGATTGGATCACCTCCGTTTCAATTCAGTTTCTCTTTAAGAACGACTCTTGGTCATACTTACCATCTACTAGCCTTTGGTTCAGTATTAGTAAGTCATACTTAGACCCCAACAAATATAAATTTAAAACAAACCGATCGTGATCCGTACGTCATCCTCATACGACGCTTCGGGGCGCAACAAGCTTTTGGAGCCGCTGCCGGGGAGACTAACTGTCCGATACAGAGGCCCAACCAATCCCAATTCTAGTAAACCCTTAGGATAAAACCTTCTAGGAAAAAAAACACAAAAACAAGTATTTACTTTCTTGTCTTTCCTTTTTAGTGTATGACCTGTTCCCCTAGATCTGCACCACTGTTTAATCTCCCTGATCCAGAACTTATAATACGTACCATTCGACGAGAAAAGAAGCAATCCGCACTAAAACAAGCAATGGCTGAACGCATCACTCTCGCTGACAACAGTAAACCCTCTGTCGAAGGAAGAGGAGGACCAATTCTCTACCCTGAAACCCCTGATCAATCTTTCGAGCTTAAGCACCACATCATCCAACTAATCTAAAACCACTGTCAATTCCATAGATTACCCAATGATGATCCAAACTCTCACCTCGACAAATTCATATCTCTTTCAAACTCCTACGCACAAAACGGAATTAGTCAAGACATAATCCGTTTGTACCTTTTCCCTTATTCGCTCACACATCATGCGCAAATATGGTTTGAAGGTTTAGAGACCGGCTCTATCCCTTCATGGACTGTGATGGCAACAAAGTTTCTAACCAAGTACTTTCCGCCTTCTAAACAAAACAAACTTCGAAATGACATCATGAATTTCCACCAAGCTTTTGATGAGTCATTATACACCGCATGGGAACGATTCAAAGGAGCCTTGAAGAAATGCCCTAATCACCGACTCGACAAATCTGCACAATTGTGTACCTTCTATAATGGTTTAGACCCTAACCACCGAACCACCCTCGACGCTGCCGCACAAGGAAGCTTCATGGCAAAGACCGACGAAGAAGGATGGAACCTTATTGAGAACATGACTATGCATCACCACGATTGGAACTCTGGAGATCACTCAACGTCTTCAGCACCTCTCGCCGCATCAAATCCAATTCCAGTCGAAGCAATTAAGGTATTAACGGATAAAATGGACTCACTTGTCAAACAGTTTGGAGAACTTAAGAAACAACAGCACCAAGTACACCAAGTGCAAGTCTGTCAACACTGCACCAATCCGCAACCACCTGGTGAATACCAAGTTGAATACGAAGAAGCAGATGGCACCGTCTACTATGCTCAGTTTCCTGCTCGACAACAAAATTTTCCACCCGGTTTCAATCAAAACAACAACCAACCTAGAGGACCTCCATTCCAACCAAGAAACAACAAACCATACCAACCCCGATACCCACCTAGATACCCACCTTACCCACAACAATCATAACCCTCTTATAACCAACCCCTCGCACTTCCTGCACCAACTTCCGACACAAACCAAACCCCTGAACAACCTGCAAAGACAAATGCCCCAGCTTCAAGTTCAGATGAAGCCTTCACCCAATTCATGCAAGGTCAACACCTGCTCAACCAAAATACGTCCGCCAGACAAGATCAAGCCGACCTCTTTATGAGAAATCAATTGGCTGGGCTAAAGAATTTGGAAGCTCAGATTGGACAATTGGCACAACGTCTTGATAACAGACCCAGAGGAAGCTTGCCTAGAAACACGGTTCACAACCCACATGTTGAGGAAGCAAAGCAACTTACTACCACCGATGAAGCATCTACTACACCACCAGCTGTTATTCCAGTAAAAGAGGAAGAACCAAAGATCAAGATACTATCTGTGGAAACCACTCCGACCATAAACAAAAAGGTTAGGATCCCTTACCCCGCTAGACTTAAAGCTCCAACCAAGAAATTATCATCCTTTAAGCTAGATGGAAAATTTCTCGATACCATGTCTAGAGTTCCCGATCGAAATAAATATATGAGGAAATTGCTATCCACTAAGGATAAACTGCCCGAAGTAAACAACATTCCCCTTAGTTCTGAAACATCAGCCCTACTTAAGAATAGCCTTCCCGAAAAACTAGGAGACACCGGTACATTTACACTCCCTTGTTCTATTTACCAATCCGGAGAAATAAGCGCCTTAGGCGACTTAGGAGCCAGCATTAACCTTATGCCCTACTCCCTGTTTAAGAGGCTGGAACTTGAAAACTTGAAACCCACTAAGAAGACTGTCCAGCTAGCTGATCAATCTGTTAGATACCCAAAAGGAATAGCTGAGAACGTTCTAGTTCAAGTTAACAAATTCTTCTTTCCAACGGATTTCATGGTAATGGATATCCACGAGGACATAAACATCCCGATTATCCTTGGAAGACCATTCATGAACACAGCTAGAGCAGTAATTGATGTGTATAACCACACGATTGTATTACGATCACATGGTGAAAGCATTACTTACAAGATCGACCAACCGGAATGCACTCCAGAAGAAGAAGAATGCTATGCTATATCAACAGGCAGAATTTGTTCCGATGACGAATCAGAACCAGAAGAAGAGCAACATTTCACTCAATCATCAGTTTTCATCTCTGATTCTGAGTATGACCCAGAAGAAGAGGAAGAATATGAAGAAGCAGAGGAAGAAATTGAATCTGAAAACGAAGAACCTGAAGAAGAAACTGAAAAGGAGGAAGAAATCGAAGAAGAAGAAGAAGAGGAAGAAATGGAGGAAGATGAAGATCAAGCTGATTCACCACAGATGGCTGAAGTCAAAAGAATACAAGACTGCAAAGACTACAATTCATCAGAAGAATCCTTTGATTATGGAGCCATCTACCAAGAGCTCAGATCCACTCATCTCAAAAGAATGGGAAACATTCTTGACTCTTATCTCGATCCATCGAAACCCTTTACCAGAACCCGACTCCGAGATATAGATACTTTTGAAGAAGAACTCCGAACATCACAGCACCCAGACGTGTATGCTAAACTCCTACAAAGAATTTCTGCATATAAGTCACGACAACCAGAAAGCTTTGTTGGAGAAAACCTTCAAAACACCATCACGGAAGTCAGAACCATCGAAATCGACAGTACTCAACCTTTCAACAATGCACCCTCAGATGAAGAATTCCACCAATTTCCAGATTCACGAGACGAAGATTCTGACTACAAAAGTGTCGAATTTGACGGCGATTTTATTGACGTCACTATCGATGAACGCTCTATTCCAAAAACCCCTCTTGCTCCACCAAATTCCCCCATCATCACCGCTGAGAGATTAGAGATTCCGCTCATAGATACTCACCAAGACATGATCGAACTAATTGATAAATACACCGATGTGCGCATCATTGTAGAGGCTATCAAAGAGTCAACCAATGACTACAACACCGCTTAGAGACACCTAATCAAGCAGATTGAACGAGAATACGATTCATATCTCACCAATTATGGAGAACCAGTGCCCCAAACTTTGCTCAGACATATCCAAGAGTTCTCCGATTCCCTTCAAGAACAAGTCACCAGAGAAGCTCAACAGCCAGAAAGACTAGACTACCCAATGGGAGAAGTCGAGTTTTGCAGCAACCAAAGGAAAATATACCAAAAAGTATATTGTGCCTTAGCCGGATCAGCTTTTCCCTACTCATCAAGTCAGAAGGCTATACTTGCATCAATGAGAACCCATCTTGAAAGAGCTACTGGAAATTCACAGAATTATGCTGACATAAGAATGGTGGGAGATCTTAGAACCCTTCTAGATCTCATCGAAACTGGAGAACATTTCACAACTTCAGAAAACTTCAGGATCGTCATTCACTCCACTATTGGTCATCACGTTGAACTAATAGTTGATGAACTAAATCAAGCAGCATTCGAAGAAAACACTCCTGATATTCCAACACGTTATTGGCACATGTCACCAGTCAACTTAGCATCCTATGTAATAGATCGACTGCATGGAATGTATGAGGAAGAAGACATAGAAATTGACACTTACCGCAATGGATATCGTGAAATATTAAGCAAGCTAACCTATGTCTTCACTGACTCGAATTTTCCCTTCAACCGCGAACAACATCAACTCATCAGACAAGTATGCCAAGCCACTAGATCCTTCGGAGGAGACCCATTGGCCAATGATTTTGAAGAAATAAAAACTGAATTCATGGCTTTAATCACCTCAATAGGCAGAAACCACCCACAACGTGAAATTGTTCAAACTCACACCTGCTCTCGAATCGACCCCAACGGACCAGTCAAAAGGGCAGTTCGATACATCAGCTATGGGATGGCAATCCTCGACAGATTAGCCACTGATCACTTCAAAAGCTTCAGAATGGAATCCACCCCTCCACCAACTCTCATTACTGACATGATAGAACAGTTTCTGCGATACTTTCCTCCACGATATGCCCTACCTAGGAACCACAGTGACCACTCTAGCACCACGGACACATCCAACATCATCTGAAGAAGAAAGGACTAAGTCAAGCTCTCGACTTTAAAAGAGCGCTTCTCGGGAGGCAACCCGTGTTTTTACATTTCTGCAATTTTACTTTCCAAGAAGTGATGAAATGTCCGACTATCTTTCACACTCGGATCATACAAAGCATGCTCCAGCCTGCAAGAAAATATCAACACCAGAAGAATAGTATATCCGACGTGTTCACACCTACGAGACCAATCACAAGAAGACTTGATCAAGAATGCACCAAGGAAGACAGAATCCGGCACATGCAACTCAAGGAACACTGCAACCACCGGGGAGTACTTCTATATCGTCTCTTTCATTTGTTTAAATATACCATATCCATTATGCTTATCACTAAGTGTGGGATTCAAACCCAAAACACACTACTAAAAGAATACGTTTTAAATGTTTAAATTCCTAAGTGTGAGATTTTCACCCCAGTTAGAGCTTAGATTATAAACATCGAGGACGATGTTCCTTTAAGTGTGGGATAGTAGTAGTTACACTACTGTAAAATGGATAATGGTATATGCTTGATTCTAAGTCGTTGCTCTTTAAGACCATGCTTCTCCAATAAGTAAGCAAATTTTTCAGAATTAAGTTGAAAATATGTTGAAAATGAAATTTTTTAGACAAAGAATGATTTACCTTGGGGAAGAAGGATAAATAAAATACAAATTCCTTTGGAAAATTAGTTTACCATAAAGAGCATCACATGACTAGGCGCACAACAACCCAACTTTCGATTCATGAGGTATCTTGAGCCATATAAAAAGCATTCACTTTTAATGCTTCACTTTTTTGATTCTTGAGTGTGCCGATGTATGCGTTTAGAATCAGAACTTGCTCCTGTTATGCATTTCGAATCCAGATTGGTTAGTGAAAAAGAGATTGAATCACATCATTTTTAAACCCATCCATATACCCATACACCCATACTCCCAAGAAAAAATAGATACGTTACCTCTACTTTCTCAAAAGCATCCCCCAAACTTTGAAACAAAGTTCCAAAGATGAACGAAGAGAAATCGCAAGGAGATGACGTCGAAAAAAAAGAGAAAAGAAAATTCAAGAAAGAAAAATCCGAAGAAAAAAGACTCCTCCCGTAAACACCAAAAAGGCGTCAATCCTCCAAAAAATTTCCAGCTTCAACAAAAAGAAACCCATCAAAAACCCAACAAAACCCCCTCTCATTCCATAAACACTCTACTTCTAAAAGCCTTGCATCACTTCCCCTAGAATGATTGTGGCTAGATTGACTTCGCACTCACCAAAAGGTAACGATTTGATTCTCGATCAAGCCTATGACGATAAACGATACATGACTGGTGTTCTGAGTGATTGATAATATTAGAATAGGAAACCCTAAAAACTTTGAGTGATTTGAGTGACCACCTAGAGAGGATCGCCTAGTCATGTATCCAAGATCAAAGATCAAAAGCATGCTCCCAAAGATTACAACCCTGCTTTTTCAAAGAACGAATATTTTATTTTTCAAAACCCCCCTAGTAAAAAGTTCTACCCTAAAATATTTCATTATCTGCTTATTTTAACCATGCTTGAAATTCGAGTTTGCTTGAGGACAAGCAAAGTTCTAAGTATGGGATACTTGATATCGCGTAAAAAGTCATGTTTTTACTACCGATATCTCTCTCATTCTAGAACGATTCTTGGCATTTTAAACTCAAAACCAATACAAATCAATGATATTATGCCAAGATGGTCAAAACAAGCTTGCACGATAAAAATCAAGCAAAACGGATGAAAAACGAAGATTCCACACACGTTTGAAGATTCAAGGCATCAAAACGAGATTTCAAGACAAAAGTGCCCATCATCAATATCCATCTCACCCAAGATGTTAGTTTTCAAATTACGAATCCAACAGAAGAAGAATCAACAAAAACGGGTAAAGAATGAAGGTTCTACGCCCGCCGGAAGATCCAAATGATTCGTACGCAATATCTAGAGATAGGAGATATATTTTTGGGATATCTTTACATCAAAATCTTCGTTTTTGAATTAAAAATCAAACGCAAAAAAAATCAACGCAAACGGACGCATAAGGAAGAAGATACGCACGAATTAAGGAACGCAACGAAAGACGACGGACCGGGGCGGGTGGCAGCCGGCCGCCGCCGGCCAACAGCCAGCCGCCTCCGGCCAGCAGCCAGGCGGCACCGGCCTCCACCCCCCTTTCTCTTTTGCGCTTTTTTGTCCTTGCTTGTACCCGGTGCACCACCTTTCACTACTTTTCCGTACCCGGTGCACCACCTTTCACTACTTTTTCGTACCCGGTGCACCACCTTTCGCTACTTTTTCTAATGTGAACCTAGGGATACTAATGTGAGCCATATTTTCCCTTAATATAAAGCCCCTAGGCCTCCATTTGAAGATGTCGCATATGCATTATGCATAATTCTCTCTTTACTTTCTCATTCTATTTTCTTACTTCAAAATTAGTGTTAGGCTAGTTAAGGAGATTGTTCAAAGTAGAACGAAAGCTAGGGAACATTTTGTAATCTTTGGTGTACGCTTGGAGTTAAGATTATTAATTCAAGTCTATTCCTTCTCGCATTATAATCCGGGTTCTTTCTATCCTATTCTATCTTAATTAAATATGTATGCTTTAATTATGCTAGAATTAGTTTGTGCCATGATTAGCGAGTAGATTACTATTGTATTTGTTGTGATGTAGTTAGCATATATAATTGTGGGATGACTTTAAATATGTCGTGAAACAATATGATGGCCCCTATTCGACTGTTTACTCGGTATAGTGCTGGAAATGCTTTTAAGCAAAGTACATACGTATGGAAGCCGGTAACAATCGAAGGTAGTTGTATTATGGATTGACATTATAAAACGAAAACTTTATGAACGGACTTACCCTATGATTTTAAACCTAAAACTTATATTCGCCTTTCGGTTAACAAATGTGATTTTAACCTTGTTAAGAGGAGTCGCGAACCTTGATACTTCGTCAATAGTTATCTGTGTAAAAACTATGTTTTTAACTGTAACGTCATGCAAGCATCGTAAAATGCAATGTGATTACGTGGACTTGCCATGAGTATTGTACACTTTCGATCACAATGTACTTATCATGTAAACATGGCGAAGCAATTAAATTCACAATGGAAACATCGGTAAACGATTAAATACAATGTGAATCACCATAGCATTTTCCGACATGGTCTGGGTTTAACTTTATGCAAAAAGCCGTCAGCATTTTAATTAGCATTTTAATTAGATTAGTTAATTTAGATTAGATTAGAGTAGATAGGCTACAGGCTAAATAACCATTTACGAAAACCTAGGGAATTTGTTAACTTTAATGAGAAAGGCAAGTTTGGAATCTAAGTTACACTGATATCCTTTCCTAGAAATATGAAACCAAAAGTAAGATACGCAAGAACCTTGAACGTTTTCCCCTGTTTATCATCCTTAAGTTTCATTAATAGGAATTGGTTAATAAGTCCGAACAGAAATTCTAAGTTAATTGTTTAATGGATTTGAAATCTTTATAGTATTAAGAACGGTCAGATTTGTAATGACCTTCTACTCTATTCCTTCACCCACGAGTGAATACGTTCAATAATACGGGCCACTGACTCCCTCACAGGAGAGTGTGGAGAGTTGAGCATCGTCTGTCTGATCAGAATCATGACACCTTAGTTCCTCGTGACATATTAGTTGATAACCGACTAACAGGGAATTTATTGGTTATACCACTGAGTGTTGAATCCACTAAACATTTCCAATTTAGATGATCGTTTTCCCATAAGAGTCATCATCCCACGTTATTAGCTAACGAACTCACAACAAATACTACTTTTATTATCTGATTTATTATTACACTTTTATTCGCTTTATTTAGTTTACTTAGTTAACTGAACCAAAACCCCCAACGCACTCTTTTAAAATCTTTACTTGAAAAGAAAGATTGATTGGATCACCTCCGTTTCAATTCAGTTCTCTTTAAGAACGACTCTAGGTCATACTTACCATCTACTAGCCTTTGGTTCAGTATTAGTAAGTCATACTTAGACCCTAGCAAATATAAATTTAAAACAAATGGTTCGCGATCCGTACGTCGTCCTCATACGATGCTTCGGGGCGCAACAGTACATCCGTGGCCTCCCGGAGAATATCCAGGGGAACGTTGCCTCATCTAAACCAACCACTGTTGACAGTGCAATCCAATTAGCTCATGAACTTATGGCCATGGTTGTCAGCCGTGAGACATCCAACACATCCTCCTCTAGCAACAACAAACGCAAATCGTCTGAACACCACAATAACCACAACAAGAAATCCAATGCCATCCAAGTTTACAACACATATTTTGAACCCAAGCGTTGATACACTGGGGTCAGGCCATACTGCTCCAAGTGTAACTACCATCACGATGGTCCATGTAGTACTCTCTGCAACAACTGCAGGAGGTACGGGCACTTGACCAAGGATTGCCGAGCCCTTAAATCCAATAACAACACCTCTCACAACAATGCAAACCAACCCAAATCCTGCTTTGGGTGTGGGGAAACGGGACACTTCAGAAACGAATGTCCTAAAAACAAGAACAAGAGCAACAACAACAACAACAACGCAAGGGGAAGAGCGTTCGTACTTAACTCTGGGGATGCCCGTCAGGACCCGAATGTGGTCACGGGTATGTTCCTTCTCAACAACTTATCTGCTTCTATTCTGTTTGATACTGGTGCCGATAGAAGTTTTATTTCTGATGAGTTTTGCCCCCTACTTGATCTCGCACCTATTGATCTAGATGTTAAGTAAACCGTAGAACTTGCAAATGGTAAACTCATAGAAACCGATAGTATGATACCTAATTGCACTTTAAACCTAGCCAACAAAATCTTTTCAATCGATCTTATGCCTGTTGAAATTGGAAGTTTCGACGTCATCATTGGTATGGACTGGTTGTCCAAGCATCGTGCCGAAATCATTAGTTACGATAAAATCGTTCGTATTCCTCTCGCCGTCGGTAGAACCTTGGTCATACAGGGGGAGACCGGTGGGACGAGACTCAACATCATATCTTGCTTGAAAACCCGGAAATTTCTGAGAAAGGGTTATCTAGCAATCCTCGCACACATCATGGAGAAAAAGTCGGAGGAGATGCGACTTGAGGATGTGCCCATCGTTCGAGACTTTTCAGAAGTCTTTCCCGAAGAACTACCTGGTCTACCACCACCAAGACAGGTTGAGTTCTCAATCGACGTCGTTCCAGGTGCCGCACCTGTGGCCCGAGCACCATACCGCTTAGCTCCATCCGAACTTCAGGAGTTGTCCAACCAATTACAGGAACTCCTGGAAAGAGGATTCATTAGGCCGAGTTCTTCACCTTGGGGAGCTCCGGGACTATTTGTCAAAAAGAAAGACGGTTCTTTCAGAATGTGTATCGACTAGCGCGAACTCAACAAACTCACCGTCAAGAACCGGTATCCACTTCCTCGTATTGATGACCTGTTTGACCAACTACAGGGGTCGAGTTTTTATTCAAAGATCGATCTCCGGTCAGGTTATCACCAACTACGTGTTCGTGACACCGACATCCCAAAAACTGCTTTCAGAACCTGGTATGGGCATTACGAATTTCAAGTGATGCCATTAGGTCTAACCAACGCACCGGTTGTATTCATGGATCTTATGAATCGGATGTGCAAGCCATATCTCAACAAGTTTATCATTGTCTTCATTGACGACATTCTCATTTACTTGCGAAACGAACAAGAACACGCACAACATCTCAAAACTATCCTAGAGCTACTTAAGCACGAGGAGCTTTACGCCAAATTCTCTAAGTGTGAGTTCTGGATGCAAACCGTTCAATTCCTTGGACACGTGATTGACAGTCAAGGAATTCACGCCGATCTATCGAAAATTGAGGTGGTACGTCAATTTTTAGGATTGGTGGGGTATTATCGTCGGTTCATCGAAAATTTCTCAAAAATAGCCCAACCACTCACGACACTGACTCAGAAAGACAAAGAGTTCGATTAGACTGATAAACAAGAGTCAGCATTTCAACTTCTGAAACAAAAGCTTTGCAGTGCTCCAATTCTATCCTTACCCGAAGGCACCGATGACTTCGTGGTATACTGCGATGCTTCTCACCAAGGTCTTGGTTGCGTGCTGATGCAACGAGACAAAGTCATTGCTTACGCTTCACGACAGCTCAAAATTCACGAAAAGAACTACACCACCCACGATCTTGAGCTAGGAGTTGTCATCTTTGCCCTCAAAATCTGGAGACATTACCTCTATGGCACTAAGAGCACAATCTTTACCAATCACAAAAGTCTCCAACACATATTTGATAAGAAGGATCTCAACATGAGACAACGTCGGCGGGTCGAGTTGATCACCGATTACGATTGCGAAATCAAATACCATCCGGGTAAGGCTAATGTTGTTGCCGATGCCCTCATTCAAAAGGAGCGATCGAAACCACTTCGAGTCCGAGCCCTCATCATGACCATTCACAATGATCTAAAAGTTCAGGCTCTCACTGCTCAACTCGAAGCTCTGAAACCCAATAACATCAAAAACGAAGCCTTGCGAGGCATGGACAAATAATTCGAAATCAAACCTAACGGGATTAGGTATTTCTCAAACTGAATCTGGTTACCCAGTTTTGGAAACCTGCGAGACTTGGTGATGGATGAAGCTCACAAGTCCAAATATTCTATCCATCCTAGATTCGAAAAAATGTATCACGGCATCAAGGAATTTTATTGGTGGCCGAATATGAAAGCTAAAATCGTTACATACGTCAGCAAGTGCCTTACTTGCTCAAAAGTCAAAGCCGAGTATCAAAAACCTTCTGGTTTACTCTAACAGCCCAGCATTCCTGAATGGAAATAGGAACAAATTGCCATGGATTTCATAACCAAATTACCCAAGTCATCGAGCGGTTGCGATACCATTTGGGTGATTATCGATCGTCTCACGAAATCTGCTCACTTCTTGGCAATCAAGGAAACCGATAAAATGGAACGCCTCATACGAATCTACATCAAAGAGGTTGTTTCTCGACACGGTGTTCCAATCTCGATTATCTCCGATAGGGATAGTCATTTCACATCTCACTTTTGGCAATCACTTCAAAAATCATGGGGTACCTGTCTTGATATGAGTACCGCATACCATCCTCAAACCGATGGCCAAAGTGAACGAACGATTCAAACACTGGAAGACATGCTACGAGCTTGCGTAGTTGACTTCGGTGTAAACTGGGAAAAACATCTACCGTTGTGCAAGTTTTCATACAACAACAGTTATCATACCAGCATTAAGGATGCACCTTTCGAGACACTCTATGGTCGTAAGTGCCGCTCACCAATTTGTTGGACCGAAGTGGGAGACAGTCAACTCACTGGTACTGAGATCATTCACGAAACTACTCAAAAGATCTTCGAGATCCAAAACAAACTCAAAGCCGCACGTGATCGTCAGAAAAGTTACGCTGACGTGAGACGCAAACCACTCGAGTTCCAGGTTGGGGATCGAGTGCTACTCAAAGTTTTACCTTGGAAAGGTGTTATCCGATTCGGTAAACGCGGAATTTTAAATCCCAGATACATTGGACCATTCGAGATCCTCGAGAGGATTGGTTCAGTGGCATATCGATTGCAGCTGCCACCCGAACTCAGCAACGTGCATCCCACTTTTCACATTTCAATTTTGAAAACGTGTCTGTCCGATGAGACACTTATTATTCCACTAGATGAAATCCGAGTGGACGACAAGCTTCATTTTGTTGAAGAACCCGCCGAAATCATGGACCGTGAGGTCAAACAACTCAAACAAAGTCGTATTCCCATTGTCAAAGTAAGGTGGAATTCGCGGCATGGGCCGGGATTCACCTGGGAACAGGAGGACCAAATGCGACTCAAGTATCCTCAGTTATTTGCTATTGCTACTTCAAACATGACTTCAAGTTAAATTTCAGGACGAAATTCTCCTAACAGGGGGAGAATGTGATACCCGCCAAATTAGGACTTGTAATTAGTACCTAATCAAGTGTAATATATGTAATTAGTTCTGTGTTAGGCTAATTAATGTATCAATATATATATTGTTGAATATATACAAGTATGCGATTTGATTAAATCGTACAAGTTTCAAGTCGAATGCAATTCGATTCAATTAATACGGACGTTGGTGAACAATTTTATTAAATAATATGACATTATTTAATAACTCTATTTTATCCAAAATATTATTTATATAATATTTCAACTCAAATTCGTATCGTACAAACAACATTTACGCGACTAAAATAATAAATGCGCGAACAATCGAAATAAGAATAAGTTATATTTTATTACTCAAGTAAAAGTATTTGATGAAATACTTCAACAAAAACTTTAACAAATATTCATATTTTAAAATAATTATTTATACGATTAAACGATCGGGGAAACGAACACCGCATGGAGCGCAAACGCGGGGGATTAAAATCTGGGAGATTCCCTCCCCTCTTTCCCCAAAAATCTGCCAACCCCCCCCCCCCCCCCCCTTCCTTCACCTCACTTTCACCTCTCTCATTCTTTTTCTTCTTCTTTTTCTCTCAAACCACCACAACCTCCTTAAATCATAAAATAACACCATAAAACGATCTCGAATCCTCACACTCGTTTGGAAGAAAAGAGTCACCGCGACACGATCTACATTTTCATCTTTCCGGATTTCTCCGACGTTAAGTCGTAAGTTTTCCGACAAAACTCAAAACCCTCCGATTTTACTTATTTTTACTTGTTTATGGGTTATTTAAGCTTATAATGTCCAAATATGGGTTGGGTAAAAGTTTCAAGTCAAACGGAGGTCGGAAAATACCTTTTCGGCTCATTTTTCGGCCAACAGCTTGTTATGTCGCAGAGGTTCCAGGCCACCTGCGACATAAGCTCTTATGTCGCCAAATCAGGTATTATGTCGCATATAGCGACATAAGCCTCTATGTCGCACTAATCACGGATGTCGCATATAGCGACACAAATGGTTATGTCGAAGAAATTACGGACGTCGCATATAGCGACACAAAACACTATGTCACAAAACTTATTCCCGTCGCATATAGCGACACAACGCCTTATGTCGCATTAAATTGCGGACGTCGCACTTAGCGACACAAGCCTTTACGTCGCAGTCATGATCTGTGACACAACAGACTATGTCGCACTTAGCGACACAAAGCCGTATGTCGCACACTATGTCGCATAAATCAGAAACTTGAAAACGAGGATTTTTACTAAGTGTCAAACTTATGTAATTTCAAACACTTATACGATACGACTTTATAAACACATCGGAATACATTTATGAACATGAACACTCGAAGTCATAATAATAATATTGAGATTATTATTACAACCAATCACCAACGGGCCGTACGCATTTTCAAAACACAATCTAATCAACCAAGTCGTAGTAACTTGGACAAGTTAAACAACCAAATCGTAGTAATTTGGATAATTAAATCAACCAAGTCGTAGTAACTTGGACAAGTTAAACAACCAAATCGTAGTAATTTGGGACAATTCAATCAACCAAATCGTAGTAATTTGGATATTCTAGTTGGACGAACAACTACAAAGGTAGTCTTTCGAGATACCTACTCATGTTTATAACCATCGCGTGTCTTGGATACCCTCAGGTTACAAGTCTTCGGACATCAATTCACGGATAATCAAACAAGTTTATTAAGTTAAACTTCTCAAGGCTCAGGTGAGTCTCATAGCCCCTATTTTACGATTTTCATCAGGGGTGTGATTACATTGCTCGTTTTATTTTACAATATGAACGCAAGTACAATACTAATTAAATACTACATGAGTTGTTTTCACTAATCATTTCAAAGTCCTTCACAACATAGTGTGGTAATACATCTGTAGCGTGAATGTTAGTATATGATATCATATGAAATTGACAATCCTCGTCAGGGTTAGCACGCACTAACTAGTCAAATGGACGTATTAGCATTTGAAAAGACGAGTGTAGATTAGGCACTCGTAGGAGGCACCCCAGTTAGGTTTCCGTAATTGGACCTGACACTCAAGTTAAGCTCAGACCATGTGCTCATGGCTGTATAACTTTTATTTTGCTTAATTGCATTTTAAATTCAATTAAATCTTGCGGTTCATACAAATATGTGTTGACATACAAACCTGTGAGCTCACCAGCGTTTTCCTGACCCATTTTAGCATGTATCACAGGTACTCGGTAGTAGGTTGGCTGCCCAATCAGGATTCATTAGCTCGAGTCTTCATTCAATCAATCAGAGATTTAGTTGCATTATTATATTTTTGTATAAAGTAATTATGTAATGTAAATCTCTCAATTTCAAGGAACTGAGCTAATGTAAACAATATTTTTGATGTAAACTTTGGTTTTATCAATACAATGTAAAACGACGCATTTAGTGGTCGTTCATTATATCTTTGTGCTTGTGATTATTGATTAGTTGCGCCCCGACCCGATTCGCTTTCGCAACCCGAATTTGGGAGTGCGACAGTAGTTAGTGGAGAATCCTAAAACTGTGTGCAAAGTCAAAGTGGACACTTTAAGTGGGACGGAGGGAGTAATATATATGAAAAATGTTACAAATTAACAATAACATGATTAAATCAACTAATTAAATTATTAGACGTTGTCGTTATGCACGGGCACACCAGCGATTCATAAAATATTATATACTTCTAATGTTATAAGTTTACTTTCCATTTACTATAATACTTATTTAGAAAATAAATAAATAATACAAAATAGAATTTTAATGGCCAATGAATCCATTTAATAACTTGTATCAAAGATTTTATGTCGCATTATCCGATTAGAATCACCTCTAATATTATGCCACCTTAAATCAACCTATAAAACAGGTTGAGAATTGAAGGACCAAAAGAATGAAATTGAGGTTGAAGAACTTTCACTGTCTTTTATATCTCATTGGTTATATAACAAGTAACTTTGAATCTTATTACAATTTCACTTTGCATCTTATGCCTTTTGTGAAGGTGGATTTTACTTGTGGCCTAGGGTTCATCACTTATAATATCCCCTTATTTATGAGCCAAGCCTTTTTTCAACAAACATAAAGGAACATATATTCATGGTCCTTACCAAATCACTTGTGAAACTAACCAAATATATTTATGTTTATGTTTATCACTATTAATTAATTAAACTATATGGATGGTTAAATAGTAATAAAAATAGATGTTGGTAGTAAAATGGATTAGAAGTTATGAATTCATAAAAAATGAGTACTTAATCCTAAATCATTTTTTTGGTAAAAGGTTGATAACCGACAACTCAAACCGGCCCATAATTAACTGTCTATCCATAATGTGGGGAATCCTAAACCATTTTAGGAACTATATATATATATATATATATATATATATATATATATATATATATATATATATATATATATATATGAAATTAGAAGCTCTTATGCCTTCACTAATAAAGTTTTACATGCATATGTTATTTGTATTTTGAATTAAAAATACACTAAAAAGGTACACATTAAGTTAAATTGTTGAATTAATTTGAGTAATTAATCAACCCATTCTACTTGCTCAATTTGCCGACCATTAGGAATTAAAGATAGAAATGGGACTGTTCTTTATATTTGATCCACATATGGAAAGGACATGCATGGAATATTTATTGTAATAATTTTTGTAACTGTATATGCAAAGTATCTTTTTGTAAGAGAATTCAAATTCAGGCAAAGTAACAAATTATTCATGGAGTCATGCATTTTATAATAGAAATGGTATACGTTGATTGTAATATTAAGAAAGCAACCATATATAAATTTTATTTAACTTGTTGGTGACCCTAAAAAGAGGTATATGAAAAATTGAAATGCGATTAAATTAAATTTAGATTAGTGGATAGTCGAGTACTTCAAATGGTTAAACAAATACGTATTATACGTTCATTAAAAAGTAACGTACTTTATTTGTACTCCGTATGATTAATGACCGTATGATTAATGAGTTATCTCGATACCGCTAAACGAATGATAGTTTGATGTTACTGAATATTAGTATTTGATGAATTGAATACCAATAAATGAAGAGCTATTTACTTCAAAGAAATGGACTTCATACATGTATAATTATTTGATGAATATCAGTAAATCGACAAAATTTTACATTTCGTTTTTACATAATTAACAATAAAAAATTCAAATTTGAAGCAGAAGACTCTGTTTGAAAATATGAACAGGATACAGATTCAATAAACTGTATATAAACTCTGTGAATCATGTTTGGAAATCACTTTCCAAATACAATATTTCGACCCTGTTATTGCCTTAGGTTACACGAAATTTGTATTGGGATAATTCAAGAGTTATTCAAGATTTATGACAATCAAAATCTAGAAAAAGTGTTTGTGTGTGTGTTTCTTTGTATGGAATATGGAGAAGAATGATAAAGATAACCAAAAAAATGGAAGTTATAGGACAGTTATATGTCCTAACTAATTCGAGTCAAATATATCCAAACTGGTTTTTTCGGGACCGCAGCCAGGGGCTCTGCCTCTTGGACCCTGCTAGGGGCGTTGCCCCTTGGACCCCACAAGGGGGTGCGACCCCCTTGACCCCTGCAATTTGGTCGTACTCGTATTTAGTGACTGGTCAGGTATGCACTCAGCATCACCTACCCGGGTCCACTAAAACGCCACTACACTAAAATATACAAACAGACTCTTTAGTCGTGATAAAAGAAAGAAATTTCGATTTGACGCGCTAGTAGTCACTTCACCAACCAACCATGGTTATTCGACAATATAATGTTTCACAATAAAAAGTGACCAATTAGTAAAAACCAAAATTTCTTATATATCCAACTATCGATATATCTGTATACATTTTTTCACATTTGAATAAAATATACCATAAATATATATGCGGGTCACTTTCAAATTGAACATGATAATACCAATTTTTTTTAAAATTATTAATAATCTATTTTATTGTTAATTTGTATTAGTGACTCGTTTATACTAAGGTAATAGTGTAACTTGGGATTAATCGGTTCGTCATTTTGTTTACAAAATTGTAAATAACATCAATAGTGAGCATATATAACTTTGCCAACAAAAAAAAATCACTATTCATTCATAGTAAGTTACATTATCATTTTCGGTTTTGTATCGAGTTTCAGAAATCGTCTAACGCTAGATTTTATATCAATGAATTGGATTTGTTTTCACGGGAATTTTTCTAATCTCTTTGGGCCCAACTTTCAATTGACGAACTAAATACATAAATTATCATGATATTTAGGATGGCATTTAGGTCATTTGACTCTTAAATCATGACAATTTGTCATTTTAAATTCTCATGAGATTTTTAAAAGAATTGATGTCTTTTAACTTCAATATTTTATTTCTACCGGTAACCAAATGTATACAAGACCACTCCCAACTCTGTCCGTCGCTTGTGGTTGGTTGGGAAGTGACGAGAAGTGACGAGGATGGCACCACCTCGTCATATGTGTGTCGGTTTGCTTGTCATCATGATTCTGATGATCTTCGGTTTGCTTTTTTTTCTTTTTCTTTTGTGTGTATAAAATGAAATGTAAATCGGTAAATGCGGGACTTAAAAATTAAAGTGACGGAGCAAGGATGAGAGTGGTCAGTTAGTTTCAGTCAGTTTTTGAAAAAGCTGACGTGACGCTGACATGGCGATGATGTGACGATGACGTGGCTCTGTTAGTTTTAATCGGTTTGTTTTAGGATTGGGAGTGGTCTAACATTCATTAGAGACTCAAATAGATTTAAAGAATTCGCGCGTGAACATGCTGAACGATGAATTAATTCTTAAATAAGTTTTTTTTTACAAGATTAGTACCAGTATAAAGTTATAAATTTATAAATAAATGATGTCTTTTAAATATAAATTAATTAAACAACTCAAATTATTTTGGTGGTGAAATATGTATTTGTTTGTCATGCAAGATGCTTTTATGTTACTAGTTGATACCCGCGTAATGAGGCAGACTTTGAAATTTATTTAACTTTAATGTCAGTGATGATTGTATGTTTATTTAGTGGTAGAAGCAAGAACCTTCAAATTTTATATTTATAATACAGATTTTGAGTGTATATTGTGTATAATAGTACATTTTATTTGTTTCCATATATTGATTTCTTTTACTTCAAGTTTTCATATGTATTTAGTTTGTTAAAGGGGTAAAATAGTAAATTTGTATCTTTAAACTTTAAGTTATTAAGCAAAATTTGCAAACCCTTAACAAGGGTTGAAGATAAAGATTAAAACTATGTAGACTAATGCTATTTTATTTGGACTTCCATAAAAATAAGGAAAAATTGATATTTCTTAAATATAAAAAGAAATCGAGTAACTTTTTTTGAGAACATTTGTTGCTTAACAAAGAGCCATATTGTATGGTCTATAATTATACGTGAGACGTTAGGGGTGGGCATAAAAACATCGAAAACCAATCATAATCCAAATAATCAAAATATATATTATACTAGGTAAAGGACCCGCAACAACGCGGAGCTACAACACTTTACTTTGTAAAAATAAATGATTAAAGAGTATGTAGTTTTTATTGTCGTTATAGTTGGGCCAAACTCGGTAAAGTCACATATGAATTGGAAGAGTTAATAAATGAATTGTAAGTGTCAAAATCATTTAATAGTCCGAATTCAAGTGGGTTACGTTTAGATTTTTGAACCGGATTTATAGTAGTGAAGTCATAAAGCGTAAGAGTTAAAATATATATGTTCTTTATATAATGTGTTTAGATTACTATAAATTTTTAAGTTGACGCGTAATACTCGACTCGTAAAACGTAAGCGTTACACAACGTTCTTTATATTATGTATTTAGTTTTGTGACAACTCTCCAAATTAGGTACTGATTAACATTTCAGCATGTGCATTCTTACGCTAATTTCCTGATTAAGTTTAAAACAAAACTTTTGATGTGATGTAAGCCTAGCAGCCCAATACTTTTAAACAAAAAGTATCACATAGTATGTGATTAATAATAATAATCGCGTACAAACGTGTCGGAACGAACTCGACAGAAAAATACAGCAAAAGTTGATGACACAATATAATTAATAATTCAATTATTAATTACGAGTACTATTGTATCTATAACATATAGATAGAACGAGTTAAATATACGTTTAACATAAAAAGTATTATAAAACGAACAGAAACAATTTTAAAATGCACTCAAAGATCAATTTGAGAAAAATTCAAATTTTCTCATTCATTCGGAAACATTTGTAACATTACCTTAAAATATGAATCCGAAATTCGACTGAAATTTGGCACCCAATTGAATAATAGCAGTCCAATGTACAAATTTGTACAACAGTCTAAAATAATGAAAATTTCATTATTCCAAATTTAAATAACGAATCAGGAGAGCATCTACAAAATAAAAATATAAAATGTTAAATTTTATATTGCACCAATTATACCCGTACCCGAAATTTACGGGCTAAATATCCCACCAACCTCAAATAATTGAGGAGGCAGTATAATTACACTACAACACTCGTTTGAAATATTACACTCCCACTTCATTTCTTTTGTGATCTTCTCTACACACACTCCACATCAAAAATTATCTTCAATCTTCTTCTTCTTCACTGAGTAGCAGCAAGCAGTGGAAGCTAGAACAACAAACCAGGAACTCCATCCACTCACACATCATTGTCATCTTCTTCGCATCATCATCGCCACCATCAACTTCACTTTGTAAGGAACTTCCTAACCTTTGATTCTTTGCTTAAAATTCGTAATCTAACATCTCTATGTATCATAATCTATGTATATAACATCAAAACTTGAAGATTGGAATGATAGTTCTTTAAAAGAGTTGTATGAAACCAAACTTAAAATCATAAATCATATATGTGAAAGTTATTATAAATGTGATATAATATTATATAATGATGTTATGATATGGGAATGGTGTAAAAACGAGCTAAACATTCGGAACCAAGCATGTATATGTATGTATAACGAAACAGACAAGAACATAGTGCGTGAGGTTGAAGACGGACCAAACCGATCGGTTGGCTTGGGCCAGCCGATCGGCTGGTTAGGATGAGCCGAACGGCTCAACTAAATGAGCCGAACGGCTAGTTTGGTTGAGCCGAACGGTTTGTGATTTTTCACCCGAACGAATGGGTTAGGATGTGGAATGGACCGAAACGAATAATGGACTAATTAAATTGGACTGGATCGAGTGGGACATGGACTGGGCCGGAACCACCAGCCGAACGGCTGGCCCAAGCCGATCGGCTGGGCTGGGCTGCAGACTGGGTTTTGGTCGCGAGCTGGGCCGGACGATACTTGGGCTGAGACTTTGGGTTTGGACCGAGAATTTTAAAAACAAATGAGTTAAATTAAATAAACGGGCCATTGGGCCAAAACTTGTTAAGGGGCCCAACGGATTGTGTAATCGGGTTAAATAATTGGGCCGAAAACAAAAATAATCGGGCCGAGCCCAACAAACTTCCAAAACATTCCGAACATAAGACGTGACCTGATTTAATTAACGGAACGAGTGTTATAAAATGGAACTCATAAACTTTATATATATACATATAGACATAATTAATGACAAACGACAAACCTATATGTATATTTCATATATACATACAAATGACAAATTTCGATATGATAACATATATTTATATTATATACAAAAATAAATAGGATGGGAAGTTTTGTAACAAACCAAAACTTACAAGTAAGTTATACGTAAACAGCGTAATTAAAACCCAGACACATATATAGATATACGTATATATATATATATATACATACGACACTTGTAAAAATATATTTGCATATATATATGTACATATGGATCTCACGTTTAACAAACGGATGACTCAATAATATACAACCATTATATTTACATAAGTATACATATATAGAACGAGTATATGTACAAAGGGAACAAAACGACGTTCAAATATATGTATATACGACTACATACGTGTATATACATTTAACAAAGTATAAGACGTGGGAAATAACAACAATATTTCAACACAATGTCATCAACGAATTCAATGACACACATTATTAAGAAATCAACAATTTCTTCAAACAGATAAACTGTTGACATAAGTTGATTAAACAAATCAAACGTACTTATGTTAATACATTTATTTTACATAGGTTAACATACCTTGGACAATTATCGGTCGGCTGCTAGCTTTCATACCGAGCAAACTACAGTGAGTTTACAGCCCCTACTTTTAAATGTTTTCTGCTTTTAAACACAGGGGTGTTAAACATAGAAATTGCATGCCAGCACATGCAATCAAACTATAATTGCTTTATTGCTTTTATACAACTGTTGATTGATGAAATTACATTTTCACAAACTGTTTTGGGAATTAGACAACGTATGCTAGTACGGACCCGCCTGGATGGAGACATGACAGACATACATGAGCGTTGCCACTTCTTGTTGAGCAACGTGGTTGCTGCCAAAGAGATAGCCGAGACCGCACATGCTCGTGTCAGGGTACTAGAGAGACGTGCGAGGACAGCAGGGTTGATGATTGGAGCCTGTGTGATGATAGCTGTGCTGAGGACAGCTGTGGGGTTGTTTCTACCTTATTTTCATTAGAATTGTGTATGGCAGTTTGTGCCTACTGGGCATTAGACCGATTACTTTTGGATGATGGATATATTAGTAGGTCCATCACATTTTGTATAGACCAGTATCAGATGGGTAGGTATATGTATGTACTAGACATGTACTAGATGGAAAACTGTTGTTAGAATGGGTGTATGTATAGGAAAACCCATTGTCTTTTGTATAGCGCTAACTGCTGATGGGGCGTATTAAGGATCCCATCTTGTTTTGTATAAGACTGTTGTATCAGCGGTAAACCTTTTGATATAATATAACTTGTGTATTGGTTGTATTTCGTATTCATTACATTCAACAACGACTTTAGTATTATATCTACATTTATATACGTGTGTTAGAAACGGTAGCCAATCAATAACATTTGATCATTCCTTGAAAACCATGAAAACATACCACACCTTGATTATTGATTCCTATCTTGAATTTCTTTGAACTCGATTATGTTAAATGATGATGAAGAGAAATGTGTATTTAGTATTATATAATGACGCCTGGCCAACGTGATTATATTGTACTAACTACATATGGGCGTTTCAAAGTCGTGCGACATGTGATACAAAATCTTGCCCTTCAATTCTTCATACTGTTCCCTTGTTAAAAATGTGAAATCTTGTTCATCACATTCAATATCTTGGCATTGACTTCTGCATTTTTATCTCATCGCAGAACGAAATCATGCCACCAAAACGACGGATGACTAAGAACAGTCGACGAACGACTCTTTCTTCCATTCCTGAAACTGTTCCCCCACCCAACAACAATGAGACTACCGAACAAATGATCGCGCGACGAATAGCTGAAGGTATTGCTGAGTATGAAGCAAGCCGAAATCGCGAGAATGGAATGAATAACAGCGGGTCCACCCTTGTTAATACTGAGGCACCTGCGAATACTCACCGAGGGTCTTCATACAAGACATTACAGGCCTGTAAGCCAGTTACTTTTCGTGGCACCGAGGGTGCCATTTGGATTATACATTGGATAGAGAAGACAGAGTCGGTATTGGACATTAGTGACTGCTCACCCGACTGTATGGTGAAGTATGCCACCTGCACCCTTGCTGACAAAGCTCTTACTTGGTGGAACAGTCAAGTCCAATCACTTGGACGACCAGCTGCCTACTCCTTGTCATGGGAAGTACTGAAAAACATGATGTTGGAGGAGTTCTGTCCCCGTAGCGAGATGTAGAAAGTCGAAACTGAGCTATGGAACATCACTATGATTGGTGCTGATGTCACTGGTTATACAACTAAGTTTCAGGAACTAGCACGTCTAGTGCCGCATATGGTGACACCTGAGTACAAGCGCATCGAGCGTTATGTATATGGTCTGGCACCGCAAATCAGGAGCCTGGTTACCTCTTCCAAACCTGACACATTTAGGAGCGCTGTGGTTTTAGCGCAAAGTCTGACCGATGAGGCAGTATGGATGGGAACCCTGACCAAGAAAACTGCATCGGGCAAGGTTGAACCGAGCAGTACTGAAGTTGGCAGTTCTGGAGGTACAAAACGTAAGTGGAATGACAGAGGAAGTGACCGTCAGGGTCAAACAAATAAGAAGAGATCTGGAAACCCAAAGTCCTATGCTGCCACCGCTGTGGAATCAAAATCATACTTGGGTAACAAACCTAAGTGTGACAAATGTAGCAAACACCACGAGGGTGAATGTTGGTATTGCAACAACTGTAGAGGTTGGGATCACAAAACCCAAAACTGCAAAGTTAACCCTACCCCTAGGGAAAACACAGAACGCCGAAACCAAGTGTGTTTTGAATGTGGCGACACGAGGCACTATCGGAACCGTTGCCATCGACTCAATAACCAAAACCCCAACAACCAGAACAACCAAAACCGCAACAACACCAACAACCGTTGTAACAACAACCGAGCCAACAACATCATCAATCAGCCAGCTCAAGGAAGAGCATTTGTGATTGGAGCACAAGAGGCACGCCAGGACCCTAACACCGTCACTGGTACGTTTCTCATAAACAACCATTATGCCTATGTGTTAATCGATTCAGGTGCTGATTTAAGCTTTGTGTCTAATGAGTTTAGACCACTATTAGAACTTGAATCACGTAAGTTAGATAACAAATATACTATTGAACTAGCCGATGGTGAGTTAATCGAGTCAGGAGAAATAGTACCGGGATGTACCTTGGAATTAGAAAGTCATCTCTTCGAAATAGACTTGCTACCGGTTAAGTTGGGAAGTTTTGACGTTGTAGTCGGCATGGACTGGTTGTCTAAGAACCACGCCGAGATCATATGTCACGATAAGCTGGTACGCTTACCACTACCGACAGGAGAAACTCTCATGGTCAAAGGTGAGAAACGAAAAAGTGCCAAAAAAATGATTACATGCTTGAAAGCCAGTAAATATCTCCGAAAGGGATACCAAGCATTTTTGGCACACGTTGTAGAAAAGAAGCCCGAGGGGCGACATATAGACGATGTACCTATTGTACGTGACTACCTGGGAGTGTTTCCTGATGAGTTACCAGGATTACCACCCCCACGACAGGTTGAATTTCATATTGACCTAGTTCCTGGAGCAGCACCAAGTGCTCGCGCACCTTACCGTCTTGCTCCATCAGAAATGCAAGAGTTGTCAGCACAACTACAGGAACTCTTAGACTTAGGAATCATCCGACCGAGGTTTTCACCTTGGGGAGCTCCGGTTTTGTTCGTCAAGAAAAAGGATGGATCAATGCGAATGTGTATCGATTATCGGGAACTGAACAAAGTAACTATTAAGAATCGATATCCACTACCTCGCATCGATGACTTATTTGACCAACTACAAGGGTCAAGTTACTATTCGAAGATCGACTTGTGATCTGGTTACCATCAGCTGAAGGTTCGGGATGAGGATATTCCTAAGACTGCGTTTAGGACTCGGTACGGTCATTACGAGTTCCTAGTCATGCCATTCGGACTAACAAACGCACCAGCAGTGTTCATGGACCTCATGAATAGAGTATGCATACATATATATGTACATATGGATCTCACGTTTAACAAACGGATGACTCAATAATATACAACCAGTATATTTACATAAGTATACATATATAGAACGAGTATATGTACAAAGGGAACAAAACGACGTTCAAATATATGTATATACGACTACATACGTGTATATACATTTAACAAAGTATAAGACGTGGGAAATAACAACAATATTTCAACACAATGTCATCAACGAATTCAATGACACACATTATTAAGAAATCAACAATTTCTTCAAACAGATAAACTGTTGACATAAGTTGATTAAACAAATCAAACGTACTTATGTTAATACATTTATTGTACATAGGTTAACATACCTTGGACAATTATCGGTCGGCTGCTAGCTTTCATACCGAGCAAACTACAGTGAGTTTACAGCCCCAACTTTTAAATGTTTTCTGCTTTTAAACACAGGGGTGTTAAACATAGAAATTGCATGCCAACACATGCAATCAAACTATAATTGCTTTATTGCTTTTATACAATTGTCGATTGATGAAATTACATTTTCACATACTGTTTTGGGAATTAGATAACGTATCCTAGTACGGACCCAGACTTGCAATGTATGCATAAAAAGACCTTATGACATACATACTGTAACCATTAGCTAGGTGACTCTAGCCACTGAGTATACGGATAGTACTATTGCCGTGATAACCCTCCTACGGTGGAGCGTATACTTAAACGTCCGTTCAGGCAAACAACATAAGTTCTGGTTGTGGTTTGGTTATAGGGTTAGGTCGCGTTACTTTAACCTGCGAGGTTTAGCTCACCTTTCAGGGGATCATAGTCTAAGCAAATTCCCACCTACTTTTAGGAAGAACGAATCCTACAACTGTTAAATACCGAAAAACATACCGGTAACACATTTTACACTGGTAAACAACCAGTAACACATTTTGGGATGACATCCCACATAAAACTATACTTTTGGGTAACAACCCTACATAATTGTAATTTATAAATGAACAACAATTCATTTATACAGATTTGGTTTAATTAACCACTTATATATACAAACCTGTAAATTCACTCAACATATTTGTTGATGACTTTCTCTATGTTTTTCAGGAAATTAGCTGGGTAAGTAATCGCATGCATTCAGGATGGACAACCCTGGACTACTTAGGATGCCACATACTGTTGGGACCGCTTTTGAGGATTTCATTTGTATAACTGCAGACATTGCGGTCATACTCATGAAATCTTATTTTAAACTTATGTATTATTGTTCAAACTAAAATGTTTTAAAACTCCACTACTACTGTTACGACTTACATAGTCGTACTACTTTTGTAACAAATGTTTGAACTGGCATCCTTATCTATTATGTTGTGCAATAGCCATATGCTCTGAGTATGTATGTATTTGTTGGTTGAAAATACTATTCGTAGCCCCGCCACGTCATTTAAGCTTCCGCAAACTAATCACAACAAATTGTAATTACCGTTTGGTGGGGTGTGACAAGTTTACTTTTCACGTTAGTAATCTCAAAAAGTGTCTTTCGATGAAACACTTATCATCCCTCCTGAAAATGTATTCATTGACTCAAAACTCAACTTTGTGGAGGAACCTATCGAAGTTATGGACACGAAAACGCAGAAACTTCAACATAAACGAATCAAACTTGTCAAAGTTCGTTGGAACTCGAAACATGGCCCAGAGTTCACCTGGGAACGAGAGGACGAGATGGGAAAGAAATACCCTCACTTATTTGAGAGCGTGACCGAGACCCATGGCTCAACTTAAATCTCGGGATGAGATTTCGCTAACGAGGGGAGAATGTGACACTCCTCCAATTTAGTTATTATTATACCACTAATTACATGCATTTCTTACGCTAATTCCCTGCACAAAGCTAAACTAAACTTTTGATGTGATATAAGTCTAGTAAACCCGAGACTTTTATACTAAAAGTTCTACGTATTTCGTAATTAATTATAATTACGTACGAACTATCGGAACGAACCCGACAAAAATAAAATACAATCGTTGATGGACATTTAATTAATAATATGAAATTTATTAATTACGAACATTATTTAAAATATATTATTGCGATAATATAAAGTATTATACGTTTTAGAAATAAACATATCAAACGCGAACAAAACTCACAAACTGTACCGGCACACATTTCAAATAATTTTATTAATTATTTTAATAAAATATTTCAACTTCATTTTATCAATTAAAATATTTAAAATAAAATTTAAACAAACGAATAATTGAGTGGGACCGAGGTACAAACAATTGAACCTGTACCCGAAACTAACGGGTTAAATACCTAACATTTGACCACAATAAAATTTCTAGGGACAAGCCCCATACCAACCCATACTCTTACAGTTGACAATTTAACCTGAGTACCAATATAATATACACACCTTACTTCACTTATCATCACACCTTAAATAATTGATACACCTACCAACAATAATTCATCACCCACCTTTCCTCTTCTTCTTCATTTTGATCGGCAGAGGAAGCAAGAAAAGAGCAGAGCTCAATAACAAGTTTCATCTTCACCATCTCATCTCCATAATCAACACTACATCATCATCATCTTTTTTTCTTCATCATCAACCGTATCATCATCATCATCATACGACATCATCATCATATCACTGTGAGGAAACTTTTCATCCTTTAAACTTTTACTCAAATTTCATTATATATGGTGTTATTACAACATAATCTACATACATATATTACTAATTGATGGATTGATCAATTTAATTCATACCAAGAAATTTTGAGAAACCAAACTTATAAATATGAAATTCGAAGGATATAAAATAGTGTAATGTTAATATAACATAATATATGTATGTATCTAACTTATTGGTGATGATGATGATGAAAAAGAAGCTTTGAAACCAAAAACACCCCTGTACCAAAAAGGAGATATGTAAATGTGTAATAAAATGCGAAATCGAACCTCTAAACTCGTGTAATATGATGATATAGACATGGGGAAACGATTGTAACTCGAAACATAAACAAAAACATAAGCGAATTCGAATTATAACTAGAAGTGGAAACGGATGAAAATTTTAACTAGAAGTGGAAACGGATGAATTTATAACTAGAAGTGGAAACGGATGAAAATTATAACTAGAAGTGGAAACGGATGAAAATTATAACTAGAAGTGGAAACGGATGAAATTATAACTAGAAGTGGAAACGGAAGTAAATTATAACTAGAAGTGAAAACGGATAAAAATTATGACTAGAAGTGGAAACGAACGAAAGTTATAACTAGAAGTGGAAACGGATGAAAATTATAACTAGAAGTGGAAACGGAGGAAATTATAACTAGAGCTGGAAACGGGGGAAATTATAACTAGCAGTGGAAACGGACAGAATATAACTAGAGGTGGAAACGAAGGAAATTATAACTAGCAGTGGAAACGGACAGAATATAACTAGAAGTGGAAACGGGGAATTATAACTAGCGGTACTAACCTGCGACACAACCCTAGTGTCGCCACTTATCTCAACGACACAACTTGAGATACAAATATTTTCAACTCTAGAGACACTAATAATTCACAATGTATCATCACCAACGACTCGTACAAATTAAGAAATCAATAATTTCTTCAAAACAAATAAACTATTAACATAATTTGATAACAATCAAAGTACTTATGTTAATACACTTATTTAGTATAGGTTGACCGACTTTGGGCGCGCTATTCATCCGCTAGCTATCACATCACTAATACTACTACTGTGAGTTGACAACCCCTTTTTCATTGTTTTAAATGCTTTTAAAACCTGAGGTGAAAAACATAGCAATCGTATGTACTACTGCATGTGATAACTAATTTAAATACTGTATGTATTTACTTAAACTGTTTATGAAATGTTATTTCATACGATTACCTGAACCACTGTTTATGAAAAGATGTTTTCGTACTATTTTGGGAATTAGACAACGAATCCTAGAACGGACCTAGGCTTACGATGTAGTGCATAAAAGTCCTTATGGCTACATACTATAACCATTAGCTAGGTGACTCTAGCCACTGATATACGGATGGTACTATCGCCGTGACGACCCTCCTACGGTTTGGAGCGTATACTTACATGTCCTACTTGGCAAACAACTACTGCGGGTCGTGGTTTGGTTATAGGGTTAGGCCGCGTTGCTTTAACTCATAAGGTCTAGCTAACCTTTGAGGGATCATTGTCTAAGTATTTCCACAAAACTACTATTTAGGAAGTGATTTCCTACGACAACTGCTTTGGAAATGTTGATCCTTAGTTGGATCGGACTGTGTTTCCTACTATTACTTATTTGGGAAATGTTAACTCTTAATTGAATTAACCTGTATTTCCTACGATAATTACTTTGGAAATGTTAATCTTTAGTTAGGTTAACCTGTGTTTCCTACTTGCAATGAATTTGGAAATGTTATTCCTACTTGAAATAACTTGTGTTTCCTACACGACAGACAACTACTATTATTTTGGGAAATGTTATTTTTATTAAATAACTTGTGTTTCCTACAAACTATTACTTTAGGAAATGTTTCTCTTAATTGATAAACTTGTGTTTCCTACAAAGCGAACAACTACTATTATTTGGAAATGTTATTCTTAGACGATTAACATGTGTTTCCTACACTCCATAATCAACACTACATCATCTTTTATTCATCATCATCAACCGTATCATCATCGTCATCATCAACCGTATTATCGTCATCATCATCATACGACATCATTATCATATCATTGTGAGCAATCTTTTCATCCTTTCAACTTTTACTCAAATTTCGTTATATATGGTGTTATTACAACATAATCTACATGCATATATTACTAATTGATGGATTGATCAATTTAATTCATACCAAGAAATTTTGAGAAACCAAACTTATAAATATGAAATTCGAAGGATATAAAGTGGTGTAATAGTAATATAACATAATATATGTATGTATCTAACTTGTTGGTGATGATGACGATGAAAATGAAACTTTGAAACCAAAAACACCCCTGTACCAAAAAGGAGATATGTAAATGTGTAATAAAATGCGAAATCGAACCTCTAAACTCGTGAAATGTGATGATATAGACATGGGGAAACGATTGTAACTCGAAACATAAACAAAAACATAAGCGAATTCGAATTATAACTAGAAGTGAAAACGGATGAAAATTTTAACTAGAAGTGGAAACGGATGAATTTATAACTAGAAGTGGAAACGGATGAAAAGTATAACTAGAAGTGGAAACGGATGAAAATTATAACTAGAAGTGGAAACGGATGAAATTATAACTAGAAGTTGAAACGGAAGAAAATTATAACTAGAAGTGGAAACGGATGAAAATTATAACTAGAAGTGGAAACGGACGAAAGTTATAACTAGAAGTGGAAACGGATGAAAATTATAACTAGAAGTGGAAACGGAGGAAATTATAACTAGAGGTGGAAACGGGGGAAATTATAACTAGCAGTGGAAACAGACAGAATATAACTAGAGGTGGATACAGAGGAAATTATAACTAGCAGTGAAAACGAACAAAATGTAACTAGAAGTGGAAACGGGGAATTATAACTAGCGGTACTAACCTGCGACACAACCCTAGTGTCACCACTTATCTCAACGACACAACTTGAGATACAAATATTTTCAACTCTAGAGACACTAATAATTCACAATGTATCATCACCAACGACTCGTACAAATTAAGAAATCAACAATTTCTTCAAAACAAATAAACTATTAACATAATTTGATAACAATCAAAGTACTTATGTTAATACACTTATTTAGTATAGGTTGACCTACTTTGGGCACGCTATTCATCCGCTAGCTATCACATCACTACTACTACTGTGAGTTCACAGCCCCTTTTTCATTGTTTTAAATGCTTTTAAAACCTGGGGTGAAAAACATAGCAATCTTATGTACTACTGCATGCGATAACTGATTTAAATACTGTATATATTTACTTAAACTGTTTATGAAATTTTATTTCATACGATTACCTGAACTACTGTTTATGAAAAGATATTTTCGTACTATTTTGGGAATTAGACAACGAATCCTAGAACGGACCTAGGCTTACGATGTAGTGCATAAAAGTCCTTATGGCTACATACTATAACCATTAGCTAGGTGACTCTAGCCACTGAGTATACGGATAGTACTATCGCCATGACGACCCTCCTACGGTTTGGAGCGTATACTTACATGTCCTACTTGGCAAACAACTACCGCGGGTCGTGGTTTGGTTATAGGGTTAGGCCGTGATGTGTGCTAAGTATAGGCAATTATAATCACAAGTTTAATTAAGGTAATACTAAATAATACTATCACACAATTCAGGCAAGTGTTATCCTGATCATAGAATATAGTTTTATAAGTAAGTCCAGATTCGAACACAGGGAACGTGATTTAATCTATAACTAACTATTTATTTATCCTAATTACAATTATTACAATTAATATACAAACTTACAATAATACACAATAATATACAAGATAGGGGGGACGTTTTAGTTCCGATCGAACATATTTATAGTTGATACCGATTCTTTAATAGATAAGTTTTAAGGAACAACTTAGAAATACTCAATTGGATAGAAGATTATGATTATTTAAACTATTATTTATTAAACTTATTATATCAACTTATGTCTATTTACGTGTTGGCTATTATTATTGTGATTTACTAATGTAGAAAACCACAAAGGTTATGATAATTTTCATATAGCAATACAGTCAAAGGTTATGTAAAGTATCACTATTTATTAAGATCTATCAACATATTATTGATGCAATTCCAGGGTCGGTTGAATTATAATGCTACTTAACATCTAATGAAACATAATCACTTAATTTAAAAACCCAAAAGATTAGTGAAGTTTATCTATAAATCAGTTAATTATGATCATTAACATAATATAACACATAATTCTTGCATAATAATATTCAATAATATAGTTCCAACATAAACATATAATTCATATAATAAATCTAATAAACATACATTTAAACATTCATAACGAAAATCTAATAAGCAGTTAATTAAAATAAACAATATCCATAGTAACCCAAAAGGTTAATAAAGTTACAAGGATAGAGAAACCGAACCAATTGACGAACTAGCTTTTCCTAGGGTTAAAAACCTTCAAACCCTAGCTCCTTAGCCTCCAAATTCGCACCTCTAGTCGACCTTAAACCCTAATAATCGACTTTGTATTCTAAGAATCGTATATGGTTTAGCTAAAACTAAGCCTCTATTTATAATGTTTCTGGCCGACCCTCCAACCGCCGGTTGGAGTTATTTGAATCCTACTCCAACTCTGCGCTTTTCCACCGCCTTGAAACCTTTTACCCCAACCGGCGGTTGGTTAATCCAACCGCCGGTTGGATTGTTTTTCAAGAATATTCCACAAACGGTTTGGGCTTCAATGTGGACTTTTTTTATTCTTAAACGGATTCACTTGTTTTCTTGGCCCAAATCTTTAATATTATCATTTTAGTCTTCATTTCTTTTAAGGTTTAAGTCTTCTTTTCTTCAATCGCTTCAGTTTCTTCAGTTTTGGTCTTATTTTCGTTCCTTTTCTCCAATCTTCAATTAAAATACATTTCTGCAAATATTAACAAAATAAGTATCTAAAATCATATAAATGCATAAAAATGTATAAATATAGGAATAAATAGTATAAAATATAGTATCTATTTGATGCTTATCAAATATCCCCACACTTAAGTTCTGCTTGTCCTCAAGTAGAATACTGAATAAAATTCAAAAATAAGCTTCAACTTCATATTTAAAAATCAGAATACCAAAACTAAAAACCTGTTTTATAACTTAAAAATTTAAACAATTAGATTAACATGGATAACTATAATGTACAAATAAAAATTATTATTATTCGTGCAATATATAGCTCATGAACGATTACTAATATATTTGTCCACTTTAAACAATCTATATTTATACTTCTGAATACATCTTTATTATTATTATGTATATTACTTATAATTTCCATATATGATATACTCTTAAACTTAATCATGCAATTTACTTTTATATTCCAAATAAGTATATAAAATCCATTTTTAAGAATCAAGACATTGGTGACAGGTCTGCATTTACATGCAACATAGCGACATAACTTGATTCAGGTAAAGTAAATTTTTAAATCAAATCAGCGGTGACAGGTCTGTACAGCCGTACAACAAAGCGACATAGTTTGATTTTGATTTTTATTCATTTTTTTATCAAGAATTTCTTCTTTCTTCTACTTTATTTAAGAATACTAATTAGAAACCAGGTCTGTACTTACGTACAACAGAGAAAATAATTAGTAGACTCCCAAATGTTTTTATATAAATATAAAGATATATAAAATTTATCGCATGATAAATCTAAGAATTAAGACTTTTGTGTCATACATCATATTATGTACCATAAAATAATGAACAAGTTATTTATATTAATTTCTTAAAATTCAGAAATCTTCATATAGATTGCCTATTAGAACATCATATTATGTAACTATATATCACTTATTTATTAAGTAGCTTACATTATATATACAAAACTGTTAATCCATATTAAAGTCTAAACTTTTGAATACAAAACAAACTTTTAACAAAAGTATTCTAACTAATAAATGCTCAGTTATACACTTAAATTTTAAATTTTTAGTAAAAACTAAGAACAATAGAAACATAAATAATTAAAGAAATTCTTTTTCTTACGAACCCTATCCCCACACTTAAATTATACAATGCCCTCATTGTATAAAAATGATAAACAAAAGTGAGTAAGGGAAAGAAAAATGGAACAGAAAAACTCCCCTGACTGAATTTTCAAAATTCATCATCGGCTAAGAAAAATTCTGCTTGGTTGATTCTTTGATCTCTTGAAAAATAATATACAACATCCACACTTTCGTAGTTAATCACGATTGCATTTAGCATATGCAATAAGCCTTTAAACCCCTCGGTATCCCGAGTGGACGAGTTATAGTTTCGTGAGGGTTTCCAGGGAACATACCCACAAAGTTCATTCCTGAAAATAAAATAAAAATCTTAACATATATAAAAATAAACACAGGTTGTCTCCTGATAAGCACTTTTGTTTAAGTGTCGGTAAGTTCGACCTAATCCTGTAACCTAAACTTCCAAAGATATATCTGAAAAATGCTCCACAGTTCCTTCATAATATTTCTTTAAACGATGTCCATTAACCTTAAAAATACTTCCATCGAGTGCTACTAAATCCACACTTCCATTAGCATGAACTTGGTAAATCACATATGGTCCGCTCCATCTTGATCGTAATTTTCCTGGAAATAAATGAATACGAGAATTATATAAAAGCACACGTTCTCCAACAACAAAGTCTTTATTTCCCCGAAGTCTCGCATCATGCCATTTCTTCGTCCTTTCTTTATAAGGCCTTGAATTTTCATAAGCATTCCAACGAAGCTCATCTAATTCATGTAACTGTAAAAAGCGATGCCTACCAACCTCATCGGTATCCATGTTGCATTCTCGAAGTGCCCAATATGCTTTGTGTTCTATTTCCACTGGTAAATGATAAGCTTTCCCATAAATTAACCTATAAGGAGTACAACCTGTAGGTGTTTTAAATGCGGTCCTATATGCCCAAAGTGCGTCGTCTAATTTCTCTGACCACTCTTTTCTGTTTGATCCAACAGAACGTTCCAAAATACATTTTATTGCTCGATTTGTATTTTCAACTTGTCCACTTGTTTGTGGATGATAAGGTGTAGCAATCCTATGACTAACTCCATATCTCTGTAATACTTTCTCCAATTGAGTATTGCAAAAATGAGTACCCCGATCACTAATCAATGCCTTAGGAGTTCCAAATCTTGCAAATAATTGTTTAAGAAATTTTACCACAACTCTTGCATCATTTGTAAGTAATGCCTTCGCCTCTGCCCACTTGGAAACATAATCCACAGCAACTAATATATACATATTACCGTGACTTGTAGGAAATGGTCCCATGAAATCAATACCCCAGATATCAAATTTTTCACAAACCTGTATATTAGTTTGTGGCATCTCATCTCTTTTAGAAATATTTCCAGCTCTCTGACATGAATCACAATTCCTAACAAAAGCATATGTATCTTTAAAAATCGTCGGCCAATAAAATCCTGCATCAAATATTTTCTTTGCCGTGTAACTTGGTCCATTATGGCCTCCAACTGGTCCTTCATGACAATGCTTTATAATCTGCTGAGCCTCTTCACCATGTACACAACGTCTAATTATACCATCTGCATAATATCTGAAAAGAAATGGGTCTTCCCAAAAATAATACTTTAAATCGGAAAAGAATTTTTTTTCTCTTTTGATAATCCATCCTTGGTAAAATCTTAGTAACCAAATAATTTGCATAATTTGCAAACCAAGGTATATTCATTATTTCTTGTGCAGTCATCAACTTCTCATCTGGAAATGTATCATGAATTTCCTGTTCATCTAGTATTTCTAATTCCGGATTTTCCAACCTTGACAAATGATCAGCTGCGACATTTTCAGCTCCTTTCTTGTCTTTAATTTCAATATTGAATTCCTGCAATAAAAGAATCCATCGCAATAAACGAGGGCGCGCATCCTGCTTACTAAACAAATACTTCAATGCAGAATGGTCAGTATAAACCACAGTTTTAGTTAAGACAAGATAAGAACGAAACTTATCGAATGCAAAAACTACTGCTAAAAGTTCCTTTTCCGTAGTCGTATAATTTTCCTGAGCATCTGTTAATGTCTTACTGGAATAATAGATTGGCTTAAACTTGTTATCAATTTTCTGTCCCAAAACAGCTCCTACTGCATAATCACTAGCATCACACATTAATTCAAAAGGTAAATTCCAGTCTGGACTAATCATTACTGGAGCAGATATCAACTTTTCCTTTAAGGCATCAAACGACTGTTTGCATGCATCTGTAAACTCGAACTTTGCATCTTTTTCCAGCAAATGATTCAATGGTATTGCAATCTTTGAAAAATCTTTTATAAATCTTCTATAAAATCCGGCATGGCCTAGAAAACTCCTTATTCCTTTTACATTAGTAGGATAAGGTAATTTTGAAATAACCTCAATCTTTGCTTTATCCACCTCAATTCCTATCTTTGATATTTTATGTCCTAAAACAATCCCTTCTCGAACCATAAAATGACATTTTTCCCAATTAAGAACTAGATTCGCACCTTCACATCTTTGCAACATCCTTTTTAAATTTTCTAAACAAGCATCAAATGAATCCCCAAATACCGAGAAATCATCCATAAATACTTCCATGAAATCTTCCACCATATCATGAAATATCGCGATCATGCAACGCTGAAATGTAGCAGGTGCATTACACAAACCAAACGGCATTCTTCTATAAGCAAAAGTACCAAACGGACAGGTGAATGTTGTCTTATCTTGATCTTCAGCTGCAATTGGTATTTGAAAATATCCTGAAAATCCATCCAGAAAATAATAGAACTCTTTTCCTGCTAGCCTTTCTATCATTTGATCAATAAATGGTAATGGAAAATGATCTTTTCTGGTAGCATCATTCAATTTCCGGTAATCAATACAAACTCTCCACCCTGTTACCATCCTTTTTGGTATTAATTCGTTCTTCTCATTAGGTACCACTGTCATTCCACCCTTCTTTGGTATGACATGTATTGGACTTACCCACGGACTGTCTGAAATAGGATAGATTAATCCTGAATCTAATAGTTTAATGATTTCTTTCCTGACAACGTCTTTCACATTTGAATTCAATCTTCTTAATGGTTGTACAACTGGCTTAAAATCTGTTTCCATTAAGATTTTATGAGTGCAATAAGTAGTACTGATTCCCTTGATATCCATGATCTTCCATGCTATTGCCTTTTTATGTTGTTTAAGAACCTGCACTAAGCGATCTTTTTCTGCTGTCGATAGTTTAGAAGATATTATAACTGGCAAATCTGATGTACCTTGTAAATAAGCATATTCTAAATGCGCTGGTAGCTCTTTAAGTTCCAATTGTGGTGGTTCTTCAATAGATGTTTTGAACTCGAAGATGTCTTCCTTCAAATACGGGATATTATCGACAGAATTTGATAATAATTCTTGGTTGAGAATTTTAGCAACTGGCTGTGATGATTCAACTTTATGATGTTGTTGAAGAACCACAGTTACTTCCGAATCTTCATCTTCCTCTAATAGTTTATCAAATTCTACCAAATCTTTTTCAGTGTCAAATTCTTGAGTCCATTCTGTAAGAATTCCAGTATCTGTTTGATCTTTTTCTATAAAATCTTGAAAAGAAGGGTTATCTAGATACTCATAAGTATTTAAATAATAACAAGAATCATCAACATAATCAGGAAATTTCATAGATTTATTAACATCAAAAATAATTTTATCATCTCCTAATCTCATGGTAATCTTTCTATCAAAAACGTCTATTAGGGCATGTGTTGTTGCTAAAAATGGTCTTCCTAATATAATAGGTACTTTAGAGTCTTCTACCATATCTAAAATTACAAAATCACATGGAAAAACAAATTTATCAACTTTAATCAAAACATTTTCAATTATTCCCCTAGGATATTGAACAGATCGGTCAGCTAATTCGATACACATACGAATAGGTTTTGGTTCTCCTAATCCTAATCGCATAAAAAGTGTATATGGCATTAATGAAATACTAGCTCCTAAATCTGCCAATGCATTTTCAATAGTCATTTCACCAATTTTGCAAGGTATAGTAATACTCCCTGGATCTTTGACTTTTGGAGGTAATTTATTCTGCATTAATGCTGAGCATCTTGCATTCATCGTCACCTTCGTCACATTATCCAGTTTATTTTTGTTTGTCAGCAGCTCCTTAAGATATTTTGCATATTTTGGCATTTGAGCTATAGCTTCAACAAAAGGAATGTTAATATGAAGTCGTTTCAGGTTTTCCAGAAATTTGTGGTATTGTTCATCTTCTTTGTCTTTCCTAAAAGCAGCTGGATATGGAGGTGGGGGTGTATAGTCTTTGATGACTTCTTTAACTTTATTTTCTCCATTCTCCTTTTTATTTGCTTGTATGTCTTCATCAATTGTTTCTTTTTCAACCTGCTTAGATTCAACAATTTTATTAGCTATAATAGGAGAGTCAACATTCTTACCACTTCTGGTAATTACTGCGTTAGCTTGTTCCTTTGGATTTGTTTAAGTAAATCCTGGCAATGTTCCTGGAAATCTCTCCTGCAGTGCTTTAGCAATTTGATGAACTGAGCTCTCAATTTGTTTGATCGAGGCTTCATTATTACGCATTCTGGTATCATTTTCTTCATCTCTTTTATTACTTGCTTCAGCCATTTTTCCCAATGCATTCTCTATCACCGTCATTCTGTCATTATAGGTAGTTTGTCCTGTTTTGACATAATATCCTGATGCTCCTTGTTGATACTGTTGGCCTGGTTGATTAACTTTTCTATAATTAGAAACTTGACGATAATTTGGATTTCCTTGAAAATCCCCATACATAACCTCCTCATTACTTATTTTGCTGTCAGTGTTAGGACATTCTTCTTTTAGATGACTTCCTCCACATATTTCACACCCAATCCTGATTGCATGAACTTGTTCATTTACTTTCTTAATATCTCTTCCCATACTTTCCAATTTCGCTGTTATAGCTGCTAGACCATCACTATCTTCAGATATCCTTTTTCTTCCAGATGAACCATCATCCCATAACTGAGAATGTTTAGCTAATTCTTCAATTCCGGCCCTTGCCACTGCTGGAGTTTTCTTAGGTACTGGACCTTGTGCATCCAACTGTTGACGTGTTACTCGATCAACTCATTTATAAAATACTGTTATCTCTTGTTGGACATTCAAATCATGTTGTGGACATTTGTGTAACATTTCCTTATATCTTTCCCAAGTTTGATACAGAGATTCATCGGATTTCTGTTTGAAGTTCCTAATCTCATCAATCATCTTTGAGGTTTTGGAAGGTGTACAGTACATTTTTAGAAATTTTGTTCGAAGATCTTCCCAAGTAGTAATAGATCCGACTGGCTCGTTATTGATCCATCTCTTAGCTCCATCCTTTAGTGTTAAAGGAAATACTCGTAATATAACCTGATCTCTTGTGACATTGGGAATATGAAACATATCTGCAATCTCCAAAATTTTCTCAACATGCTCATTTGCATCTTCTTTATCTTCTCCTTTGAAAGGATTTTCACGTAATTCTTTCAAAAATTGCCCCTTTAACTCAAATTCTACTTCTCTGGCTATGGCAGGCCTAACCACTCCCGGTCTCGGATCTCCACGAGTTTGAATCGTGTAATCTTCAAGCGTCATGTCAGCTATGTCTGCCATAATTGGTTGTATTTCGTGCTTTGGTTCAGAAGCACTTGGATATATTGTAGGTTGCCTAGAATGTATTTTATTCTCACCCGACTCTTGATCGGAATAATAACCGTATTCAGCCATTTTGGCTAAATTGTTATCAAAAACTAAATTATCTTCTTCTGATGAAATTTCGTGTTCTGGTGAATTTGGTGGTGCGTATGATAATCTTTTTCTATAATGAAATTCTCGTTCTGGTTCGTCAAATGGACTGAGAGGATCCGGATGAAGTGTCCGGGTCATACATCAATTTGTAAAGAATAACAGAATTTTAGTAGCACCATAAATTCAAAAGTAAATGTTAGTAATTTTGTAGAAATAATCAGGTTGTTGTATATGAATTCCGAAAATTAATAATAAAACACATTCAAAATTAAATATTCGAAAAGATATTCCCAACCCAACTTTTCCTATTTGTTAGTAATGCAAGTTAGTTGTTAATTAAAGTTAAAATTAGTTTGTTAAAATTCTTATACCAAGCTAGTCAATAGATCTCGGTAGCTCCATTGATTGTACACAAAAACGGAGAAACAGGTCAGCGCGAAGCGTATTAAAAACCTATTTCTTTCGAGAAGCACCTTACCTCTTATATGATAAATCAATGAGGTAGGGCTGAACTCTCTTTATACCTTTGTTTTTGTTAGTACTCTCAATGGGTGAGCCGATATTTCGTATTGATTTTGCAAAGCATTAGAAATAAAAATTATTTTACAGGGAAAATAGTTAGTTTAAATTAAAATACACCGTTCCCCGGTAGCGGCGCCAAAAACTTGATGTGTGCTAAGTATAGGCAATTATAATCACAAGTTTTAATTAAGGAAATACTAAATAATACTATCACACAATTCAGGCAAGTGTTATCCTGATCATAGAATATAGTTTTATAAGTAAGTCCAGATTCGAACACAGGGAACGTGATTTAATCTATGACTAACTATTTATTTATCCTAATTACAATTATTTACAATTAATATACAAACTTACAATAATACACAATAATATACAAGATAGGGGGGACGTTTTAGTTCCGATCGAACATATTTATAATTGATACCGATTCTTTAATAGATAAGTTTTAAGGAACAACTTAGAAATACTCAATTGGATAGAAGATTATGATTATTTAAACTATTATTTATTAAACTTATTATATCAACTTATGTCTATTTGCGTGTTGGCTATTATTATTGTGATTTACTAATGTAGAAAACCACAAAGGTTATGATAATTTTCATATAGCAATACAGTCAAAGGTTATGTAAAGTATCACTATTTATTAAGATCTATCAACATATTATTGATGCAATTCCAGGGTCGGTTGAATTATAATGCTACTTAACATCTAATGAAACATAATCACTTAATTTAAAAACCCAAAAGATTAGTGAAGTTTATCTATAAATCAGTTAATTATGATCATTAACATAATATAACACATAATTCTTGCATAATAATATTCAATAATATAGTTCCAACATAAACATATAATTCATATAATAAATCTAATAAACATACATTTAAACATTCATAACGAAAATCTAATATAGCAGTTAATTAAAATAAACAATATCCATAGTAACCCAAAAGGTTAATAAAGTTACAAGGATAGAGAAACCGAACCAATTGACGAACTAGCTTTTCCTAGGGTTGAAAACCTTCAAACCCTAGCTCCTTAGCCTCCAAATTCGCACCTCTAGTCGACCTTAAACCCTAATAATCGACTTTGTATTCTAAGAATCGTATATGGTTTAGCTAAAACTAAGCCTCTATTTATAATGTTTCTGGCCGACCCTCCAACCGCCGGTTGGAGTTATTTGAATCCTACTCCAACTCTGCGCTTTTCCACCGCCTTGAAACCTTTTACCCCAACCGTTGGTTGGTTAATCCAACCGCCGGTTGGATTGTTTTTCCAGAATATTCCACAAACGGTTTGGGCTTCAATGTGGGCTTTTTTTATTCTTAAACGGATTCACTTGTTTTCTTGGCCCAAATCTTTAATATTATCATTTTAGTCTTCATTTCTTTTAAGGTTTAAGTCTTCTTTTCTTCAATCGCTTCAGTTTCTTCAGTTTTGGTCTTATTTTAGTTCCTTTTCTCCAATCTTCAATTAGAATACATTTATGCAAATATTAACAAAATAAGTATCTAAAATCATATAAATGCATAAAAATGTATAAATATAGGAATAAATAGTATAAAATATAGTATCTATTTGATGCTTATCAGGCCGCGTTGCTTTAACTCATAAGGTCTAGCTAACCTTTGAGGGATCATCGTCTAAGTATTCCGACAAAACTACTATTTAGGAAGTGATTTCCTACGACAACTGCTTTGGAAATGTTGATCCTTAGTTGGATCGGCCTGTGTTTTCTACTATTACTTATTTGGGAAATGTTAACTCTTAATTGAATTAATTTGTGTTTCCTACGATAATTACTTTGGAAATGTTAATCTTTAGTTAGGTTAACCTGTGTTTCCTACTTGCAATGAATTTGGAAATGTTATTCCTACTTTGTTGAGACATAGATTGTGACAACAAATCTAGCTTTAAATAGGACTGGTGTAATTATTATTATGTTTGTGTATTGGTTTAGATTTGTAAATAAATATTTTGTTTTTTAATGATAGACGAATATTGTATTTTAACATTTACGTTTGCTGCGAGTCGAGATCTCAAGTCACAAGGGTTGCGAAGCGAGATGAGATCTGAACTCGCAGAGCAGAACTCAATAGGTGATAAACAAGTTGAGTTGAGCATGGGCTTGGGCTGCGTAGCGAGTCGAGTCAACTCGCAGGCCCAAAGGCTGCGAGTTGAGACGACTTATTTAAATGGTTTTATTTAGAAAATCATTAACAATTTTTCGATTAGACTTTTGCTATCCCATATTATCTGCGAATCCAATTTTCAGAGAAAAAAAATAAACCTAACGACTAGGCTTTGATGTTTATTTGTTTAAAGCAAAGTAACTAGTTAACGGAAACGCGAACTTATTCGTTGTTAGTAATATAACATCGTATTGAGGAATTCCGCACCTTAATACTACAGATAACGAAGTTATCGATCCTAGAACTAGGGACTTACAATTGGTATCAGAGCTTTCGGGCTAGATAATGAAGGTAGTTCGAAGTTTTCAGGTTAATCGCGTGTGATTTAGGATCGTTTTGACGTGCATTATTGTGTAAAAACGATTAAGATCATTCTCTGGACGATTTAGGGTTTGTTTACGATCGAAATTTCCAGTTTCAATCGTAAAAATACCAAAAATTTTTATTTTCTCATTTTTCAGCCGTTTCGCGAGTCGAGATTAGGGTTTCAGATAAGTCTGCGAACCGAGTTGAACTCGCGAGTCGACATTCTGCGAGTCGAACTTAGTTGCAAATCGAAATACTCTGCGAACCGAGATCTTCTACGAACCGAGATCACTTGCTAGTTGACATCACTGCGATCCGAACCGAGAGTTGCGAACCGAGATTCTGCGAGTCGAGCTGAGATTGCGAGTTGAATTGAGTTCTTGCGAGTCAAGATTTTTTTTTCTGAATTCGCGAATACAATTTAACTTTAAACTTCTTGATGTCTGACCTTAGCAAAATGATTGAGATGGACCACGAGATTGAAAAATCTAATGTTCCACCTAAATTGTTAAGGGTTGAGGATTATTATAGCTGGAGGGATAGGTTTGAATCTTACTGTAGATTCCATGATCTATCTATCTGGATGTGTATCAAGAATGGATACACGGCACCTACACAAACTGTTGAGAATGCTATTGTGGTTCTCACTTATCAACAGATGAGTGAAGCACAAAAGAAGGAATTTGAGGTTGAAAATAAGGCTCATTCTTCAATTAAGATGAGTCTTCCTAAGGAACTTAATCATCAACTGAAGTCCTTCCATACTGCTAGAACTTTGTGGACAGCTCTTGAGAAGAGGTGTGAAGGTAGTCCACAAGTTAAAGCAGGCAAGAGGAATCTCCTGAAAAAGCAGTTTACTGTGTTCAAAGCTTTGAAAGGAGAAGATCTTGATGCTTATACCATAAGATACTACCATTTGTTGAGTGAGCTAGATGACCATGAGATTGTAACTACCGAGACTGAGAAAACCGACAAGTTTATTGAGGGTTTACCGTCTAAGTGGGAAATGCATGGCATAATGCTTACAGACAATGATGAGAGGTATGCAACCATGACCTTAGAGCAGTCAATTGATAAGCTCAGAGGTTATGATTTCACCAAGAAGACTAGAGATACTGATTCTGATCAGGCTCAGGATCCGGGACTATATCATGGAAAATCTACTATCTCTACTGCTTCCTCAAGCTCGACTACTGCTTTATTTGCTGGTAATGTTGAAGGAAAGGGTGAAATGATTACTGATGATCTGTGTCTTGTTACCTCATCTGGTAGTGAAGCAAAGGGTAAACCAACTGAGAAGTCACCTCAGGAGCATCAAAAGATGCCTATGAGTGTGAAATCTGCTGAACAGCAATTATCTGTTCTTGCTTCCTTTGTAGCTTCTTATAAAAACTACATTCAGGGTAAAATCAATGATCCAATTATGTTTGAGGAAGATTATAATCAGATAGACCCTGAATATCTTGAAGAAATAGAACTTCAGGATCAACTTGCAATGTTATCTAGAAGAGTAAAGAATTTCTTAAAGAAAACTGGTAGAAAGGTAGTTGGTAATCGATCAGGGTTTAATAAGACCAAGATCAAGTGTTTTAACTGTCAGGGTTATGGACACTTTGCTCGGGAATGCCAAAGACCTAAGGTAGAAGCTGGCAATGGAAAGCAAGGTTCGGGAAGCACTCTTGCTTCCAAAGCTTTGGTTGTGAAACAGTTGGATGACTCATATGAATGGAAAGCTCAGTCTGAGGAAGCTTTCATGGCTGAGATTGATGAGTCTACATCCTACATGCCTACTGATGTAGAGTGTGATGTAAAGGTGCCTGAGGTTGAAATGAAAGCAAGTGATGAAGACGTGCTGTACATGGATTCAACTGAAAATATAAATCCTGAAGACTTTGTAGCACGCATGGCTGAAATCCAAACAGACAGGAAAAGGGTATGTATTGATATTCTTACTCTTGCTGATGTCTGTTATTTGGTTACTGATTTACAGTCACAGGTTAGTGTTTTAACTGTATCAAACAAAAAACCTGTCTTCTCAAGTTAGCATATTGACTGAATCTAATAAGACTGTTAGATCTGAACTTGAACTAGCTAAGATTGATGTGCGTAGGTTAAGTGATGATAAACAAGACTTAAAAGATAAAATTTAATCTGATGCTTCTGATAGGATTGCACTTAGAGATACCATTAATGAAAAAGCTGTCATCATAGATGGTCTCTATATGAACCTAAAAGACTTAAATCAGACAATTGCTAATAAGGAGAAAGAGTTAGCTGACTGTAAGTTGAAGCTAGTTGAGCAAAATCGAAAGATAGAAAATTATCAAACCACTGAGATGGACAAGATGTTAGATGCTCAACGAAGTGTAAAGGATAAGTCAGGACTAGGTTATAATGAGACATCTCCTCCTTTCAATTCGAATTACACTAGGCTTCCAGAAGATACTGAAATGACTGAAGTATGTTCTGAAAAACCAGTAGCTAAACCTGATCAGTCAGAGGCACAGAAGAATGTTATTAAGAATCCTTCATCTGATGATAGTAAGAAAATTCCTCACACCAAAGTACATTTTGTACCGGGTGGAGTAATTAATGATACTAAGACTGATGAAGTGGTTAATAAAGAACATGTAGTTGAACCTTTAGTGCCTAAGACTCCGATAGCGGATGCAAAATTTAGTAACTCACGAAAACAGATGTCTTGCTTCAAGTGTCACCAAAAAGGACATGTAGCTTCTTGTTGCCCAAATAAGAAGTTGGAAGCATCACATAAGTTAGTGAATACTGAAAAGACACCGACCACTTCTAGTTCGATTGTAGATAGGTTAGGCTCCAAACCGGGATTAGGAAGCAAACCTGTAAACATTCTGAAAAGAGATGGTAATCATAGTGTCTCTCCACCTAAACCTAAAAGGACTTATATTCCAAACGAAAATACTTTCAATAAGCCAAGAGATAAGACACCTTTGAGGTTTAGGACCCCAAGTAGAAACCATAGTCAGTTTGAAAATGGTTCTACTTCGAGTGCACAGGGAACTAAGTTTGTGCCTAGGAGGTTTTCTACTCACTCTCCTCATAGGCCTAAGACTACAGATCATCAACAATCTCAAACTCCTGTGAAGGTTACCAAGACTCCCGATGGGAATAGTTATGGTTACTTTAAAGAGGTTCAGATTGTAGATGATCAGGGACAAACAAAGACCGTAATGGCTTGGGTCCCTCTTGATAACTAACTGTGTACAACTTGTTATGTGTAGGAGCAGACTGTTAATAAGGACAGCTGATGGTATGTAGACAGTGGATGCTCAAGACACATGACAGGTGAACGAAGTCTACTGAAGGACTTCAGAAAAGGTTTCAAGCAAAAAGTAAATTTTGCAGGAGACAAAGGAGGAGTAATTACTGGGAAAGGAAAAGTTTCAAATGGAAATTTGACTCTAGAGGATATGAATTATGTTGAAGAACTAACTCATAACCTAGTGAGTGTTTCCCAAGTCTGCGATAAAGGTCATCCAGTTCATTTCAATGAAAAGGAGGCTTTAGTTCTGAAGCCAGGTTTCACAATTCCTGAAGAATGGATTTTGATGAGGGCACCAAGGAAGAAGGACATCTATGCTATAAACATGGGTGTTTCTAATTCTTCAATGGTGTCGACATGCTTACTATCCAAGGCTTCAGAAGCAGACGCACTTTTATGGCACAGGAGAATGGCACATCTGAACTTTCGAAAAATGAATTTTAAAACCAAGAATGGTTTAGTTCTAGGTGTACCACAGAAACGTTTCGAGTCTGAAGACAAGTGTGTTCCTTGCCTAAAAGGAAAGCAGCACAAGAAACCACACAGGTCTAAGACTGAAAACACAATCTCCTCGCCATTTGAACTACTACACATGGACCTCTTTGGCCTAATAAGCAAGAGAAGTCTAGGTGGTAAGTGGTACTGTTTAGTTATCACAGATGATTACTCTAGATTCTCATGGGTATTCTTTTTGGGATCTAAGGATGAAACTCCAGGAATTTTAATGGAGTTCTTTGATCTAGTAGAGAATATCTATAAAACAAGAGTTAAGCGTATTCGTAGTGATAATGGAACGGAATTCAAGAACTCAACGTTGAATATCTATTGCTTAACCAAAGGGATACAACATCAATTCAGTGCACCATATGAACCTCAACAGAATGGTGTTGCTGAAAGGAAAAATCGAACGTTGATTGAAGCTGCTAGAACAATGCTTGCAGATTCAAAGCTTCCGGTCATCTTTTGGGCAGAAGCAGTGAATACAGCATGTCATGTTCTAAATAGGGTTCTTACGGTCAAAAATCATAACAAGACATGTTATGAATTATTGAATAATAAGAAACCCAATCTGAAGGGATTTGAACCCTTTGGAGTTGCATGTACAATATTGAAAACAGGAAATCAAGCTAAATTTGGTGAAAAGGCTGACGAAGGATTTTTCCTAGGTTATGTGCCCAACTCACCAAATAAAAGAGTTTTCAATAAAGTCATGGGACCAACTGGAAATTGTTTATAACATTGAAGTTACGAGCTATGTACCTGTTGTGCATAAGGGATTAGATTGGCAATTTGACTATTCAGATCTCTTTCAGTCATTTAAAATTCCCATAAGTGACTTTGTCAGTGATTCAGAGATCTCTCAGCAGTTATTGCATGAAGACTTGGACAATGGTCCGTCTTCAACATCGAGTGTTCCGAAATCTGGAATCAGGACAACAGATGACTCAAATGAAGCTTCTTCAAGTGGGTCACAACAATTTTCAAAGGATAAGTATCAAGAAACAGAAGATTCTGAGGAGGATCTTCAAACGACGTTTGATGATGTACTTACTTCTTTGAACCATTTAAGGATATCTTCAGCAAGTTCAGAAGAGATGCCCTCATTAGAAGAGATTGGTACTAACTTAGGAGATGAGTTAATAGTTGACCCTATGCCGGTTACAAGAACGAGTAAGAATCATCCCATTGAAAACATCATCGGTGATATTAATACTCCTGTTCAAACTAGGACTCAATCTAAAGCTAGTACATCTGAAAATTTAGAAAGCTTGTATACTGCTATGAAAGAGACAGGGATTCCTAATCAATGTCTATATTCATGCTTTATCTCACAAGTTGAGCCTAAAAATGTGCAAATGGCTCTCGAAGAAAGCTCGTGGGTTGAACATATGCAAGAAGAACTGCAACAGTTCTCAAAATTACAAGTATGGGAGTTGGTTGACCTTCCAAAGGGAGAATATCCAATTGGAACTAGATGGGTATTTAAGTGTAAGAGAGATGACAGGGGAGTCATTACTCGCAATAAAGCTCGTCTAGTGGTTCAAGGGTTTAATCAACAAGAAGGGATATATTACAACGAAGTGTTTGCACCAGTTGCTAGGCTAGAAGCAATTAGAGTATTCTTAGCATTTGCCTCTTTTAAAGGTATCAAAGTTTATCAGTTGGATGTTAAGAGTGCCTTTTTTATGGCAAAGTTGAAGAATTGGTGTATGTTTCACAACCGCCAGAGTTTACTGATTCTGACTATCCAGATAAAGTATACCGCTTGAATAAGGCTCTATACGGATTACATCAGGCACCTAGGGCATGGTATGGAACACTATCAACGTATCTACTTGAGAATGGATTTACAAGAGGATCTATTGATAGTACACTTTTTGTAAAGTGGGACAAGAATGACTTTCTACTAGTACAAGTATATGTTGATGACATTATCTTTGGATCTTCTGATGAAAAGATGTGTCAAGAGTTTGAGAAAGTCATGAGAAAAAGGTTTGAGATGTCTGCAATGAGAGAGTTAAATTTCTTCTTAGGATTGCAAGTTGATCAAAAGAAGGATGGATTCTTTATTCATCAATCTAAATATACATATGAGCTATTGGAACACTTTAAGATGGATGAAAATAAGGTCTATAATACTCCAATTCCAGTCAATCACAACCTTGGACCAAATACATCGAGTGATAGCGATGTGGATCCAACTCTTTATAGAGCCATGATCGGATCACTAATGTATTTAACTGCCTCTAGGCCTGACATTATGTTTGCTGTTTGTATATGCGCAAGATATCAGGCAAATCCGAAAGAGTCACATATGCAAGCTGTGAAACGGATCTTTCATTACCTCAAAGGGAAACCGAAGCTGGGACTTTGGTATCCGATTGATGGAGACTTAGATCTCATAGCTTATACTGATTCGGATTATGAATGATGCAATCAGAAAAGGAAATCTACAACCGGAGGATGTCAATTCTTAAGAGGTAGATTAGTTTCTTGGCAGTGCAAGAAGCAAAGCTCAGTAGCCATTTCTACATGTGAAGCTGAGTATGTTGCAGCTGGCAGCTGTTGTTCTCAAGTTCTTTGGATCCAACAGCAACTGCAGGATTACGGGTTAAATATAACCAATACTCCTATGATGATTGATAACGAATCGACAATGTCGATCACCAACAATCTGGTGAAGCACAGTAAAACTAAGCACATTGATATTCGACATCATTTTATTAGAGACTGTGCTGAGAAGAATTTGATAAAGTTAGTTAAGGTTCCATCTTTGGATAACTTAGCAGACTTATACACCAAGGCGTTCGACAGAGCTCGATTTGAGACGTTGGTTCAACTTAACGGAATGAGAAATCCAGAGTGATTAGTCTTCCAAGGGTATTTTTGTAATAGTTAGTAGTCAGTTTTATGTTTTGTTTTTTTTTTTTTAAAAAAAAGGGTGGCGTATGGCATTCATTTGCTTGTTACCTGAGGGGAATCGCCTCCAATAAAAGAACAACCGAAGTTCTCTTAGAAAAAGCTTTAAGTTTTGGCTGTAAAAACTTGGGAAATGATAGTACATTAGGAGAATGAGCTTAAGAATAATAAATTTAAGTGCTAAGATTGATATGTTAGTAGATTCCTATAAGTTTCATTAGAATTGCATACTTACCTAGGAGTTTATTTATATTTATCTGATTATACACCTATATCCACTGATAATAACTCGTGTCCTTTATATAAGTGCTAAGAATAACTAAAGTCTATTCAGCTTCATTATATGATATACTGGTAGGCAAATTATTCTTAGATTTATGAGCGATTAAGAAATTTTAATTCTGCATGTCATATCTTATGTGAAATGTTATATACTGTATGACATATGTCTTAATTGATGAATGATGGTACTGCCATACACTGTTATCATGCATTTATTTACAAATGACAAATAGTTACAAATATGGTTATTAGTGAAACTAACAGATTACTCTGTTGTACGTGAGTACAGACCTGTTGCCTTTAGTTTTGCCAATATTCTCAAACTTATTTTAATTATACTAAGGGATCCTCTGTTGTACGTAAGTACAGATCTGGAACCACTAGTATCTTTAACGGATGTTTGATATTTGTCAAAATTTAAACTCAAGTGTATGTTATATGCTTCGAAAAGATACATCATTTAGTAACCCCTACCTTGAAATTTTAAAAGATGCAGTGCTATGTGTTTTACTTAAGTTCTTCAGTATATTATATAATGGTACACTTTAGATATTGTTCACATTAATAATAATACAGTTTGCTCAAAAATCTATATCTAATTTGTTTATGTGGACCATAATACCGGTAATCATCTTGAACTGTTTATGATATTGAATAAAACGGTTATTTTGTTATTAAAAGTTATGTTGTGTGGATAAAGGTAAATAAGATATAATTTTATAAATATAAGTTAATTATGGGTTAGTTTGCAATTTTATTGTACCTATATGAATTTCATGAGGTTTGCATACTAGCAATCGTCTTGTTCTTATTAAAATATAATTTAAATGGCTTGTTCTTCCTAACATGATCCCAAAGCAGTTAAAATTTTAAGCATGCTAATTTTAAAATTGTTTGCTTTCATAGATGTTAGTACTTTTAAATGTTTATTTCTTATTTTGTATTTTTGTTTAAATGATTAATAAAATGTTTTACTTATTTTTATGTGTTACCCTTTGGAATTGAATTATCCTGGATATTTATTTTATGTTGAACGAACGTGTGTTGACAACTGAAAAATATTATATAGGTTATGTGGAATATTAATCGAAAGTCTTCCGACTCACAAGTAGTCGAGCAGCGTGTCCTGATTTAATATCGGCGGTTAATTTTTCTATTATAACTTATATATATATATTTTAGACTTGTCTTTCTACTTAAGACCATAAGGTATATAAGTACATAATTTTAGCTCGAGATTTTTCTTTATACAAGATTAACTGTATCACGGGTTTAGTCGGTTAATATATGTAAGAAGATTATCATTGAGGAAAAATTAAGCGAAAACATCTTCTTTAAAATGTTTAGGCTACATAGTTACAGAATTAACTATATAATTGTGAATGGGGTTACATTTATACTTAGTATTTAATTTGAATTTTTATTTAAAACTTGCGAGTTTGACTGGTCAACACTGCGAAGCGAGTCCAGTTCTGGGAGTTGACATTAAACTTGCGAATCGAGTAAAAGTATAAAGGGTGCGAGGTCAAACGAGTCAAATCCACCGAACCCACTTCTTATTTGCGAGTTCACTTCACCTTGCGAATCCAGATAGTGCGAAACGAGATGAAATACCTTTTTCGTTTGATTTCGATCCTGCTAATCACAAGGAAGAGTTTTTGATCCGTAGTTTTTATACACTTTTGTATTGCGAATATTTTGAGGTATAAACCAACGGATTTCACCGTTTAAATTACACGAAATCGATGGTTTTATTGACTTAGGATTTCGTTTTAAATTTTAAACGGTTTTCGTAGAGTAAAGGTGTTATTTGACAAGAATCTTGTGGATTAATGTTAAACGAACCTTAATGAACGTAAACCAATCGATAGATCTTAATAAAATTGAGAGTTTAATCGATTTTTGTTTCGACTCGCAACCACAGTTCATGTTGCGAGTTGACCACAATTTCAATTCGCAGAGACATAATTAGCGAGTTGAGAAAGATCTCGATTCGTAGATTTCTCTTTGCGAATTGAACACAGACTCAACTCGCAGATTTACTTTAGCGAGTTGAGATTCTGACTTGTTGACTTGCGGACCGAGTTGAATAGCGAATCGACTTGCGAGTTGAGTTGCGGATTGACTTGGTTAGCGAGTTGACATGGTTGCGAGTTGAGTTGCGAACTGAGTTAAACTCGATTCGCACATGATACTTATGCGAGTCCAGTACTTAGAAAATTTTAAAATTTTAATATTTTTTATATGAATGTTAAGACTTTTTCAGTAATAACTTTTATATCATGGACTTGTATTAAAATTGTATAAGTTTATATCGAAAGTCTACCAATTCAAGTGGTAATTGAGTGGCGTGTCCTAATTTAATATTAGCGGTATAACTTATATTCATTTTAAAACCTAAAAATGTTAATGACTTGAGAATTTCAAATTAACAAGTAATTAATGGGACGTACATATTGAACTTACGACTTATTAGTAATAAGTTATATATGTTAGATATTATTATATACGACTTGAGACTGTAACGTAACAAGTTATATATAATTTTAAAACTAAGATGTTTGATGAATTTTTATTCATAATACGTTATAGTTTAAAATTGATTAACGTGCGTTAATTGTTTTCGTCATTTGTGTTTCTATAGATATGGCGAGACAATTCGATAAAGGTCAAAATATTCTTGTTGATCTGGATCTTTCAGCACGCGGAGTACATCAAGTTGCTCAAGTGCTGACGTTCTTTGCACATTCGCGCATTCGGTATGCGATTACCGAGTCTCCTCAGATCTCTCAGACGATACTGAATGATTTTTGGACGGATATTCAGTATGATCAGACCATCAATCCACCGGTGATACGTACTACAGTCAATCAGAGACCGGTTGTTTTCTCTGCATCTGATCTACGTCAGATTTTACAACTGGGGACAGTAGACCAAGAAGATGGTCCGACTGAGTACCCTAGTGATTTTATTGAGGGAGCTATCGGTCGTATGGGATATACGGGAGATAGAAGAGGACGACAGTTCCAAAAACCTCTGGTTATTGGCCAGTGGAGGTTTTTGTGGCACGTTATTGTCACGGTTTTTGCACCAAAGAAGGGAGGCTTTGATGAGTTGAGCCCTGCCCTTGTATCAGCTGTGTTGTCACTGGTTTACAACAAACCAGACAATTTTTGTGATTACATTTTTAGCGAGCTGGTTAGACAGATTTCGGGTTCTGTTAGATCACGGTTTCTGGTTTATCCATGTTTTTGTATGCTGATCATTCGCGCTCATCTGCCAGAGCTTGTTATTCCTGGGCCATATTTACGTGTAGATACTATTGGGCTCAGAGGCTACAATGCGATGTTTTTGCAGACAGTGAGGAAAGAAGGGGTAGTAAAGCCTGAGGAGAGAGAGCTTTTTGGTTTTCTTATTGATCCTGTCTATGTGACGCCACCAAACAATGGTTGGTTAGATGTTGGTGCTGATGTTGTTGTTCCAGACCCGAGAGCTGATGTGGTTAATGCTGAAGATCCACAAAAGCTCATTGAGGATGTGTTGGAACAACCTACACATGCTGGGGAACAGGTGAACCCAGCTGCCCAAGTGATACAGGAGGTGCTGGTTGAGCTTGATGATGCTACTGATCCCTTGCTACGGGATATTGATAGTTATGTTGCACCACCTAAGGTAATTTTATAATTATATAGTAATATAGGTACTTAGTTGTTACATTATTAACATATTATTATTATATAATGCATTGTTATAGATATTTAGTTAATTAGCTAATATTTCTTATTATAAAATATAAATATCATTATGATTAGGGAGCTGAGACTGCAGACCCAGAGGTCACTCGACCTGAGGGTGAGCAGGGACAGCTTGATGGATCTGAAGGTTTACCTTCTAAGGTAATTATCAGATTAATCATAAATATATAGAACTTGTATGATAGAGCTTTTAGCTAATCATAAATGGTTAATATATTTAATATTCAAGATTCTGATGTTGGTCCATCTGGAGGCCGTGATGGTTAATCGGCTTCAGATGATGATGATAGTACTCCTTCTCCACCTCCAGATGCTGGTTATATTAGATACCGATCTAGGATGATTCCAGATCCAGCACTGAAGGAGAAGAGGAAGGCTAAGGAAGTCGACCCAGACTTCAGTATTATTGATGAGGGTCCTGAGGAAGAGGATATATCTCTTATTTCTCAACGCCGTAAGCGTTCCAGGACTTTGATCATTCAGGATGGTATGTTTTACTTAGAGTTAGATTATCTTAACTTGTTGTTTATCTGGAGTTCAACTGAGACAGTTAATTCTGTGACAGTTTCTCGAGATACATCGCAAGTAGTGACGATGATACCGGTGGTTACTGAACCAGTATCTGTACCATCTGAGGTATGAGATAAACGTTTAGTACTACGAGTATTATAAATATTTAATTAGAGATCGAGACAGAGTTATCTGTAACAATTACTTCTTTAATTATATCTAACTTACAGGATGAGAAACTGCTTGAGTCAGTGGAACCAGAAATGGTCTCCAAGACTATTGAGGAGGGAGTTGCAGAACTTGTGCATGATGCTCAGTTCCCGACCAATAAAGCTAGTAGATTTGCAGCTAGTCTTCTCAAGGAAGCGTTATCTCAAGCTATTCCACCACTTACACGTGAATCTTACATTGCTTCGGTGACACCTCCTGGACCATCAACAATTTCTGTTATTCCAACGACTGATGCTGAAAGGATTACATCCTTAGAGTCAAGAGTTAAGGAATTGGAACAGAGTACATCCAGGATTCCAGGTTTGTTGGCTGAGAATGTTTCTCTTGCTCAGCAGATGGTTCATATCAGTGAATCACATTTGACTCTGCTGAAGACTCATGATACTTTGCTTGCTGATTTTACTGCCCAGCGACTGAAGCTTGAACACTTAGAACGTTTGGTGTTGAGAGTGCATTCAGGACAGTCAGCTCAGGGGGAGATAATGATATATCAAGAAGCTTGCAAAGATGATGAGTTAGCAAAGAAGAGAAGAGATGATGAAGATGATGATCCCAGTGCAAAGAAAGATGGTGAGCCGACTGGTCCTTCAAAGACTGGTGAGCAAGCTATTATTCAGGGGGAGTCTGCGGGTGTTGGTGTTAGTGGTGATGGTGCTGGTACAAGTGCTGCAGGTACAAGTGAAGCTGGTAAGATAGCTTAGACTTGTGTAGATATTTGTACTTAGAAGTTAGTTGAATTATAATTTATAATTGTAATTTATAATTGTAACTGAATAATTGTAACTTAATAGTTTTGGTAATATATTCGGCTTGAGATTATTATTACAAGTTAAATATATTAGAAATTGTTTAAGTTATTTGATTCTGAAAACTTAAATAAATTAGTGATCGAAAGTCTTCTAACTCATTGAGAACTCGAGCGGCGTGTTCTGATTTATTTCAACGGTCAAAGTTTATTTTAACTTAGACATTTTAGACTTGAGAGTTTTTATAACTAACAAGTTAAATTTGTATGATTTTTAACTAGACAAATGATATATAATTTAAAGATATAATTGAAAGTTAAGTTTTATTATATAACAGTTTAATTAAGTCTTGGAAATTATATAAGTTAATTAATTGTAAACTTAAATGTTTGGTGATTATTCACAGTACATTAGAGTTTAAATTTGATTAATATTTGTTAAGTGTTTGATATAAGACTTAGGAAATCTTAGGTTGATTCGGGGTAATCAATAAAAGATTTATAAGTTATATATTTCGCATTCATTATACAAAAGGATTAGTATTGGAATTCTTAGATTGATTCAGGGAAATCAATAAAAGAATTTAAATTATTAATTTATTTGTGTTTGTTTGTTTTCTCTATGAATGGAAAGTCTAGATCTATCAGATTTAGAAAATGATATTTTGGATGAGATAGATGAAGAGATTGATTATGATCTTGAAGAGGGAGAATTTCAGCCACCTGAAGATTGGACTGCTGTTTCTGAGATTGAGCAAGACATGGGTGTAGATCCAGATGCTAATGTTGATGAACACCATGTGAGCCCATCTAGGACAGAGGTTGTTATTGAAAATGATGAAGGTCGAATGGTTGTCGATGTAGATGAAGAGATTGATGACTCATCTGATACAGAAGATGAAGTTCTTATTCCTACAAATAATCCAGCTGTTGTGCTTAGGAAACTTCCAAAACAAAGAAAGAAAATTAGAGTTTCAGAAGTGGATATAACAGGAAAACGTGTACCACGTAAAGGGATTATTGGTTGGTACTTTGACCCAGACCTGAAGCTGTTTGCAATTAAAAGATTTGACGGAGTTTAATATTTTGAGCGAAAGCTTGCAGTGTTTAGTTCTTTGCCTAGATTTGAGATTCAAGATTTGGCTCGATTACCTTTGAATAACCCAAGTGATGATTTTGTTGGAAGATATGTTGAACACATAATCAAGACTGAGGTTAGAGCTAATAAGTTTGAAAAGATTAAGCCAACAAAAGGATAGACTATCAAGTTGGCAGAACGAAGTCAAAGGACAGGAAGAAGAAGTAGAAAGAAGGTTTATTCATCTGTCAAATGTGTACAGCAAATTCCTCTGAAGACAATGCCACGAGATATTTTGGAAAATATGAAGCTGTCATGGTTGAAGCAGATGATGAGGTTGAAAGTGGTGAGCGTGAGATTTTTAAAGTTTATGACCATCGACACCTAATGAATATGTCGAAGAAAGATTTGTTAAAGTTACATGAAAATAGAATCTTAACGACAGAAGCATGTGGTAGCATGTGGTGATTTAGAACGAGATTATCAGATGATGGTTAAGACTTGTATCAAGATGAAGATGTACGCAGGAAGTAAAATTTACAAATGAAGACTAAAGACAAGCTTGAAGATAAAGACGCTAGAGCTATTGTCAAGGGGGAGTCTGTTGAGACATAGATTGTGATAACAGATCTAGCTTGAACTAGGACTGGTGTAATTATTATTATGTTTGTGTATTGGTTTAGATTTGTAAATGAATATTTTGTTTTTTAATGATAGATGAAATATTGTATTTTAACATTTACGTTTGCTGCGAGTCGAGACCTCAAGTCGCAAGGGTTGCAAAGCGAGATGAGATCTGAACTCGCAGAGCAAAACTCAATAGGTGACAAACGAGTTGAGTTGAGCATTGGCTTGGGCTGCATAGCGAGTCGAGTCAACTCGCAGGCCCAAAGGCTGCGAGTTGAGATGACTTATTTAAATGGTTTTATTTAGAAAATCATTAACAATTTTTCGATTAGACTTTTGCTATCCCATATTATCTGCGAATCCAATTTCCAGAGAAAAGAAAATAAACCTAACGACTAGGCTTTGACATTTATTTGTTTAAAGCAAAGTAATTAGTTAACCGAAACGCGAACTTATTTGTTGTTAGTAAGATAACATCGTATTGAGGAATTCCGCACCTTAATACTATAGATAACGAAGTTATCGATTCTAGAACTAGGGACTTAAATACTTGAAATAACTTGTGTTTCCTACACGACAGACAACTACTATTATTTTGGGAAATGTTATTTTTATTAAATAACTTGTGTTTCCTACAAACTATTACTTTAGGAAATGTTTCTCTTAATTGATTAACTTGTATTTCCTATAAAGCGAACAACTACTATTATTTGGAAATGTTATTCTTAGATGATTAACATGTGTTTCCTACACTCCATAATCAACACTACATCATCTTTTCTTCATTATCATCAACAGTATCATTATCGTCATCATCAACCGTATTATCATCATCATCATCATCATACGACATCATTATCATATCATTGTGAGGAAACTTTTCATCCTTTAAACTTTTACTCAAATTTCGTTATATATGGTGTTATTACAACATAATCTACATGCATATATTACTAATTGATGGATTGATCAATTTAATTCATACCAAGAAATTTTGAGAAACCAAACTTATAAATATGAAATTCGAAGGATATAAAGTGGTGTAATGTTAATATAACCTATTATATATGTATGTATCTAACTTGTTGGTGATGATGACGATGAAAATGAAGCTTTGAAACCAAAAACACCCCTGTACCAAAAAGGAGATATGTAAATGTGTAATAAAATGCGAAATCGAACCTCTAAACTCGTGTAATGTGATGATATAGACATGGGGAAACGATTGTAACTCGAAACATAAACAAAAACATAGGCAAATTCGAATTATAACTAGAAGTGGAAACGGATAAATTTTTAACTAGAAGTGGAAACGGATGAATTTATAACTAGAAGTGGAAACGGATGAAAATTATAACTAGAAGTGGAAACGGATGAAAATTATAACTAGAAGTGGAAACGGATGAAATTATAACTAGAAGTGGAAACGGATGTAAATTATAACTAGAAGTGAAAACGGATGAAAATTATAACTAGAAGTGGAAACGGACGAAAGTTATAACTAGAAGTGGAAACGGAGGAAATTATAACTAGAGGTGGAAACGGGGGAAATTATAACTAGCAGTGGAAACGGACAGAATATAACTAGAGGTGGAAACGGAGGAAATTATAACTAGCAGTGGAAACGGATAGAATATAACTAGAAGTGGAAACGGGGAATTATAACTAGCGGTACTAACATGCGACACAACCCTAGTGTTGCCACTTATCTCAACGACACAACTTGAGATACAAATATTTTCAACTCTAGAGACACTAATAATTCACAATGTATCATCACCAACAACTCGTACAAATTAAGAAATCAATAATTTCTTCAAAACAAATAAACTATTAACATAATTTGATAACAATCAAAGTACTTATGTTAATACACTTATTTAGTATAGGTTGACCGACTTTGGGCGCGCTATTCATCCGCTAGCTATCACATCACTACTACTACTACTGTGAGTTGACAACCCCTTTTTCATTGTTTTAAATGCTTTTAAAACCTGAGGTGAAAAACATAGCAATCGTATGTACTACTGCATGCGATAACTGATTTAAATACTGTATGTATTTACTTAATCTGTTTATGAAATGTTATTTCATACGATTACCTGAACCACTGTTTATGAAAAGATGTTTTCGTACTATTTTGGGAATTAGACAACGAATCCTAGAACGGACCTAGGCTTACGATGTAGTGCATAAAAGTCCTTATGGCTACATACTATAACCATTAGCTAGGTGACTCTAGCCACTGATATACGGATGGTACTATCGCCGTGACGACCCTCCTACGGTTTGGAGCGTATACTTACATGTCCTACTTGGCAAACAACTACTGCGGGTCGTGGTTTGGTTATAGGGTTAGGCCGCGTTGCTTTAACTCATAAGGTCTAGCTAACCTTTGAGGGATCATTGTCTAAGTATTTCCACAAAACTACTATTTAGGAAGTGATTTCCTACGACAACTGCTTTGGAAATGTTGATCCTTAGTTGGATCGGACTGTGTTTCCTACTATTACTTATTTGGGAAATGTTAACTCTTAATTGAATTAACCTGTGTTTCCTACGATAATTACTTTGGAAATGTTAATCTTTAGTTAGGTTAACCTGTGTTTCCTACTTGCAATGAATTTGGAAATGTTATTCCTACTTGAAATAACTTGTGTTTCCTACACGACAGACAACTACTATTATTTTGGGAAATGTTATTTTTATTAAATAACTTGTGTTTCCTACAAACTATTACTTTAGGAAATCTTTCTCTTAATTGATAAACTTGTGTTTCCTACAAAGCGAACAACTACTATTATTTGGAAATGTTATTCTTAGATGATTAACATGTGTTTCCTACACTCCATAATCAACACTACATCATCTTTTCTTCATCATCATCAACCGTATCATTATCGTCATCATCAACCGTATTATCATCATCATCATCATACGACATCATTATCATATCATTGTGAGGAAACTTTTCATCCTTTAAACTTTTACTCAAATTTCGTTATATATGGTGTTATTACAACATAATCTACATGCATATATTACTAATTGATGGATTGATCAATTTAATTCATACCAAGAAATTTTGAGAAACCAAACTTATAAATATGAAATTCGAAGGATATAAAGTGGTGTAATGCTAATATAACATAATATATGTATGTATCTAACTTGTTGGTGATGATGACGATGAAAATGAAGCTTTGAAACCAAAAACAACCCTGTACCAAAAAGGAGATATGTAAATGTGTAATAAAATGTGAAATCGAACCTCTAAACTCGTGTAATATGATGATATAGACATGGGGAAATGATTGTATCTCGAAACATAAACAAATACATAAGCGAATTCGAATTATAACTAGAAGTGAAAACGGATGAAAATTTTAACTAGAAGTGGAAACGGATGAAATTATAACTAGAAGTGGAAACGGATGAAAATTATAACTAGAAGTGGAAACGGATGAAATTATAACTAGAAGTGGAAATGGAAGTAAATTATAACTAGAAGTGAAAACGGATGAAAATTATAACTAGAAGTGGAAACGGACGAAAGTTATAACTAGAAGTGGAAACGGATGAAAATTATAACTATAAGTGGAAACGGAGGAAATTATAACTAGAGGTGGAAACGGGGGAAATTATAACTTGCAGTGGAAACGGACAGAATATAACTAGAGGTGGAAACGGAGAAAATTATAACTAGTAGTGGAAACGGATAAAATATAACTAGAAGTGGAAACGGGGAATTATAACTAGCGGTACTAACCTGCGACACCACCCTAGTGTCGCCACTTATCTCAACGACACAACTTGAGATACAAATATTTTCAACTCTAGAGACACTAATAATTCATAATGTATCATCACCAATGACTCGTACAAATTAAGAAATCAACAATTTCTTCAAAACAAATAAACTATTAACATAATTTGATAACAATCAAAGTACTTATGTTAATACACTTATTTAGTATAGGTTGACCTACTTTGGGCGCGCTATTCATCCGCTAGCTATCACATCACTACTACTGTGAGTTGACAACCCCTTTTTCATTGTTTTAAATGCTTTTAAAACCTGGGGTGAAAAACATAGCAATCGTATGTACTACTGCATGCGATAACTGATTTAAATACTGTATGTATTTACTTAAACTATTTATGAAATGTTATTTCATACGATTACCTGAACCACTGTTTATGAAAAGATGTTTTCGTACTATTTTGGGAATTAGACAACGAATCCTAGAACGGACCTAGGCTTACGATGTAGTGCCTAAAAGTCCTTATGGCTACATACTATAACCATTAGCTAGGTGACACTAGCCACTGATATACGGATAGTACTATCGCTGTGACGACCCTCCTACGGTTTGGAGCGTATACTTACATGTCCTACTTGGCAAACAACTACTGCGGATCGTGGTTTGGTTATAGGGTTAGGCCGCGTTGCTTTAACTCATAAGGTCTAGCTAACCTTTGAGGGATCATTGTCTAAGTATTTCCACAAAACTACTATTTAGGAAGTGATTTCCTACGACAACTGCTTTGGAAATGTTGATCCTTAGTTGGATCGGACTGTGTTTCCTACTATTACTTATTTGGGAAATGTTAACTCTTAATTGAATTAACCTGTGTTTCCTACGATAATTACTTTGGAAATGTTAATCTTTAGTTAGGTTAACCTGTGTTTCCTACTTGCAATGAATTTGGAAATGTTATTCCTACTTGAAATAACTTGTGTTTCCTACACGACAGACAACTACTATTATTTTGGGAAATGTTATTTTTATTAAATAACTTGTGTTTCCTACAAACTATTACTTTAGGAAATCTTTCTCTTAATTGATAAACTTGTGTTTCCTACAAAGCGAACAACTACTATTATTTGGAAATGTTATTCTTAGATGATTAACATGTGTTTCCTACACTCCATAATCAACACTACATCATCTTTTCTTCATCATCATCAACCGTATCATTATCGTCATCATCAACCGTATTATCATCATCATCATCATACGACATCATTATCATATCATTGTGAGGAAACTTTTCATCCTTTAAACTTTTACTCAAATTTCGTTATATATGGTGTTATTACAACATAATCTACATGCATATATTACTAATTGATGGATTGATCAATTTAATTCATACCAAGAAATTTTGAGAAACCAAACTTATAAATATGAAATTCGAAGGATATAAAGTGGTGTAATGCTAATATAACATAATATATGTATGTATCTAACTTGTTGGTGATGATGACGATGAAAATGAAGCTTTGAAACCAAAAACAACCCTGTACCAAAAAGGAGATATGTAAATGTGTAATAAAATGCGAAATCGAACCTCTAAACTCGTGTAATATGATGATATAGACATGGGGAAATGATTGTATCTCGAAACATAAACAAATACATAAGCGAATTCGAATTATAACTAGAAGTGAAAACGGATGAAAATTTTAACTAGAAGTGGAAACGGATGAAATTATAACTAGAAGTGGAAACGGATGAAAATTATAACTAGAAGTGGAAACGGATGAAATTATAACTAGAAGTGGAAACGGAAGTAAATTATAACTAGAAGTGAAAACGGATGAAAATTATAACTAGAAGTGGAAACGGACGAAAGTTATAACTAGAAGTGGAAACGGATGAAAATTATAACTATAAGTGGAAACGGAGGAAATTATAACTAGAGGTGGAAACGGGGGAAATTATAACTTGCAGTGGAAACGGACAGAATATAACTAGAGGTGGAAACGGAGAAAATTATAACTAGCAGTGGAAACGGATAAAATATAACTAGAAGTGGAAACGGGGAATTATAACTAGCGGTACTAACCTGCGACACCACCCTAGTGTCGCCACTTATCTCAACGACACAACTTGAGATACAAATATTTTCAACTCTAGAGACACTAATAATTCATAATGTATCATCACCAATGACTCGTACAAATTAAGAAATCAACAATTTCTTCAAAACAAATAAACTATTAACATAATTTGATAACAATCAAAGTACTTATGTTAATACACTTATTTAGTATAGGTTGACCTACTTTGGGCGCGCTATTCATCCGCTAGCTATCACATCACTACTACTGTGAGTTCACAACCCCTTTTTCATTGTTTTAAATGCTTTTAAAACCTGGGGTGAAAAACATAGCAATCGTATGTACTACTGCATGCGATAACTGATTTAAATACTGTATGTATTTACTTAAACTGTTTATGAAATGTTATTTCATACGATTACCTGAACCACTGTTTATGAAAAGATGTTTTCGTACTATTTTGGGAATTAGACAACGAATCCTAGAACGGACCTAGGCTTACGATGTAGTGCATAAAAGTCCTTATGGCTACATACTATAACCATTAGCTAGGTGACTCTAGCCACTGATATACGGATAGTACTATCGCCGTGACGACACTCCTACGGTTTGGAGCGTATACTTACATGTCCTACTTGGCAAACAACTACTGCGGGTCGTGGTTTGGTTATAGGGTTAGGTCGCGTTGCTTTAACTCATAAGGTCTAGCTAACCTTTGAGGGATCATCGTCTACGTATTCCCACAAAACTACTATTTAGGAAGTGATTTCCTACGACAACTACTTTGAAAATGTTGATACTTATTTTTATCAGCCTGTGTTTCCTACTATTACTTATTTGAGAAATGTTAACTCTTAATTGAATTAACCTGTGTTTCCTACGATAATTACTTTGGAAATGTTAATCTTTAGTTAGGTTAACCCGTGTTTCCTACTTGCAATGAATTTGGAAATGTTATTCCTACTTGAAATAACTTGTTTTTCCTATACGACAGACAACTACTATTATTTTGGAAAATGTTATTTTTATTAAATAACTTGTGTTTCCTACAAACTATTACTTTAGGAAATGTTTCTCTTAATTGATAAACTTGTGTTTCCTACAAAGCGAACAACTACTATTATTTTGGAAATGTTATTCTTAGATGATTAACATGTGTTTTCTACACTACATACAAACCTGTGAATTCACTCAACAATTTTGTTGACGATTTCTCTATGTTTTTCTGGGAATTAGCAGCGTAAGTAAGATCTGCATGCATATCAGGACGGACAACCCTAGACTTATTAGGATGCCACTACTTTTGGGACAACGAGATTTCCTTCATATAACCACAATTCATTGTGGTCATATTTATGAAATCTACTTTTGTGTTATGTATTTTTATAAAATACTGTTTTAACACTACTACTACTTTTACTGTTACAACTTCTTAAGTTGTAACATTTTGTAAAACTTTAACTGATGGCATCTTAAACTATTTCGTTCTGCAATAACCATATGCTCTGAATGTATGTATCTATTGGTAGTATTACTGCTTGCAGCCCCGCCACGTCACTAAGCTTCCACAAACTACTCTCACTAATTGTAATTACCGTTTGGCGGGGTGTGACATCATCGATATAAATTGGGTTAAAATGGGATTAGAATTTGAGGAGAAAATCGTTAAAAGATATAGTATAGTTTTTAGATAAGAACAAATAAGTTAGAGGGGTTGTTTTATTTTTAACCGATATGATATTGTACGGCCATTTTTTAAGGCTGGTTTTTTTTTATCTCAAGTTAAATTAAATAGTAAGATATTAAATGATTATTTTGTAATTAATATATTGATGGACGATTGGTTGTTATTTTTAAATGGATACGGTAGCATGTGAGTTTTTTTAGGCCGACTTTTTGGACCAATTTTTAGGTTTATTTTTAATAAGAAATCCTTTTCAAACTCTAAATGTCGTTCGTTATTATTGATTTAATAATTATTTAATATACTTATTATGTATTTAATGCATTCATATAATATTTACCACCCTTTTGTTCGGATCCGATAGGATTTCTTCATATTTCTTAGCCCATTTTAATAGTTTTATTTTGTAAACATTGTCATTGATAATTAAAATTATTAATAAAATTATTTAGTAATTATTAATTTATAAAAATATTTAGTATTTATTTATTTATATAATTATGTAACATTTAATTAGATGGGGGAAGAAAGTGTAATTATGGAGATTGAATATAATCCGTTAGATCTTTAGGAAGGAACCCATCGAATGGTCTAAAATCCTCCATGGTATTCTGTTATATATATATATATATATATATATATATATATATATATATATATATTAAATAATAATAATTAAAAAGAAAGATGGAATATATAAAACTAAACTGAATCGTTCATAATCTAACCGATATAATTATTAATTACTTAAATATTTTTATTTTATATATACTGTACAAATCCATTGATTTTATTAAGTTTTTTAATGACGTTATTAATCCACGAACTTTAGAAGTACATACATAATTAATTATTTCTATCATAAAACTGTGTATCATACTTTTTTTAGGTAAAACTTTCATTTTTTGTTGCATTGTATATTCGAAAAAATGTGTTATTACATCTTTATTAAAATCATTAATTGCCGCACTCTAGTTTCTATGGTATTATCATTATATCATTAATAACAATTTAGGGTGAGATGAACAATAACATGCCCAATCAAAACCAGAAACGCACATGTGTTAATAGGATTAAAAGTAGCCCGGTGGTTGGTGCGTTGGGTTTTTTTTCTGTAGGTCAAGGTTCAAGACCTCATTTTTGCAATTTTAATCATCGTATATTTTTGAAATGTATGATACCATTAAAAAAGTTGTTCAATAAATAATGAATGCAATATATATTTCCATCAAGGATATTTTGATACTATCAACTAGGTTTCCAGTCACTTATGTGACAACCTGAATTATTTTATCATCAATTAATTTTATTTTAAGAAAATTAAATTTTACAACAGGGTTTAATTCAGTTTATCACACAATAAACAACTATAAAGGTACAATTATTTCTATGTCACATAAACATGTACTAGTACAAAGTTAGCACGAAAGTACCTGAAACGACTTCATCTACCCCGACAGTTTTGTCAACTGTCATCTGAAAAGCCCTGCTAGCAACTGATGGCGAATTCTTCCGCTTATGGCTAGATGATGACGATCCTTCGACCAAACCCGATCCCTGTCTAATCACTTCTTGACACTCACCTGCACGATAACCTTCCTTCAGACAATTCCAACAAACAAAACTAGGATAATTACAATATATAACACCCGCCAAATTAGGACTAGTGATCAGTGCCTAATCCTCTATTAATCCGTGTAATTAGTTCGGTTTTAGGCTAATTAATGTATCGAAATATATATATTGATGAATATATACGATTATACGATTTGATTAAATCGTACGCAATTTAAATCCAATGTAATTCGATTCAATTATTGCGGACGTTGGTGAAAACATTTTTATTAAATAATAAATCATCATTTAATAACACTATTATATCCAAAATATTATTTTGATAATATTTCAAGCGTATTTAGTATCATACGAATAAACGTCTACACCATTAAATTAATAAACACACAAACAAAACAATCAAAGTTTTATTTAATAACCCAATTGTAAGGTATTTAGTGGAACACTTCAACAAAATATTGATTAATTAATCACATTTTAAAACGTATATTTAAAAAGTATAAAATAAATATTTAACGCTTAAACAATCGGGAAAACGAACATCGCGCGGAACGCAAACGCAGGAAAGCAAAAATGGATGAAGCCCACACCCGTGGACCCCCACCCAAAGCAGGCCCAAGGGAGGGGGATATCACCCCCCCCCCCCCCCACCTCCTTTTCCCTCTCATTTCTATCTCCCACTCTCTCTTTCTTCCACTCTTTTCTCTCAAACATCCACCACATCACAATCACCTTCATCTTAAAAATAACATCATCAAACGACCTTAAACCACCGGAATCCTTTAGAGAAAAACGTTCACCTCGTCACGATCTACATTTATACCTTTTCGGATTTCTCCGGCGCTAACTTGTAAGATTCCTGACAAACCTCGAAACTCTTCGATTTTGTATGTTTTTACTTGAAAGTTGTTTGTAACAACTTGAAATATCCATATAAGGGTTGGGTAAAAGAATCGGACCAAACGGAAACCGAAAAACATGTTTTTGGCTCAAAATCCGTCAAACAGACATAAGTGTCACATAGGCCGAACCAGTATAGCGTCACTTCGTACGTCACTTAAGTGCCGCATTAAGTGACACATAAAACCCTAAATTTGCGTCACTTGCGTAAGTGCCGCATAAAACCCCTTTTTCCCGACACTTACATCCGTCACTTGTCCAGTGACGCCCTACACTACTTACCGACACTTCCAACGACACTTGTCTAAGTGTCGCATACAATTGAACTCTAATTCCATCCGACACTCGACCCTAGTGACGCATAGAACCCTTGCCTGACACTGATAACCGACACTGCCTTAGTGATGCCTCGTCATGCGTCCCTTCCCTAAGTAATGCCTTAAACTCAGATTTTACCATTTCATGCGACACTTCCTAAGTGTCGCCTAAACCCCTTAGTGTCGCATCAAGTGACGCTAAAAACAGACTGTTTGCAACTCTTTTTCACACTAAGTGTCGACCTTTCATAACCTCAAACACTTATACGATACGACATCTAAAACACATTGGAATATGTTTTCAAGCATAACACTTCGAAATCATAATGATAATGATAAGATTATTATTACAAACAATCACTAACGGGCCGTACGCATTTTCAAATACTTAAACAAATTAACTAAATCGTAGTAATTTGGACATTCTAGTTGAACGAACAACTACAAGGGTGATCTTTTGAGATACCCAATCATGTTTATAACCATCGCGTGTCATGGACACCCTCACGTTACGAGTCTTCGGACAATCACTAATCGGCTAATCAACTGACGTTTATTGATAAACGCTTCAAGACTCAGGTGAGTCTCATGGCCCCTCTTTTACTATTTTTACTCAGGGGTGTGATTCATTGCTTATGTTTTTTAACATGTGAACGCAAGTACAAACTTTTTCATATACTACATGAGTTATACACAACTAATCATTTCAAAGTCCTCCGTCAGCATAGTTTGGTAATACGTTGTAGCGTGAATATTAGTATATGGTACCATATAGGATTGACCCTCCTCGTCTGGGTTAGCAAGCACTAACTGGGTAAGCGGATGTACTAATATTTGTTCAGACGAGTGTTGATTAGGCACTCGTGGAGGAACCTCGCTCAGGCACTGATTGTGATCCTGACCCCTCGAGTTAAGCTCAGAATATGTGCTCATGGCTGTATACATTATCATTATCTTTATTTGTTGGATGCAAATCAGTACCTAAATCTTGCGGTTCACACGATATTATTTGATATTCAAACATGTGAGCTTACCAGCGTTAGCTGACCCATTTTAGCATGTATCACAGGTACTCAAAAGTAGTTTTGGACTGCCCTCAGGATTACTATAGCTCGAGTCAACATGCAGACAATAATGATTTCCCTGCATTAGTATATTTTGTACAAGTATTTATGTATTGAAATCTCTCATTTAATCGAACATGAGCTATGTACGGCTTCAACTACTGTAAACATTTTAATATTAATATATTTTGTTAAAACGACGCATATAGAGTCGTTTGCTATACATATGTGTGTTTTGATTATTGATTAGTAACACCGAAATTATGCTTACGCCAAACAGTAAATTTGGGGGTGTTACAGATTGGTATCAAAGCCTAAGGTTATAGTGAACTAGGTTGCATTTAGTGGACCTGGACTATGACCGTTAGGCAGTATTCCTTATTAAGTATGATTAGGTTCAGTGACTACATTGTATTGGTTTAATTTAACATAGCCTGATCAACTATGTACAATTAAAAGAACATGATGTGAGATCTGAAAGGAGTCATGACTGAACATGATACACTAGTTGACTCTGACCTCGAGAGAACCGGAACTCAAACAAGTCTGTGTTAGACACCCTAGGCTATTATGTGATATATATATATATATACATAGATAGGCCTCGTTCTCACTCAATAACTTAGGCTATATTATATATGTATTATATGGATATAGACCTCATTCTTTCTAACGCTTTGTCTCAGAATGGCAAATACACCACCCTATCCATCACACTCTCAATCCAGATCGCAGAATCTGAGGGTAGCTAGGAGGAACGCCAGGTTACCTCGAGCTGGCCCTTATCCCACTCACTTCACTCTGCCAGCCTTGGCCGCTAGGCTGAACCGTCACGAGCAACGACTTTGCACCATGGATGTCGCACTGTAAGAAACAAATGAAAATTGGAGAGTCACAGCGCTAGAGAGTATCAACCAAGTCTCTGAAGATCACGAAAACACCGTTAGTAACATGAACATTCTCCACGACCAAATAGTGGAATAAGGGGTAGAAGTCGAGCTCTTGCGACTCAGGTTGGAACAATGTGAACAGCGCCTGCAAGAGGCCGCAAAATACTCAAGGATGCTGGTACAACGACTAGCCTTGGAAGAAGACAACGCCCGACAAACCAGCAGACTCACAATCACCGTAGATCGACTTGTCACACTAATGGAAAGGATAAACTTACGTTAGATCTAGTATGACCGTCATCTTGTAATCTATATCTATCTATGTAGGACTCTTGAAATTCGAACCGGATGTAACAATTCCTGGTAGCTTTTGTACTTCCCATATTATGTAATCTTTTGAAAACCCGTACCATGTATCCAATTGTGTTATCTAAATGAAATATAATTATCACTTTGTACTATCATCGTATATTTCATCGTATACACCTGTGATATATTAGAATTTCATGCAAGTATCTCATTATCTTTTCTTGATCTTGTCCAGCAAGATGCCACCGAAGCGATTCACCTTCAGTGAAACTGAAATCGCCCAACTCATCGCCCAAAGCGTGGCCCAAGCTATGGCTACCCGACATCCCAGATCCGGCAGCGAAGATACAGCTGCCAACGGGCCTCAATCCAAACCCTGCCCGTACAAGGACTTCCAGAGCTGCAAACCCTTGAGCTTCAAGGGAACCGAAGGAGCCATCGGACTGATCAGATGGTTCGAGAAAATGTGCGGAAGAGGACAAAGTCAAATACTCCACCTGCACCCTTGATAAGCATCAAATAGATACTAGATTTTATAGTAATTTATTTCTATATTTATATACATTTTAGTGCATTTATATGATTTTAGATACTTATTTTGTTAATATTTGCATAAATGTATTTTAATTGAAGATTGGAGAAAAAGAACGAAAATAAGACCGAAACTGAAGAAATTAAAGCAATTGAAGAAAAGAAGATCTAAACCTTAATGAAATGAAGACTAAAATGATAATATTAAAGATTTGGGCCAAGAAAACAAGTGAATCCGGTTAAAGAAGAAAAAGAAGCCCAATTTGAAGCCCAAGCCGTTTATGGAATTTTCTGGAATTTAAGTCCAACCGGCGGTTAGAAGTCCCAACCGGCGGTTGGGGCTAAAGGTTCAAGCGGTGGAGAAAGCGCAGAGTTGGAGTAATACTCAATTAACTCCAACCGGTGGTTGGAGGTCCCAAACGGCGGTTGGAGGGTCGGCCAGGATTAGTATAAATAGGGGCTTAGTTTTGATTAAACGATATACGATTCTTAGAATTAAAAGTCGAATATTAAGGTTTAAGGTTGACATTAGGTGCGAATTTGGAGGCTAAGGAGCTAGGGTTTGAAGGTTTTCAACCTTAGGAAGAGCTAGTTCGTCAATTGGTTCGGTTTCTTTATCCTTGTAGCTTCACTAACCTTTTGGGTTACTATGGATATTGTTTATTTGAATTAATTGCTTATTAGATTTTCATTATGAATGTTTAAAAGTATGTTTATTAGGTTTATTATATGAATTATATGTTTATGTTGGAACTATATTATTGAATATTGTTAAGAATTATGTGTTATATTATGTTAATGATCATAATTAATTGATTTATAGATAAACTCACTAACCTTTTGGGTTTTTAAATTAAGTGATTATGTTTTATTAGATGTTAAGTAGCATTATGATTCAACCGACCCTGGAATTGCATCAATAATATGTTGATAGATTTTAATAAATAGTGATACTTTACATAACCTTTGACTGTATTGCTATATGAGAATTGTCATAACCTTTGAGGTTTTCTACATTAGTAAATCACAATAATAATAGCCAACACGCAAATAGACATAAGTTGATATAATAAGTGTAATAAATAATAGTTTAAATAGTCATAATCTTCTATCCAATTTAGTATTCTTAAGTTGTTCCTTTAAACTTATCTATTAAAGAATTGGTATCAATTACACATATGTTCGATCGGAACTAAAATGTCCCCCCTATCTTATATATTATTGTATATTATTTTTTATAATTGTGAATTTGTATATTAATTGTAATAATTGTAATTAGGATAAATAAATAATTAGTTATAGATTAAATCACGTTCCATGTGTTCGAATCTGGACTTACTTATAAAACTATATTCTATGATCAGGATAACACTTGCCTGAATTGTGTGATAGTATTATTTAGTATTTCCTTAATTAAAACTTGTGATTATAATTGCCTATACTTAGCACACATCAACCCTCGAGGACGGTGCCCTCTCATGGTGGATATCATATACCCAGTCAGTCGGTATTGACACCGCCTACTTACTCCCTTAGGAGGACTTGAAGAAAATGCTCACCGATAAGTATTGCCCTAGTGAACAACTCCATAAGCTGGATGAGGAGTTCTGGCACTTAAAAGTGCAGGGGACTGATATTGTTAGATATACCACCAGATTCCAACAACTTGCCATCCTTTGCCCAGCTATGGTGAGTACCGAGCCCGAGAAAATCAAGAAATATATCTGCGGCCTTCTGGAACCTGTCCGGGGAAACGTCGCATCATCAAACCAAACCACTCTTCATGGCGCCATTCGGCTGGCCCATGAACTTCTAGCGATGAACGAAGACCCTGAACCACCCACTTCATCCTCCAACCAACTCAAAAGAAAGTGGTCGGACAACCACAACAACTACCAAAACAAGAAACCCGACACCATCAAGGCCTATAACTCAACCACCGAAAACAGACGGGGTTACACCGGGAACAAGCCCTACTGTTCCAAGTGCAACCGCCACCATGAAGGTCCTTGCGGTCCCTATTGCAACAACTGCAAGAGGTACGACCACCTCACCAAGGACTATAGATCCCCCAACAACAACAACAATACCAACAACAACAACAAACCACCCCGAGCCTGCTTTGAATGCAGAAATCCCGGGCACTTTAGGAATGAGTGCCCGAAACTGAAGAACAAGGGCAACAACAACAACAATGCTAAAGGTAGAGCCTTCGTACTCAACTCTGGGGATGCCCGTCAGGACCCGAATATCGTCACAGGTATGTTCCTCCTCAATAACTTAATTGCTTATGTTCTATTTGATACTGATGCCGATAGAAGCTTTATTTCTGATAAGTTTTGCCACCTACTTGACATCCCACCTATTGCCTTAGATGTTAAGTACACCGTAGAACTTGCAAATGGTAAACTCATAGAAACCGATAGTGTGATACCTAATTACACCTTAAACCTAGCCGACGAGACCTTCTCGATCGATCTTATGCCTGTTGAGATCGGAAGTTTCGACGTCATCGTTGGAATGGACTGGTTGTCCAAACACCGAGCCAAAATCGTTTGTTATGACAAAATCATCCACATCCCTCTCGCCGTCGGTAGAACCTTGATCATACAGGGGGAGACCGGTAGGACGAGACTAAATATCATCTCTTGTCTAAAAACCCGAAAATTTCTGAGAAAGGGTTATCCTGCAATCCTCGCGCACATCGCAGAGAAAAAGTCGGGGGAGAAGAGACTTGAGGATGTGCCAATCGTTAGAGACTTTCCCGAAGTCTTTCCGGAAGAACTACCTGGTCTACCCCCACCTAGACAGGTTGAGTTCTCGATCGATCTCGTACCGGGTGCCGCACCGGTAGCCCGAGCACCATACCGCCGACCCCATCCGAACTTCAGGAGTTATCCACCCAGTTACAAGAACTCCTAGACAGAGGATTCATTAGACCGAGTTCTTCACCTTGGGGAGCTCCGGTCTTATTTGTGAAAAAGAAAGACGGTTCTTTCCGAATGTGTATCGACTACCGAGAGTTGAACAAGTTGACCGTTAAGAACCGATATCCACTTCCTCGTATTGATGACATGTTTGACCAACTTCAAGGATCGAGTTGTTATTCAAAGATTGATCTTTGATTAGGTTATCATCAATTACGTGTTCACGACACCGACATCCCAAAAACCGCTTTCAGAACCCGTTATGGGCATTACGAATTTCAAGTGATGCCCTTTGGTTTAACCAACGCACCGGTTGTATTCATTGATCTCATGAATCGGGTGTGCAAGCCTTATCTCGACAAGTTTTTCATTGTCTTTATCGATGACATCCTCATCTATTCGCGCAACGAACAAGAGCATGCGCAACACCTCAAAACCATCCTAGAACTACTTAAGCATGAGAAGCTTTACACTAAATTATCTAAGTGTGAGTTCTGGATGCAAACCGTTCAATTCCTTGGACACGTGATTGACAGTCAAGGAATTCACGTCGATCCATCGAAAATTGAGGCTATTAAAGACTGTCAAGCGCCAACCACTCCAACCGAGGTACGTCAATTTTTGGGATTGGCCCGGTATTATCGTCGGTTCATCAAAAATTTCTCCAAAATAGCCCATCCGCTCACAATTCTGACTCAAAAGGAAAAGAAGTTCACTTGGGTTGATAAGCAAGAGTTGGCATTTCAGCTATTAAAACTCAGGTTTTGCATTGCTCCTATTCTATCCTTACCCGAAGGCACCGATGACTTCGTGGTATACTGCGATGCTTCTCACCAAGGTCTCGGTTGCGTGTTGATGCAACGAGACAAGATCATTGCTTACGCTTCCCGACAACTCAAGGTTCATGAGAAGAACTACACGACTCACGACCTCGAGCTTGGGGCCATGGTGTTCACCCTCAAAATCTGGAGACACTACATCTATGGTGCCCAAAGTACCGTATTCACCGATCACAAAAGTCTCCAACACATCTTCGACCAAAAGGTTCTTAATATGCGACAACGTCGCTGGGTCGAGTTGCTCACCGATTATGACTGCGAAATCAAATACCACCCAGGCAAGGCAAATGTTGTTGTCGATGTCCTCAGTCGAAAGGAATGGCCGAAACCACTTCGAGTCCTAGCCCTCAGTATGACCATTCATAATGATCTCACCATTCAGATTCACACCACTCAACTCGAAACTTTGAAACCTAAAAACGTCAAAAGCGAAGCCTTGCGAGGCATTGATAAACAATTCGAAATCAAACCTAACGGCGTTAGGTACTTCTCAAACCGAATCTGGTTGCCTAATTTTGGGAACTTGCGAGACTTGGTGATGGATGAAGCTCACAAGTCTAAATATTCTATCCATCCGGGATCCGACAAAATGATTCACGACATCAAGGAATTCTATTGGTGGCCGAACATGAAAGCCGAAATCGCCACATATGTCAGCAAGTGTCTTACTTGCTCGAAAGTCAAAACCGAACATCAAAAGCCTTCTGGTTTACTTCAACAGCCCAGCATTCCTGAATGGAAATGGGAACAAATTGCCATGGATTTTATAACCAAACTACCCAAGTCATCGAGTGGTTGCGATACCATTTGGGTGATCGTTGATCGTCTCACCAAATCTGCCCATTTCCTGGCGATCAAAAAAACTGATAAAATGGAACGCCTCTCGCAAATCTACATCAAAGAATTTGTTTCTCGACACCGTGTTCCAATCTCGATTATCTCCGATTGAGATAGCCGTTTCACATCTCACTTTTGGCAATCACTTCAGAAATCATTGGGTACTCATCTGGATATGAGTACCGCATACCACCGTCAAACCGATGGTCAAAGTGAGTGAACTATTCAGACACTGGAAGACATGCTACGAGCTTGCGTAGTTGACTTCGGTGCAAACTGGAAAAGACACCTACCACTGTGCGAGTTTTCCTACAATAACAGCTATCATGCTAGCATTAAGGCTGCACCATTCGAGGCACTATACGGTCATAAGTGCTGATCACCGATTTGTTAGAACGAGGTGAGAGACAGCCAACTCACTAGTCCTGAACTCATACACGAAACCACCGAGAAAATTGTTGAATTCCAAAACCGACTCAAATCCGCACGTGATCGTCAGAAAAGTTATGCTGATGTGAGACGCAAACCACTCGAGTTCTAGATTGGGGATCGAGTACTCTTGAAAGTATCGCCTTGGAAAGGCGTAATCCGATTCGGCAAACGCGGGAAGTTAAATCCCAGGTACATTGGGCCTTTTGAGATCCTTGAAAGGATTGGCCCCGTGGCATATCGACTGCAGCTGCCATCTGAACTCAGCAGCGTGCACCCCACCTTCCACATTTCTAACCTAAAGAAATGTCTGTCTGATGAGACACTTATCATCCCACTCGATGAGATTCGCGTCGATAACAAATTCCATTTTGTTGAGGAGCCCGCTGAAATCGTAGACCGTGAGGTCAAACAACTCAAACAAAGTCGTATTCCCATCGTTAAGGTCAGGTGGAATTCTCGGCACGGTCCGGAATTCATTGGGAACGGGAAGACCAAATGCGACTCAAGTATCCTCAGTTATTCACCGACTCTACATCAAACGCGACCTTGAGCTAAATTTCGGGATGAAATTCTCCTAACAGGGGGAGAATGTAACACCCGCCAAATTAGGGCTAGTGATTAGTGCCTAATCCTCTGTTAATCCGTGTAATTAGTTCGGTTTTAGGCTAATTAATGTATCGAAATATATATATTGATTAATATATACGATTATACGATTTGATTAAGTCGTACGCAATTTAAATCCAATGTAATTCGATTCAATTATTGCGGACGTTTGTGAAAACACTTATATTAAATAATAAATCATCATTTAATAACACTATTATATCCAAAATATAATTTTGATAATATTCCAAGAGTATTTAGTATCGTACGAATAAACGTCTACACCATTAAATTAATAAACGCACAAACAAAACAAGCAAAGTTATATTTAATAACCCAATTGTAAGGTATTTAGTGGAACACTTCAACAAAATATTGATTAATTAATCACATTTTAAAACGTATATTTAAAAAGTATAAAATAAATATTTAACGCTTAAACAATCGGGAAAACAAACACCGCGCGGAACGCAAACGCAAGAAAGCAAAAATGGGTGAAGCCCACACCCGTGGACCCCCACCAAAAGCCGGCCCAAGGGAAAGGGACATCACCCCCCCCCCACCTCCTTTTCCCTCTCATTTCTATCTCTCACTCTCTCTTTCTTCAACTCTTTTCCCTCAAACATTGATGTCTCGTGTGAGGACTCTAGTTTTATTATTTATAAATGAAAATACCTTATTTATACTTTTCACACAAACCAGGCAAGAATACCCGATCGAATGTTAGTATAGACTTGGTAAGTCCGAGTCGGTATCAGGAACGGTGGTTTATTTATATAAATAGAAAATTAATAATTATATAATAAAATAATAAATAGGAGGCGTTTTAGTTTTGTGCGAACAATTGTTTTTAAAATAATAAATTAAACTAAATAAAATTTGAAACTAAATTAACCAATAGGAAACAATAGGAAGGAACAAGTAATTGTATAATCGACTTTACTCAGATTCATATTTCCCAATTCGTTGCATATTGATTATCTAATTGTGATTTCTTTTATATCAATTTAGTCACTAATCAAAGATTCGAAATTGAATCTGAATTAGCCAACGGTTCGAGTCAAACTAATTCCTACAACTTAGGGTCCAACATTAAACACAATGTCACAAGATGATCAGTCTATTGTGTACTTTTCCCTAAATCATGCATTAAACATTCACAACTCATTATAAATGACTCTAATGGTATGAATCAACAATACCCAATAATTTCTCATTGTCTCATTCATTTTAAATTATATAATCATTACTTTCTCAACCTATCAAACTCAATATGTCTAGCAATTGCTAAAACCCTAAAAGCATTAACCATCAATAATTAATAACATCAAGGGAATTCAATCTCATCAACATTATTAACCACGTTGAGCAATAACAATTACTAATTACCAATAAACAAGGTTCCACGAGTAATATAATCATTTTCAATTAAATAATTTGTTCAATACGCAACTATAATCGTTCAATAATCATAATCCGAGTTTGATCTATTACACAACTACTTCAAATATTCAATTCATCATCAAACAAGTAAAACTCAGATCATTCAAGGTCAAGTTCATCAATGAAGCTTAAATAATACGAGTAATTACAAACCGAAATGATAAATCATTAAAGAATAACGTTATTTAGAATTAACCTTAGCCTCTAATGCCTCCAAGATGCTCCTTTAAGTCGAAAATAAGCCTCTGGTATCGAACTAGCCGTCTCGAACAAACCACAGCCGAATCTCCTCTATTTTTAGGGTTTAAAATGCATTTTTATACTGTATGCGTAATCAATCCATACGGCGTATGGATTTCCATACGGCGTATGGATCTAAAATAAGCCCAGCCCAGATTCGCGTGCTCTGGGCCTCCACCGCCTCATTCCATATGGCGTATGGATATTCATACGGCGTATGGAATGAATTTCCAGTCGATTCTTGCATTTTTCCATCTTTGATCTTCCGACTTCGATTTATTCTTCAAAAATACATCATTTAACTCGTTTATCGATCGTTTTCTGTTCCTTTCTCCAAAAACACTTCATTTCCACATCTAATTGCAAATATGAACGAAATCAATATCTAAACTTACTTAAATGCAATAAAAACACTCAAGAATAGGAGTGAAATACTAATAAAATATAGTACTTATGAGCGTTTATCAAACATTCCCCACTTGAATCCTACTTGTCCTCAAGTAGACTATCAATTTTAAAAATCAAAAATTCTTAAGATAAACGATCATCATCATTTACCTAAATAACTAACGAAGGAATTACACATCATTACCCAATTTTCAATTCAAATTTTTATATTTAAAAATTCTGTTAACTCTAAAAACGATTATTAAGAAACTATGAAGATGTAAAAATAATCTACATACAAACTTATTATTCTTAAAATATTAAATAGTTCACTATGATTACTGATATTGTTATCCACTTAAACAATCTATATTTAAATACTTGAGCTCAATTTATTATTATTAACGTACATGCTCCCTCGGACTTCCAATAGCTATGTACTTTCATACTCATAACATGCCAATATGAAATATTATAGAATTTAACCAAAAATCATTTTTCAAATCAAGAAATAGGTGACAAGTCTGTGCCTCAACACAACAAAGCAATATAACTTGATTTTGGTTTAGCAAAAATTATTTTTAGTCAAACCATTGATGACAGGTCTGTGCTTCCGCACAAAAAAGCGACTTAATTTGACTACATGTTCATGAGTTCTTTTGAACTCTGTTTGCTCTTTTTTTCATTAGATATACTGACGGAGACCAGGTCTGTACTTACGTACAACAGAGGAAACAACACTCGGTATATCCCCAAATGATATTAATTAAATTCCAAAATTATTGTATATTGCACATTATTAATATGAAAATTAAGACAAACGTCATACACAACCAAATTCCATCTAAAAATGACATCTACACCTTAATTTTCATTTCTTAAGAGCTAAAAAATTCTTATATAAATTTCCTATCAGTACATCATATAATGAGACTAAATAATATTATTCACAATTTAACATCCATTAATAGTGTAGAAAAATTCTAAACTAACCTACATAGTCACAAAATACATCATTTCTAGAAAAACAGAAACATTAAATTTAAAAACTTTATTGAAAAATGGGGAACACTTATAACCTCATAGTTAAATATTTTAATAAAATAATAATTAATCTAAATAAAGAATTATCTACTTATAAACAGGACAAGTATGTGAAAACTTCACTCCTTTCTCTCCCATCCCCACTTAAAGATGTACAATGCCCTCATTGTACAGAAAATTGAAAAAGGAAGTTTGGGAAAAAGAGAAAAGATTATGAACAGAAAAACTCCCCTGGAATGATGTGTTTAACTGTCGAAAGAAGGTTGATATGATAATCTCACACTCCCTGAATGTAATTCGCTGAACTTACTGCCAGCATAGCACGTATTCACACAATAATTCTGAGAGACCATCAACAAACAAGATTAATAATACCACATAATCATCCTAATAAAACAAACATAAACAATCCTAATAACTAGCAATCCCAACACAAATAAAAATTTCCAACAAACATAAATAATAATAAAACTAATAATAATGTCTGAAGTCAATAACCCAATAGGATGCACATCATTTTAATCACTGTCCTCCTCCTTGTCCATGCTCCGATAATGGTGAGATGGTCCTGGCTGCTCTGCTAGTGATGGTGGTGGTATGAACTCCTGGGGTATCTGATACTGAAATGGCTCGTACGGCATCTGGTGGATGCTGAATAGCTGAGCAAACAAACTATCCTAATAATCTAGATGGGTACTCGTCTCATGGAAGTGCTGCTGATATCGCGTAAAAAGTCATGTTTTTACTACCGATATCTCTCTCATTCTAGAACGATTCTTGGCATTTTAAACTAAAAAACGATACAAATCAATGATAATAAGCCAAGATGGTCAAAACAAGGTTGCACGATAAAAATCAAGCCAAACGGATGAAAAACAAAATTTCCACACACGTTTGAAGATTCAAGGCATAAAAATGAGATTTCAAGACAAAAGTGCCCATCATCAACATCCATCTCACCCAAGATGTTCGTTTTCAAATTACGAATCCAACAGAAGAAGAATCAACAACAACGGATAAAGAATGAATATTCTACGCCCGCCGGAAGATCCAAATGATTCGTACGCAATATCTGGAGATAGGAGACATATTTTTGGTATAACTTTACATCAAAGTCTTCGTTTTTGAATTACGAATCCAACGCAAAAAGAATCAACGCAAACGGACGCATAACGAAGAAGATACACACGAATTAAGCAACGCAGCGAAAGACGATGGACCGGGACGGGCGGCAACCAGCCACCGCCGGCCTGGTGGTGGGCGGCTCCGGCCTCCCTCCCCCTGTATCTTTTCCGCTTTTCATCCTTGCGTGTACCTGGTGCACCACCTTTCGCTACTTTTCTGTACCCGGTGCACCACCTTTCGCTACTTTTTTGTACCCGGTGCACCACCTTTCACTCTTTTTCTAATGTGAGCCTAGGGAAGCTAATGTGAGCCATATTTTCCCTAAATAGCAGCCCCAAGGCTTCCATTTGAAGATGTCCCATATGCATTAGGCATAATTCTCTCTTTACTTTCTCATTCTATTTTCTTACTTCAAAATTAGTGTTAGGCTAGTTAAGGAGCTTGTCTAAAGTAGAACGAAAGCTAAGGAACATTTTGTAATCTTTGGTGTACGCTTGAAGTTACGCTTATTAATTCAAGTCTATTCCTACTCGCATTTTAATCCGGGTTATTTCTATCCTATTCTATCTTAATTAAATATGCATGTTTTAATTATGCTAGAATTAGTTTGTGCCATGATTAGCGAGTAGATTATTATTGTATTTGTTGTGGTATAGTTAGCATATATAATTGTGGGATGGCTTTGAATATGTCGTGAAATAATATGACGGGCCCTATTCGACTGTTTCGGGTATAGTGCTGGAAACGCTTTTAAGCAAAGTACATACGTATGGAAGCCGGTAACGACCAAAGGTAGTTGTATTATGGATCGACATTATAAAACGGAAACTTTATGAACGGACTTATCTTATGATTTTAAACCTAAAACTTATATTCGCCTTTCGATTAACAAACATGATTGTAACCCTATAAAGAGGAGTCGCGAACCTTGATACTTGGTTAATAGTTATCTGTGTAAAAACTATGTTTTTAACTGTAACGTCATGCAAGCATCATAAAATGCAATGTGATTACGTGGACTTGCCATGAGTATTGTACACTTCGATCACAATGTACTTATCATGTGAACATGGTGAAGCAGTTAAATTCACAATGCAAATATCAGTAAACGATTAAATACACTGTGAATCACCATAGCATTTTCCGACATGGTCTGGGTATAACTTTATGCAAAAAGCCGTCAGCATTTTAATTAGCATTTTAATTAGATTAGTTAATTTAGATTTGATTAGAGTAGGTAAGCTACAGGCTAAATAACCCTTTATGAAAACCTAGGGATTTGTTAATTGTAATGAGAAAGGCAAGTTTGGAATCTAAGTTACACTAATATCCTTTTGATGCGCTGCCCGAAGCGTCATATGAAGACGGTGCTCGGACCGCAATCGGTTTGTTTTAAATTTGTATTTGCTGGGGTCTAAGTGTGACTTACTAATACTGAACCAAAGGCTAGTAGATGGAAAGTATGACCTAAAGTCGTTCTTAAAGAGAAACTGAATTGAAACAGAGGTGATCCAATCAATCTTTCTTTTCTAGTAAATGTTTTAAAAGAGTGCGTTGGGGGTTTTTGGTTCAGTTAATTAAGTAAACTAAATAAAGTGAATAAAAGAAAATGATAATTCAGATAATAAGAGGAAAGAAATCCCAAATATATGTCTCTGAACTTCAGATGTGTCGTACAAATCTTTTGGATCTTCCGGAGTGCGTAGAATCTTCGTTCTTCGTCCGTTTTTGTTGATTCTTCTTCTGTTGGATTCGTAATTTAAAAACGAACATCTTGGGTCAGGTGGATGTTGGTGATGGGCACTTTTGTCTTGAATTCTCGTTTTGATGTCTTGAATCTTCAAAGGTGCGTGGAATCTTCGTTTTTTATCCGCTTCGCTTGATTTTTATCGTGCAACCTCGTTTTGACCATCTTGGCATAATACTATTGATTTGTAATGTGTTTGAGTTAAAGTGCCAAGAATCGTTCCAAAATGATATAGATATCGGTAGTAAAAACATGACTTTTTACGCGATATCAAGTATCCCACACTTAGAACTTTGCTTGTCCTCAAGCAAACTCGATTTTCTACATGGTTAAAAATAAAACAATTTTAAGGCGGAACTATTTACTAAGGAGTTTTGGGAAAGTAAAATACTTGTTCTTGGAAAAGGAAGGATTGTAATCTTTAGGAGCATGCTTGTGATCTTTGATCTTGGATACATGACTAGGCGATCCTCTCAAGGTGGTCACTTAAATCACTAAAAGTGTTTCGGGTTTCCTATTCTAATATTATCAATCACTCAGAATGCCAGTCATGTATCGTTTATCATCATAGGCTTGATCGAGAATCAAATCGTTACCTTTTTGGTGAGTGCGAAGTCGATCTAGCCACAACCATTCTAAGGGAAGTGATGTAGGGTTTTTCGAAATGGGGTGTTTGTAGAATGAGAGGGTTTTGTTGGGGTTTTGGTGAGTTTCTTTTTTGAAGTTGGAGGTTTTTGGGAGGACTGACGCCTTTTTTTTTTTTTTTTTTTTTGCGAGAAGGAGTCTTTTTCTCCTATTGATTCCCTTTTTTTCTGGAATTCTCTTTCTTGGATCTCTCTTTTTTTTTCGACGTCATCTCCTTGCGATTTCTCTTTGTTCATCTTTGAAACTTTGTTTCAAAGATTGGGGGATGCTTTTGAGAAAGTAGGGGTAATGTATCTATTTTTCTTTGGGAGTATGGGTGTATGTTTGGGTTTAAGAATGATGTGATTCGATCTCCTTTTCACTGACCAATCTGGATTCGAAATGCATAACAGGAGAAAGTTCTGATTCTAAACGCATACATCGGTACACTCAAGAATCGAAAAAGTGAAGCATTAAAAGTGAATGCTTTTTCTATGGCTCAAGATACCTCACGAATCGAAAGTTGGGTTGTTGTGTGCCTAGTCATGCGATGCTCTTTATGGGATTACAAAACTAATTTTTCAAAAGAATTTGTATTTTATTTATCCTTTTTCCCAAAGTAAATCATTCTTTGTCTAAAGTTTTTTTATTTTCAACACATTTTTGAAAATGTTGTTTACTTTTTGGAGAAAGATGGTCTTATAAAGAGCAACGATTTTAGAATCAAGCATATACCATTATCTATTTTACAGTAGTGCAACTACTGCTATCCCACACTTAAAGAAACATCATCCTCGATGTTATACTAAGCTCTGAATGGGGTAAAATCCCACACTTAAGGTTTTAAACATCTAAGTCGCATTCTTTCAGTGTGTTTTGGGTTTGAATCCCACACTTAGTGATAAGCATATTGGATATGGTATATTTAAAATGAATGAAAAAGACGGTATAGAAGTACTCCCCGGTGGTTGTAGTGTTCCTTTGGTGCATGTGCCGGATTTCGTCTTCCTTGGTGCAGTCTTGATCAAGTCTTCTTGTGATTGGTCTCGTAGGTGTGAACACATCGGATATACTTTTCTTCTGGTCTTGATGCTTCCTTACAGGCCGGAGCATGCTTTGTATGATCGGAGTGTGAAAGATAGTCGGAGATTTCATCACTTCTTGGAAAGTAAAATTGCAGAAATGTAAAAACACGGGTTGCCTCCCGAGAAGCGCTCTTTTAAAGTCGAGAGCTCGACTTAGTCCTTTCTTCTTCAGATGATGTTGGATGTGTCTGTAGTGCTAGAGTGGTCACTGTGGTTCCTAGGTAAGCTGTAGCGTGGAGGAAAGTATCGCAGAAACTGCTCTATCATATCGGCAATGAGAGTTGGTGGAGTGGTGGACTCCATACTGAAGCTTTTAAAGTGATCAGTGGCTAATCTGTCGAGGATTGCCATCCCATAGCTGATGTATCGAACTGCCCTTGTGACTGGTCCATTAGGGTCGATTCGAGTGCAGGTGTGAGTTTGAACAATTTCACGCTGTGAGTGGTTTCTGCCTATTGAGGTGATTAAAGCCATGAATTGAGTCTTCACTTCTTGAAAGTCTTCAGCTAAAGGATCTCCTCCAAAAGATCGGGTTTCTTGGCATACTTGTCTGATGAGTTGATGTTGCTCATGGCCGAAGGGAAAATCTGAGTCTGTGAAGACGTAGATTAACTTGCTGAATATTTCACGATATCTATTGCGGTAAGCGTCAATTTCTATGTCTTCTTCCTCATACATTCCACGCAGTCGATCTATTACGTAGGATGCTAAGTTGACCGGTGACATGTGCCAATAATGTGTTGGAATGTCACGAGTGTTTTCTTTGAATGATGCTTGATTCAGTTCCTCAACAATTAGTTCTACATGATGACCAATAGTGGAGTGAATGACGATCCTGAAATTTTCCAAGGCTGTGAGATGTTCTCCAGTTTCGATGAGATCTAGAAGAGTTCTAAGATCTCCTACCATTCTTATGTCAGCATGATTTTGCGGATTTCCAGTAGCTCTTTCAAGATGGGTCCTCATGGATGCTAGCGTAGCCTTTTGACTTGATGAGTAGGGAAAGGCTGATCCGACTAAGGCACAATATACTTTTTGGTATATTTGCCTTTGGTTGCTGCAGAACTCGATTTCTCCCATTGGGTAGTCTGGTCTTTCTGGCTGTTGAGCTTCTCTGGTGACTTGTTCTTGAAGGGAATCGGAGAATTCTTGGATATGTCTGAGTAAAGTCTGGGGTACTGGTTCTCCATAATTGGTGAGATATGAATCGTATTCTCGTTCAATCTGCCTGATCAGGTGTCTCTAAGCGGTGTTGTATTCATTGGTTGATTCTTTGATAGCCTCCACAATGATGCGCACATTGGTGTATTCATCAATTAGTTCGATCATGTCCTCGTGAGTGTCGATGAGGGGAATCTCTTGTCTTTCAGCTGTGATGACGGGTGAATTTGGTGGAGCAAGAGGAGTTTTTGGAATAGAGCGTTCATCGATAGTGACGTCAATAAAATCGCCATCAAATTCGACACTCTGGTAGTTGGAATCTTCGTCTCGCGAGTCTGGGAATTGGTGGAGTTCTTCGTCTGAGGGTGCATTGTTGAAAGGTTGAGTGTTATCGACTTTGATGGTTCTGACTTCCGTGATGGTGTTTTGAAGGTTTTCTTCAGCAAAGCTTCCTGGTTGTCGAGCCTTAGATGCATAAATTCTTTGTAGGAGTTTAGCATACAGGTCAGGGTGCTGTGATGTTCGGAGTTCTTCTTCAAAAGTATCTATGTCTCGGAGTCGGGTTCTGGTAAAGGGCTTTGATGGATCGACATAAGAGTCGAGAATGTTTCCCATTCTTTTGAGATGAGTGGATCTAAGCTCTTGGTGGATGGCTCCATAATCAAAGGATTCTTCTGATGAAGTGTAGTCTTTGCAGTCTTGTATTCTTTTGACTTCAGCCATCTGTGGTGAATCAGTTTGATCTTCATCTTCCTCCATTTCTTCCTCTTCTTCAGGTTCTTCTTCTTCCATTTCTTCCGTTCTTTCATCTTCCTCAGCGGGTTCTTCCTCTTCTTCCTCAGGTTCTGATTCGTCCTCCTCGGATTCTTCTTCTTCCTCAGCGTCTTGATACTCCTCGTCCTCGTCTTGGTCTGTTTCAGTGTCGTAGATCAAGGTTGTTGGTCGAGTGAAGCATCATTCTTCTTCAGGGTCTGATTCGTCATCGGAACAAATTCTGCCTGTTGATATAGCATGGCATTCTTCTTGTTCTGGTGTACAGTCTGGTTGGTCGATCTTGTAAGTGATGCTTTCACCATGTGCTCGTAGAACAATCGTATGGTTATACACATCAATCACTGCTCTGGTTGGGTTCATAAATGGTCTTCCAAGGATAATCGGGATGTTTATGTCCTCGTGGATATCCATTACCATGAAATCCGTCGGAAAGAAGAATTTGTTAACTTGAACTAAGACGTTTTCAGCTATTCCTTTTGGGTATCTAACAGATTGGTCAGCTAGCTGGATAGTCATTTTAGTGGGTTTCAAATTTTCAAGTTCTAGCTTCTTAAACAGGGAGTAGGGCATAAGGTTAATGCTAGCTCCTAGGTCGGCTAAGGTGCTGATATCTCCGGATTGGTAAATAGAACAAGGGAGTGTGAATCTACCGGTGTCTCCTAGTTTTTCAGGAAGGCTATTCTTAAGTAGGGCTGATGTTTCAGAACTAAGGGGAATGTTGTTTACTTCGGGCAGTTTATCCTTAGTAGATAGCAATTTCCTCATATATTTATTTCGATCGGGAACTCTAGACATGGTATCGAGAAATTTTCCATCTAGCTTAAAGGATGATAATTTCTTAGGTTGGGCTTTAAGTCTAGCGGGATAAGGGATCCTAACCTCTTTGTTCATGGTCAGAGCGGTTTCCACAGCTGGTATCTTGATCTCTGGTTCTTCTTTTACTGGTATAGCAGCAGGAGGTGGAGTGACTGCTTAATTTGTGGTAGTGAGTTGCTTTGCTTCCTCAACATGTGGGTTGTGAACCGTGTTGCTAGGCAAACTTCCTCTAGGTCTGTTATCAAGACGTTGTGCCTATTGTCCAATCTGAGCTTCCAAATTCTACAGCACAGCCAACTGGTTTCTCATAAAGAGGTCGGCTTGATCTTGTCTAGCGGACGTCTTTTGGTTAAACAGGTGTTGACCTTGCGTGAACTGAGTGAAGGCGTCATCTGAACTTGAAGCTGGGGCATTTGTCTTTGCAGGTTGTTCAGGGGTTTGGTTTGTGTCGGAAGTTGGTGCAGGAAGTGCAAGTGGGTATCGAGGTTGGTATGGTTGGTTAGTTCTTTGTGGGAATGGAGGTCCTCTAGGTTGGTTATTGTTTTGGTTGAAACCGGGTGGAAAATTCTGTGGTCGAGCGGGAAACTGAGCATAGTAGACTGTGCCATCTGCTTCTTCGTACTCCACTTGGTATTCACCAGATGGTTGCGGATTGGTGCAATGTTGACAGACTTGCACTTGGTGTACTTGGTGTTGTTGTTTCTTAAGTTCTCCAATCTGTTTGACAAGTGAGTCCATTTTCTCCGTTAATACTTTAAGTGCTTCAACTGGAACTGGATTCGATGCAGCGATAGGTGCTGAAGATGTTGAATGATCTCCAGAGTTCCAATCATGGTGATGCATAGTCATGTTCTCTATAAGGTTCCATCCTTCTTCGTCGGTCTTTGCCATGAAGCTTCCTTGTGCAGCAGCATCGAGGGTGGTTCGGTGGTTAGGGTCTAAACCATTGTAGAAGGTACACAATTGCACGGATTTGTCGAGACGGTGATTGGGGCACTTCTTCAAGGCTCCTTTGAATTGTTCCCATGCGGTATATAATGACTCATCAAAAGCTTGTCGGCAATTCATGATGTCATTTCGAAGTTTGGTTTGTTTAGAAGGCGGAAAGTATTTGGTTAGAAACTTTGTCGCCATTACCGTCCATGAAGGGATGGAGCCGGTCTCTAAACCTTCAAACCATGTTTGCGCATGATGAGTGAGAGAATAAGGGAAAAGATACAAGCGGATCGTGTCTTGGCTAATTCCGTTTTGTTTGTAGGAATTTGAAAGAGATATGAACTTGTCGAGGTGAGAGTTGGGATCATCACTTGGTAATCCATGGAATTGACAGTGATTTTGGATTAGTTGGATGATGTGGTGTTTAAGCTCGAAAGATTGACCAGGGGTTTCAGGGTAGAGAATTGGTCCTCCTCTTCCTTCGATAGAGGGTTTACTGTTGTCAGCGAGAGTGATGCGTTCAGCCATTGCTTGTCTAAGTGCCGATTGCTTCTTTTCTCGTCGAATGGTACGTATTATAAGTTCTGGATCAGGGAAATTAAACAGTGGTGCAGATCTAGGGTAACAGGTCATACACTAAAGAGAAACAGAAAATAGCGTAAAACAAATAATAAAGAAAATATATATAAATAAATATATATATATATATAGATATATATATATATATATTTAGAAGGTTTTAGCCTAAGGGTTTACTAGAATTGGGATTGGTTGGGCCTCTGTATCGGACAGTTAGTCTCTCCGGCAGCGGCGCCAAAAACTTGATGCGCTGCCCGAAGCGTCATATGAAGACGGTGCTCGGACCGCAATCGGTTTGTTTTAAATTTGTATTTGCTGGGGTCTAAGTGTGACTTACTAATACTGAAGCAAAGGCTAGTAGATGGTAAGTATGACCTAGAGTCGTTCTTAAAGAGAAACTGAATTGAAACAGAGGTGATCCAATCAATCTTTCTTTTCTAGTAAATGTTTTAAAAGAGTGCGTTGGGGGTTTTTGGTTCAGTTAATTAAGTAAACTAAATTAAGCGAATAAAAGATAATGATAATTCAGATAATAAGAGGAGTATTTGTTGTGAGTTCATTAGCTTATAATGTGGGACGATGACTTGTAGGGAAAACGTTTACTAAATTTGGAATGTTCACTAGACTTGGTAGTTTATGGTATAACCGATAGGTTCCCTATTAGTCGGTTATCAACTAATATGTCACGAGGAACCACGGTGTCATGATTCTGATCAGACAGACAATGCTCAACTCTCCACACTCTCCTGTGAGGGAGTCAGTGGCCCTTGTTATTGAGCACATTTGCTCGTGGGCGAAGGAATAGAGTAGCAAGTCTACAACAAGTCTAACCGTTCTTAATACCATAAAGACTATAAATTTAGCAAACAACTAACTTAGCAAATATGTTCGGACTTAGTTGTTCAATTCCCATTAATGAAGTTCAAGCATGGTAAGCAAAGGGAAGTGTTGAGGAAAAGTATCGATTTAAATTGGATTTTAAACTTGCCTTTCTTAATACAATTAACAAATCCCTAGGTTTTCGTAAATGGTTATTTAGCCTATAGCCTACCTAATCTAATCTAAACTAACTAATCTAATTAAAACATAATTAAAATACTGACGGCTTTTTGCATAAAGTTAAACCCAGACCATGTCAGAAAATGCTATGGTAGTCCACAATGTATTTAATCGTTTACCGATGTTTCCATTGTGAATTCAATTGCTTCGTGATGTTTACATGATAAGTACATTGTGATTTCAAGTGTACAATACTCATGGCAATTCCACGTAATCACATTGCATTTTATGATGCTCGCATGACGTTACAATTGAAACCATAGTTTTACACAGATAACTATTGACCAAGTAGTAAGGTTCGCGACTCCTCTTTACAGGGTTACAATCACGGTTGTTAATCGAAAGGCGAATGTAAGTTTTAGGTTTAAAATCATAAGATAAGTCCGTTCATAAAGTTTCCGTTTTATAATGTCGATCCATAATACAACTACCTTCGATCGTTACCGGCTTCCATACGTATGTACTTTGCTTAAAAGCATTTCCAGCACTATACCGAGTAAACAGTCGAATAGGGGCCGTCATATTATTTCACGACATATTTAAAGTCATCCCACAATTATATATGCTAACTACATCACAACAAACACAATAGTAATCTACTCGCTAATCATGGCACAAACTATCTCTAGCATAATTAAAGTATACATATTTAATCAAGATAGATAAGGATAGAAATAACCGAGATTAATATGCGAGAAGGAGTAGACTTGAATTAATAAGAGTTGCTGCAAGAGTACACCAACGATTACAAATACGTTCCTCACCAAGGACTACAAGCACGTTCCTTGCTTCTATTTTAACTAGCCTAATACTAATTTAAAATAAATAAAGAAAGAAAAGCTAGAAGCTAGAGAAAGAAAGTGTGAAAGTGCCTAGGTATGTTGGTATCCTAGTGCCCTTGGTGTGTCTTTCAAATGAGCCTCATCCCTCCTATTTATAGGGGAGTTTTGGTGCATTTTAGCAAATGGAAGCATACATTAGCAAAAGGTGGAAAAGGTAGTGGCACCAGGTACGAAAAGGTGAAAAAGGTGGTGGCACCAAGTACAAAAAGGTGAAAAATATAGTGGCACCAGGTACGAGAAGGACAAAAAAGCATAATCCGTGCAGGGTGGTGGCAGCCGGCGGCGGCCTAGTGGCTGGCCGGCGGCGGCTGGCTGCTACTAGCACCAGCCCGCTGCCCGTTGCTTCGTTTCTTGATACGCGCGTGTTTTCTTCGTTATGCATCCGTTTGCGTTGATTCTTTTTGCGTTGGATTCCTAATTCAAAAACGAAGCTTTTGATGAAAAGAAATCCCAAAAATATGTCTCTGAACTTTAGATGTGTCGTACGAATCTTTTGGATCTTCCGGAGTGCGTAGAATCTTCGTTCTTCGTCCGTTTTTGTTGATTCTTCTTCTGTTGGATTCTTAATTTGAAAACGAACATCTTGGTTCAGGTGGATGTTGGTGATGGGCACTTTTGTCTTGAATTCTCGTTTTGATGTCTTGAATCTTCAAAGGTGCGTGGAATCTTTGTTTTTCATCCGTTTCGCTTGATTTTCATCGTGCAACCTTGTTTTGACCATCTTGGCATAATACTATTGATTTGTAATGTTTTTGAGTTAAAGTGCCAATAATCGTTCCAAAATGAGAGAGATATCGGTAGTAAAAACGTGACTTTTTACGCGATATCAAGTATCCCACACTTAGAACTTTCCTTGTCCTCAAGCAAACTCGATTTTCAACATGGTTAAAAATAAAACAATTTTAAGGCGGAACTATTTACTAAGGAGTTTTGGGAAAGTAAAATACTTGTTCTTGGAAAAGGAAGGATTGTAATCTTTAGGAGCATGCTTGTGATCTTTGATCTTGGATACATGACTAGGAGATCCTCTCAAGGTGGTCACTCAAATCACTAAAAGTTTTTCGGGTTTCCTATTCTAATATTATCAATCACTCAGAACGCCAGTCATGTATCGTTTATCGTCATAGGCTTGATCGAGAATCAAATTGTTACCTTTTTGGTGAGTGCGAAGTCGATCTAGCCACAACCATTCTAAAGGAAGTGATGTAGGGTTTTTCGAAATGGGGTGTATGTAGAATGAGAGGGTTTTGTTGGGGTTTTGGTGAGTTTCTTTTTTGAAGTTGGAGGTTTTTGGGAGGACTGACGCCTTTTTTTTTTGTTTTTTTTTGCGAGAAGGAGTCTTTTTCTCCTATTGATTCCCTTTTTTTCGGAATTCTCTTTCTTGGATCTCTATCTTTTTTTTTCGACGTCATCTCCTTGCGATTTCTCTTTGTTCATCTTTGAAACTTTGTTTCAAAGATTGGGGGATGCTTTTGAGAAAGTAGGGGTAATGTATCTATTTTTTTTTGGGAGTATGGGTGTATGGTTGGGTTTAAGAATGATGTGATTCGATCTCCTTTTCACTGACCAATCTGGATTCGAAATGCATAACAGGAGAAAGTTCTGATTCTAAACGCATACATCGGCACACTCAAGAATCGAAAAAGTGAAGCATTAAAAGTGAATGCTTTTTCTATGGCTCAAGATACCTCACGAATCGAAAGTTGGGTTGTTGTGTGCCTAGTCATGCGATGCTCTTTATGGGATTACAAAACTAATTTTTCAAAAGAATTTGTATTTTATTTATCCTTTTCCCAAAGTAAATCATTCTTTGTCTAAATTTTTTTTATTTTCAACACATTTTTGAAAATTTTGTTTACTTTTTGGAGAAAGATGGTCTTATAAAGAGCAACGATTTTAGAATCAAGCATATACCATTATCCATTTTACAGTAGTGCAACTACTGCTATCCCACACTTAAAGAAACATCGTCCTCGATGTTATACTAAGCTCTGAACGGGGTAAAATCCCACGCTTAAGGTTTTAAACATCTAAGTCGCATTCTTTCAGTGTGTTTTGGGTTTGAATCCCACACTTACTGATAAGCATATTGGATATGGTATATTTAAAATGAATGAAAAAGACGGTATAGAAGTACTCCCCGGTGGTTGTAGTGTTCCTTTGGTGCATGTGCCGGATTTCGTCTTCCTTGGTGCAGTCTTGATCAAGTCTTCTTATGATTGGTCTCGTAGGTGTGAACACGTCGGATATACTTTTCTTCTGGTCTTGATGCTTCCTTGCAGGCTGGAGCATGCTTTGTATGATCCGAGTGTGAAAGATAGTCGGAGATTTCATCACTTCTTGGAAAGTAAAATTGCAGAAATGTAAAAACACGGGTTGCCTCCCGAGAAGCGCTCTTTTAAAGTCGAGAGCTCGACTTAGTCCTTTCTTCTTCAGATGATGTTGGATGTGTCTGTAGTGCTAGAGTGGTCACTGTGGTTCCTAGGTAAGCTGTAGCGTGGAGGAAAGTATCGCAGAAACTGCTCTATCATATCGGCAATGAGAGTTGGTGGAGTGGTGGACTCCATCTGAAGCTTTTAAAGTGATCAGTGGCTAATCTGTCGAGGATTGCCATCCCATAGCTGATGTATCGAACTGCCCTTGTGACTGGTCCATTAGGGTCGATTCGAGTGCAGGTGTGAGTTTGAACAATTTCACGCTGTGGGTGGTTTCTACCTATTGAGGTGATTAAAGCCATGAATTGAGTGTTCACTTCTTGAAAGTCTTCAGCTAAAGGATCTCCTCCAAAAGATCGGGTTGCTTGGCATACTTGTCTGATGAGATGATGTTGCTCACGGTTGAAGGGAAAATCTGAGTCTGTGAAGACGTAGATTAACTTGCTGAATATTTCACGATATCCATTGCGGTAAGCGTCAATTTCTATGTCTTCTTCCTCATACATTCCACGCAGTCGATCTATTACGTAGGATGCTAAGTTGACCGGTGACATGTGCCAATAACGTGTTGGAATGTCACGAGTGTTTTCTTCGAATGATGCTTGATTCAGTTCCTCAACTATTAGTTCAACATGATGACCAATAGTGGAGTGAATGACGATCCTGAAATTTTCTAAGGCTGTGAGATGTTCTCCAGTTTCGATGAGATATAGAAGAGTTCTAAGATCTCCCACCATTCTTATGTCAGCATGATTTTGCGGATTTCCAGTAGCTCTTTCAAGATGGGTCCTCATGGATGCTAGCGTAGCCTTTTGACTTGATTAGTAGGGAAAGGCTGATCCGGCTAAGGCACAATATACTTTCTGGTATATTTGCCTTTGGTTGCTGCAGAACTCGATTTCTCCCATTGGGTAGTCTGGTCTTTCTGGCTGTTGAGCTTCTTTGGTGACTTGTTCTTGAAGGGAATCAGAGAATTCTTGGATATGTCTGAGTAAAGTCTGGGGTACTGGTTCTCCATAATTGGTGAGATATGAATCGTATTCTCGTTTAATCTGCCTGATCAGGTGTCTCTAAGCGGTGTTGTATTCATTGGTTGATTCTTTGATAGCCTCCACAATGATACGCACATTGGTGTATTCATCAGTTAGTTCGATCATGTCCTCGTGAGTGTCGATGAGGGGAATCTCTAGTCTTTCAGCTGTGATGATGGGTGAATTTGGTGGAGCAAGAGGAGTTTTTGGAATAGAGCGTTCATCGATAGTGACGTCAATAAAATAGCCATCAAATTCGACACTCTGGTAGTCGGAATCTTCATCTCGCGAGTCTGGGAATTGGTGGAGTTCTTCGTCTGAGGGTGCATTGTTGAAAGGTTGAGTGCTGTCGAATTTGATGGTTCTGACTTCCGTGATGGTGTAGTGAAGGTTTTCTTCAGGAAAGCTTCCTGGTTGTTGAGCCTTAGATGCATAAATTCTTTGTAGGAGTTTAGCATACAGGTCAGGGTGCTGTGATGTTCGGAGTTCTTCTTCAAAAGTATCTATGTCTCGGAGTCGGGTTCTGGTAAAGGGCTTTGATGGATCGAGATAAGAGTCGAGAATGTTTCCCATTCTTTTGAGATGAGTGGATCTAAGCTCTTGGTGGATGGCTCCAAAGGATTTTTCTGATGAAGTGTAGTCTTTGCAGTCTTGTATTCTTTTGACTTCAGCCATCTGTGGTGAATCAGTTTGATCTTCATCTTCCTCCATTTCTTCCTCTTCTTCCGGTTCTTCTTCTTCCATTTCTTCCATTCTTTCATCTTCCTCAACGGGTTCTTCCTCTTCTTCCTCAGGTTCTGATTCGTCCTCCTCGGATTCTTCTTCTTCCTCAGCGTCTTGATACTCCTCGTCCTCGTCTCGGTCTGTTTCAGTGTCGTAGATCAAGGTTGTTGGTCGAGTGAAGCATCGTTCTTCTTCGGGGTCTGATTTGTCATCGGTACAAATTCTGCCTGTTGATATAGCGTGGCATTCTTCTTGTTCTGGTGTACAGTCTGGTTGGTCGATCTTGTAAGTGATGCTTTCACCATGTGCTCGTAGAACAATCGTATGGTTATACACATCAATCACTGCTCTGGCTGTGTTCATAAATGGTCTTCCAAGGATAATCGGGATGTTTATGTCCTCGTGGATATCCATTACCACGAAATCCGTCGAAAAGAAGAATTTGTTAACTTGAACTAAGACGTTTTCAGCTATTCCTTTTGGGTATCTAACAGATTGGTCAGCTAGCTGGACAGTCATTTTAGTGGGTTTCAAATTTCCAAGTTCTAGCCTCTTAAATAGGGAGTAGGGCATAAGGTTAATGCTAGCTCCTAGATCGGCTAAGGCGCTGATATCTCCGGATTGGTAAATAGAACAAGGGAGTGTGAATCTACCGGTGTCTCCTAGTTTTTCAAGAAGGCTATTCTTAAGTAGGGCTGATGTTTCAGAACTAAGGGGAATGTTGTTTACTTCGGGCAGTTTATTCTTAGTGGATAGCAATTTCCTCGTATATTTATTTTGACCGGGAACTCTAGACATGGTATCGAGAAATTTTCCATCTAGCTTAAAGGATGATAATTTCTTAGGTTGGGCTTTAAGTCTAGTGGGATAAGGGATCCTAACCTCTTTGTTCATGGTCGGAGCGATTTCCACAGCTGGTATCCTGATCTCTGGTTCTTCTTTTACTGGTACAGCAGCAGGAGGTGGAGTGGCTGCTTCATTTATGGTAGTGAGTTGCTTTGCTTCCTCAACATGTGAGTTGTGAACCGTGTTGCTAGGAAAACTTCCTCGAGGTCTGTTATCAAGACGTTGTGCCAATTGTCCAATCTGAGCTTCCAAATTCTTCAGCACAGCCAACTGGTTTCTCATAAAGAGGTCGGCTTGATCTTGTCTAGCGGACGTCTTTTGGTTAAACAGGTGTTGACCTTGCTTGAACTGAGTGAAGGCATCATCTGAACTTGAAGCTGGGGCATTTGTCTTTGCAGGTTGTTCAGGGGTTTGGTTTGTGTCGGAAGTTGGTGCAGGAAGTGCAAGGGGTTGGTTATAAGAAGGTTGTGATTGTTGTGGGTAAGGTGGGTATCTAGGTGGGTATCGAGGTTGGTATGGTTGGTTAGTTCTTTGTGGGAATGGAGGTCCTCTAGGTTGGTTATTGTTTTGGTTGAAACCGAGTGGAAAATTCTGTGGTCGAGCGGGAAACTGAGCATAGTAGACTGTGCCATCTGCTTCTTCGTACTCCACTTGGTATTCACCAGATGGTTGCGGATTGGTGCAATGTTGACAGACTTGCACTTGGTGTACTTGGTGCTGTTGTTTCTTAACTGCTTGACAAGTGAGTCCATTTTCTCCGTTAATACTTTAAGTGCTTCAACTGGAACTGGATTCGATGCAGCGATAGGTACTGAAGATGTTCAATAATCTCCAGAGTTCCAATCATGGTGATGCATAGTCATGTTCTCTATAAGGTTCCATCCTTCTTCATCGGTCTTTGCCATGAAGCTTCCTTGTGCAGCAGCATCGAGGGTGGTTCGGTGGTTAGGGTCTAAACGATTGTAGAAGGTACACAATTGCACGGATTTGTCGATACGGTGATTGGGGCACTTCTTCAAGGCTCCTTTGAATCGTTCCCATGCGGTATATAATGACTCATCAAAAGCTTGTCGGAAATTCATGATGTCATTTCGAAGTTTGGTTTGTTTAGAAGGCGGAAAGTATTTGGTTAGAAACTTTGTCGCCATTACCGTCCATGAAGGGATAGAGCAGGTCTCTAAACCTTCAAACCATGTTTGCGCATGATGAGTGAGAGAATAAGGGAAAAGATACAAGCGGATTGTGTCTTGGCTAATTCCGTTTTGTTTGTAGGAATTTGAAAGAGATATGAACTTGTCGAGGTGAGAGTTGGGATCATCTCTTGGTAATCCATGGAATTGACAGTGATTTTGGATTAGTTGGATGATGTGGTGTTTAAGCTCGAAAGATTGACCAAGGTTTTCAGGGTAGAGAATTGGTCCTCCTCTTCCTTCGATAGAGGGTTTACTGTTGTCAGCGAGAGTGATGCGTTCAGCCATTGTTTGTCTAAGTGCCGATTGCTTCTTTTCTCATCGAATGGTACGTATTATAAGTTCTGAATAAGGGAAATTAAACAGTGGTGCAGATCTAGGGGAACAGGTCATACACTAAAGAGAAACAGAAAATAGCGTAAAACAAATAATAAAAAATATATATATATATATATATATATATATATATATATATATATATATATATATATATTTAGAAGGTTTTATCCTAAGGGTTTACTAGAATTGGGATTGGTTGGGCCTCTGTATCGGACAGTTAGTCTCCCCGGCAGCGGCGCCAAAAACTTGATGCGCTGCCCGATGCGTCATATGAAGACGGTGCTCAGACCGCAATCGGTTTGTTTTAAATTTGTATTTGCTGGGGTCTAAGTGTGACTTACTAATACTGAACCAAAGGCTAGTAGATGGTAAGTATGACCTAGAGTCGTTCTTAAAGAGAAACTGAATTGAAACAGAGGTGATCCAATCAATCTTTCTTTTCTAGTAAATGTTTTAAAAGAGTGCGTTGGGGGTTTTTGGTTCAGTTAATTAAGTAAACTAAATTAAGCGAATAAAAGATAATGATAATTCAGAAAATAAGAGGAGTATTTGTTGTGAGTTCATTAGCTTATAATGTGGGATGAGGACTTGTAGGGAAAACGTTTACTAAATTTGGAATGTTCACTAGACTTGGTAGTTTATGGTATAACCGATAGGTTCCCTATTAGTCGGTTGATGTGTGCTAAGTCTAGGCAATTATAATCACAAGTTCAATTAAGGAAATACTAATTAATACTATCACACAATTCAGGAAAGTTATATTCTGATCATAGAATATAGCTTTATAAGTAAGTCCAGATTCAAACACAGGGAACGTGATTTAATCTATAACTAACTATTTATTTATCCTAATTACAATCAATATACAATTTAACAATAATATACAATAATATATAAGATAGGGGGGACGTTTTAGTTCCGATCGAACATATTTATAATTGATACCAATTCTTTAATAGATAAGTTTAAAGGAACAACTTAAGAATACTCAATTGGATAGAAGATTATGACTATTTAAACTATTATTTATAAAACTTATTATATCAACTTATGTCTATTCGCGTGTTGGCTATTAGTATTGTGATTTACTAATGTAGAAAACCTCAAAGGTTATGACAATTCTCATATAGCAATACAGTCAAAGGTTATGTAAAGTATCACTATTTATTAAGATCTATCAACATATTATTGATGCAATTCCAGGGTCGGTTGAATCATAATGCTACTTAACATCTAATGAAACATAATCACTTAATTTAAAAACCCAAAAGGTTAGTGAGTTTATCTATAAATCAGTTAATTATGATCATTAACATAATATAACACCTAATTCTTGCATAATAATATTCAATAATATAGTTCCAACATAAATATATAATTCATATAATAAACCTAATAAACATACATTTAAACATTCATAATGAAAATCTAACAAGTAATTAATTCAAATAAACAATATCCATAGTAACCCAAAAGGTTAGTGAAGCTACAAGGATAAAGAAACCGAACCAATTGACGAACTAGCTTTTCCTAGGGTTGAAAACCTTCAAACCCTAGCTCCTTAGCCTCCAAATTCGCACCTAAAGTCGACCTTAAACCTTAATATTCGACTTTGTATTCTAAGAATCGTATATCGTTTAATCAAAACTAAGCCTCTATTTATACTATTCCTGGCCGACCCTCCAACCGCCGGTTGGGACCTCAAACCGCCGATTGGAGTTAATTGAACAATACTCCAACTCTGCGCTTTCTCCACCGCCATGAACCTTTAGCACCAACCGCCGGTCGGGACTTCCAACCTCCGGTTGGACTTAAATTCCAGAATCTTCCATAAACGGCTTGGGCTTCAAATTGGGCTTCTCTTTCTTTTTTAAACGGATTCACTTGTTTTCTTGGCCCAAATCTTTAATATTATCATTTTAGTCTTCATTTCTTTAAGGTTTAGATCTTCTTTTCTTCAATTGCTTTAATTTCTTCAGTTTCGGTCTTATTTTCGTTCTTTTTTCTCCAATCTTCAGTTAAAATACATTTCTGCAAATATTAACAAAATAAGTATATAAAATCATATAAATGCATAAAGTTTATACAAATATAGGGATAAATAATATAAAATATAGTATCTGTTTGATGCTTATCAAATATCCCCACACTTAAGTTCTGCTTGTCCTCAAGTAGAATACTGAATAAAATTCAAAAATAAGCATCAACTTAATATTCAATAATCAGAATACCACAATTAAAAACCTGTTTTATAAATTTAAAATTTTAACAATTTAATTAACATGGATAACTATAATGTATAAATAAAAATTATTATTATCCGCGTAATATATAGCTCATGAATGATTACTAATATATTTATCCACTTTAAACAATCTATATTTATACTTCTGAATACATCTTTATTATTATTATGTATATTACTTATGATTTCCATATATGATATACTCTTAAACTTAATCATGCAATTTACTTTTATATTCCAAATATATAAAATCCATTTTTAAGAATCAAGACATTGGTGACAGGTCTGCATTTACATGCAACAAAGCGACATAACTTGATTCAGGTAAAGTAAATTTTTAAATTAAACCAGCGGTGACAGGTCTATACAGCCATACAACAAAGCGACATAGTTTGATTTTTATATTTTTTTTTTCTTTTGAAAGAATTTTTTCTTTCTTCTACTTTATTTAAGAATACTAATTAGAAACCAGGTCTGTACTTACGTACAACAGAGGAAACAATTAATAGACTCCCAAATATTTTTTATATAAATATGAAGATATATAAAATTATCGCATGATAAATCTAAGAATTAAGACTTTTATATCATACATCATATTATGTACCATAAAATAATAAACAACTTATTTTATTAATTTCTTAAAATTCAGAAATCTTCATATAGATTGCTTATTAGTACATCATATCATGTAACTATATATTACTTATTTATTAAGTAGCTTACATTATATATACAAAATAGTTAATCCACATCAAAGTCTAAACTTTTAAATACAAAATAAACTTTTAACAAAAGTATTCTAACTAATAAATACTCAGTTATACACTTAAAATTTTAAATTTTAGTAAAAATTAAGAACAATAGAAACTTAATTAATTAATTAAAGAAATTCTTTTTCTTACGAACCCTATCCCCACACTTAAATTATACAATGCCCTCATTGTATACAAATGATAAACAAAAGTGAGTAAGGGAAAGAAAAACATAACAGAAAAACTCCCCTGACTGAATTTTCAAAATTCATCATCGGCTAAGAAAAATTCTCCTTGGTTGATTCCTTATTTTTTTTTTTTGAAAAATAATATACAACATCCACACTTTCGTAGTTAATCACGATTGCATTTAGCATATGCAATAAGCCTTTAAACCCCTCGGTATCCCGAGTGGACGAGTTATAGTCTCGTGAGGGTTTCCAGTGAACACACCCACAAAGTTCATACCTGAAAATAAAATAAAAATCATAACATATACAAAAATAAACACAGGTTGTCTCCTGAGAAGCACTTTTGTTTAAATGTCGGTAAGTTCGACCAAATCCTGTAACCTATACTTCCAAAGATATATCTGAAAAATGCTCCACAATTCCTTCATAATATTTCTTTAAACGATGTCCATTTACCTTAAAAATATTTCCATCGAATGCTATTAAATCCACACTTCCATTAGCATGAACTTGGTGAATCACATATGGTCCGCTCCATCTTGATCTTAATTTACCTGGAAATAAACGAATACGGGAATTATATAAAAGCACACGTTCTCCAGCAACAAAGTCTTTATTTCCCCGAAGTCGCGCATCATGCCATTTCTTCGTCCTTTCTTTATAAAGCCTTGAATTTTCATAAGCATTCCAACGAAGTTCATCTAACTCATGTAGCTGTAAAAAGTGATGCCTACCAACCTCATCGGTATCCATGTTGCATTCCTGAAGTGCCCAATATGCTTTGTGTTCTATTTCCACTGGTAAATGACAAAGCTTTCCCATAAATTAACCTATAAGGAGTACAACCTGTAGGTGTTTTAAATGCGGTCCTATATGCCCAAAGTGCGTCGTCTAATTTCTCTGACCACTCTTTTATGTTTGATCCAACATAACGTTCCAAATACGTTTTATTGCTCGATTTGTATTTTCAACTTGTCCACTTGTCTGTGGATGATAAGGTGTAGCAATCCTATGACTAACTCCATATCTCTTTAATACTTTCTCCAATTGAGTATTGCAAAAATGAGTACCCCGATCACTAATTAATGCCTTAGGAGTTCCAAATCTTGCAAATAACTGCTTAAGAAATTTTACCACAACTCGTGCATCATTTGTAGGTAATGCCTTCGCCTCTGCCCACTTGGAAACATAATCCACAGCAACTAATATATACTTATTACCATGACTTGTAGGAAATGGTCCCATGAAATCAATACCCCAGATATCAAATATCTCACAAACCTGTATATTAGTCTGTGGCATCTCGTCTTTTTTAGAAATATTTCCAGCTCTCTGACATGAATCACAATTCCTAACAAAAGCATATGTATCTTTAAAAATCATCGGCCAATAAAATCCTGCATCAAATATTTTCTTTGCCGTATAACTTGGTCCATTATGACCTCCAACTGGTCCTTCATGACAATGCTTTATAATTTGCTGAGCTTCTTCACCATGTACACAGCGTCTAATTATACCATCTGCACAATACCTGAAAAGAAATGGGTCTTCCCAAAAATAATACTTTAAATCAGAAAAGAATTTTTTTCTCTTTTGGTAATCCATCCTTGGTAAAATCTTAGTAACCAAATAATTTGCATAATTTGCAAACCAAGGTATATTCATTATTTCTTGTGCCGTCATTAACTTCTCATCAGGAAATGTATCTTGAATTTCCTCTTCATCTAATATTTCTAATTCCGGATTTTCCAACCTTGACAAATGATCAGCTGCGACATTTTCAGCTCCTTTCTTGTCTTTAATTTCAATATCGAATTCCTGCAATAAAAGAATCCATTGCAATAAACGAGGGCGCGCATCCTGCTTATTAAACAAATACTTCAATGCAGAATGGTCAGTATAAACCACAGTTTTAGTTAAGACAAGATAAGAACGAAACTTATCGAATGCAAAAACTACTACCAAAAGTTCCTTTTCCGTAGTTGTATAGTTTTCCTGAGCATCTGTTAATGTCTTACTGGCATAATAGATTGGCTTAAACTTGTTATCAATTTTCTGTCCCAAAACAGCACCTACTGCATAATCACTAGCATCACACATTAATTCAAAAGGTAAATTCCAGTCTGGACTAATCATTACCGGAGCAGATATCAACTTTTCCTTTAAGGCATCAAACGACTGTTTGCATTCATCTGTGAACTCAAACTTTGCATCTTTTTCCAGCAAATGATTCGATGGTATCGTAATCTTTGAAAAATCTTTTATAAATCTTCTATAAAATCCGGCATGGCCTAGGAAACTCCTTATTCCCTTTACATTAGTAGGATGAGGTAATTTTGAAATAACCTCAATCTTTGCTTTATCCACCTCAATTCCTATCTTTGATATTTTATGTCCTAAAACAATCCCTTCTCTAACCATAAAATGACATTTTTCCCAATTAAGAACTAAATTCGCACCTTCACATCTTTGCAACATCCTTTTTAAATTTTCTAAACAAGCATCAAATGAATCCTGAAATACCGAGAAATCATCCATAAATACTTCCATGAAATCTTCCACCATATCATGAAATATCGCGATCATGCAACGTTGAAATGTAGCTGGGGCATTACACAAACCAAACGGCATTCTTCTATAAGCAAAAGTACCAAATGGACAAGTGAATGTTGTCTTATCTTGATCTTCATCTGCAATTGGTATTTGAAAATATCCTGAAAATCCATCCAGAAAACAATAGAATTCTTTTCCTGCTAACCTTTCTATCATTTGATCAATAAATGGTAATGGAAAATGATCTTTTCTAGTAGCATCATTCATTTTCCGGTAATCAATACAAACTCTCCACCCTGTTACCGTCCTTGTGGGTATTAATTCGTTCTTCTCATTAGGTACCACTGTCATTCCACCTTTCTTTGGTACGACATGTATTGGACTTGCCCATGGACTGTCTGAAATAGGATAGATTAATCCGGAATCCAATAGTTTAATGATTTCTTTCCTGACAACGTCTTTCACATTTGGATTCAATTTTCTTAATGGTTGTACAACTGGCTTAAAATCCGTTTCCATTAAGATTTTATGAGTGCAGTAAGTAGGACTGATTCCCTTGATGTCCGTGATCTTCCATGCTATTGCCTTTTTATGTTGTTTAAGAACCTGCACTAAGCGATCTTTTTCTGCAGTTGATAGTTTAGAAGATATTATAACTGGCAAATCTGATGTACCTTGTAAATAAGCAAATTCTAGATGCGTTGGTAGCTCTTTAAGTTCCAATTGTGGTCATTCTTCAATAGATGTTTTGAACTCGAAGATCTCTTCCTTCAGATACGGAATCTTGTCGATAGAATTTGGTAATAATTCTTGGTTGAGAATTTTAGCAACTGGTTGTGATGATTCAGCTTTAGTATGTTGTTGAAGAACAACAGTTACTTCTGAATCTTCATCTTCTTCTAATAGTTTGTCAAATTCTGCCAAATCTTTCTCAGTGTCAAATTCTTCAGTCCATTCTGTAAGAATTCCAGTATCTGTTTGATCTTTTTCTATAAAATCTTGAAAAGAAGGGTTATCTAGATACTCATAAGCATTCAAATAATAACAAGAGTCATCAACATAATCAGGAAATTTCATAGATTTATTAACATCAAAAACAATTTTATCATCTCCTAATCTCATGGTAATCTTTCTATCAAAAACGTCTATTAGGGCATGTGTTGTTGCTAAAAATGGTCTTCCTAATATAATAGGGACTTTAGGGTCTTCTACCATATCTAAAATTACAAAATCACATGGAAATACAAATTAATCAACTTTAATCAAAACATTTTCAATTATTCCCCTAGGATATTGAACAGATCGGTCAGCTAATTCGATACACGTACGAATAGGTTTTGGTTCTTCTAATCCTAATCGCATAAAAAGTGTATATGGCATTAATGAAATACTAGCTCCTAAATCTGCCAATGCATTTTCAATAGTCATTTCACCAATTTTGCAAGGTATAGTAATACTCCCTGGATCTTTGACTTTCGAAGGTAATTTATTCTACATTATTGCTGAGCATCTTGCATTCATTGTCACCTTCGTCACATTATCCAGTTTATTTTTGTTTGTCAGCAGCTCCTTAAGATATTTTGCATATTTTGGCATTTGAGCTATAGCTTCAACAAAAGGAATGTTAATATGAAGTTGTTTCAGGTTTCCCAGAAATTTGTGGTATTGTTCATCTTCTTTGTCTTTCCTAAGAGCAGCTGGATATGGAGGTGGGGGTGTATAGTCTTTGATGACTTCTTTAACTTTATTTTCTCCATTCTCCTTTTTGTTCGCTTGTATGTCTTCATCAATTGTTTCCTTTTCAAAGTGCTTAGATTCAACAATTTTATTAGCTATAATAGGAGAGTCAACATTCTTACCACTTCTGGTAATTACTGCGTTAGCTTGTTCCTTTGGATTTGTTTAAGTAAATCCTGGCAATGTTCCTGGAAATCTCTCCTGCAGTGCTTTAGCAATTTGATGAACTGAGCTCTAAATTTGTTTGATCGAGGCTTCATGATTACGCATTCTGGCATCGTCTTCTTCATTTCTTTTATTACTTGCTTCAGCCATTTTTCCCAATGCGTTCTCTATCACCGTCATTCTGTCATTATAGGAAGTTTGTCCTGTTTTGACATAATATCCTGGTGCTCCTTGTTGATACTGTTGGCCTGGTTGATTAACTCTTCTAAAATTAGAAACTTGACGATAATTTGGATTTCCTTGAAAATCCCCATACATAACTTCCTCATTACTTATTTTGCTGTCAGTATTAGGACATTCTTCTTTTAGATGACTTCCTCCACATATTTCACACCCAATCCTGATTGCATGAACTTGTTCATTTACTTTCTTAATATCTCTTCCCATACTTTCCAATTTCGCTGCTATAGCTGCTAGACCATCATTATCTTCAGATATCCTTTTTCATCCAGATGAACCATCATCCCATAACTGAGAATGTTTAGCTAATTCTTCAATTACGGCCCTTGCCACTGCTGGAGTTTTCTTAGGTACTGGACCTTGTGCATCCAACTGTTGACGTGTCGCCCGATCAACTCCTTTATAGAATACTGTTATCTCTTGTTGGACATTCAAATCATGTTGTGGACATTTGTGTAACATTTCCTTATATCTTTCCCAAGTTTGATACAGAGATTCATCGGATTTCTGTTTGAAGTTCCTAATCTCATCAATCATCTTTGTGGTCTTGGAAGGTGTACAGTACATTTTTAGAAATTTTGTACGAAGATCTTCCCAAGTATAATAGATCCGGCTGGCTCGTTATTGATCCATCTCTTAGCTCCATCCTTTAGTGTTAAAGGAAATACTTGCAACATAACCTGATCCCTTGTAACATTGGGAATATGAAACATATCTGCAATCTCCAAAATTTTCTCAACATGCTCGTTTGCATCTTCTTTGTCTTCTCCTCTGAAAGGATTTTCACGTAATTCTTTCAAAAATTGCCCCTTTAACTCAAATTCTACTTCTCTGGCTATGGCAGGCCTAACCACTCCCGGTCTCGGATCTTCACGAGTTTGAATCGTGTAATCTTCAAGCGTCATGTCAGCTATGTCTGCCATAATTGGTTGTATTTCATGCTCTTGTTCAGAATCACTTGGATATATTGTAGTTTGCCTAGAAGGTATTTTATCCTCACCCAACTCTGGATCAGAATAATAACCGTATTCAGCCGTTTTGGCTAAATTGTTATGAAAAACTAAATTGTCTTCTTTTGGTGAAAGTTCGTGTTCTGGTGAATTTGGTGGTGCGTATGATAATCTTTTTCTCGAATGAAATTCTCGTTCTGGTTCATCAAATGGACTGAGAGGATCTGGATGAAGTGTCCGGGTCATACATCAATCTGTAAAGAAGAACATAATTTTAGTAGCACCATAAATTCAAAAGTAAATGTTAGTAATATTTTAGAATTAATCAGGTTGATGTATATGAATTTCGAAAATTAATAATAAAACACATTCAAAATTAAATATTCGAAAAGATATTCCCAACCCAATTTTTCCTATTTGTTAATAAGGCAAGTTAGTTGTTAATTAAAATTAAAATTAGTTTGTTAAAATTCTTATACAAAGCTAGTCAATAGATCTCGGTAGCTCCATTGATTGTACACAAAAGCGGAGAAACAGGTCATTGCGAAGCGTATTGAAAACTTATTTCTTTCGAGAAGCACCTTACCTCTTATATGATAAATCAATGAGGTAGGGCTGAACTCTCCTTATACCTTTGTTTTTGTTACTACTTTCAATGGGTGAGCCGATATTTCGTATTGATTTTGCAAAGCATTAGAAATAAAATTATTTACAAGGAAAATAGTTAGTTTAAATTAAAATACACCGCTCGCCGGCTGCGGCGCCAAAAAACTTGATGTGTGCTAAGTATAGGCAATTATAATCACAAGTTTAATTAAGGAAATACTAAATAATACTATCACACAATTCAGGCAAGTGTTATCCTGATCATAGAATATAGCTTTATAAGTAAGTCCATTCGAACACAGGGAACGTGATTTAATCTATACTAACTATTTATTTATCCTAATTACAATCAATATACAATTTAACAATAATATACAATAATATATAAGATAGGGGGGACGTTTTAGTTCCGATCGAATATATTTATAATTGATACCAATTCTTTAATAGATAAGTTTAAAGAAACAACTTAAGAATACTCAATTGGATAGAAGATTATGACTATTTAAACTATTATTTATTAAACTTATTATATCAACTTATGTCAATTTGCGTGTTGGCTATTATTATTGTGATTTACTAATGTAGAAAACCTCAAAGGTTATGACAATTCTCATATAGCAATACAGTCAAAGGTTATGTAAAGTATCACTATTTATTAAGATCTATCAACATATTATTGATGCAATTCCAGGGTCGGTTGAATCATAATCCTACTTAACATCTAATAAAACATAATCACTTAATTTAAAAACCCAAAAGGTTAGTGAGTTTATCTATAAATCAGTTAATTATGATCATTAACATAATATAACACCTAATTCTTGCATAATAATATTCAATAATATAGTTCCAACATAAACATATAATTCATATAATAAACCTAATAAACATACATTTAAACATTCATAACGAAAATCTAACAAGTAATTAATTCAAATAAACAATATCCATAGTAACCCAAAAGGTTAGTGAAGCTACAAGGATAAAGAAACCGAACCAATTGACGAACTAGCTTTTCCTAGGGTTGAAAACCTTCAAACCCTAGCTCCTTAGCCTCCAAATTCGCACCTAAAGTCGACCTTAAACCTTAATATTCGACTTTGTATTCTAAGAATCGTATATCGTTTAATCAAAACTAAGCCTCTATTTATACTATTCCTGACCGACCCTCCAACCGCCGGTTGGGACCTCAAACCGCCGGTTGGAGTTAATTGAACAATACTCCAACTCTGCGCTTTCTCCACTACCATGAACCTTTAGCCCCAACCGCCGGTTGGGACTTCCAACCGCCGGTTGGACTTAAATTCCAGAATCTTCCATAAACAGCTTGGGCTTCAAATTGGGCTTCTCTTTCTTTTTTAAATGGATTCACTTATTTTCTTGGCCCAAATCTTTAATATTATCATTTTAGTCTTCATTTCTTTAAGGTTTAGATCTTCTTTTCTTCAATTGCTTTACTTTCTTCAGTTTCGGTCTTATTTTCGTTCTTTTTTCTCCAATCTTCAATTAAAATACATTTCTGCAAATATTAACAAAATAAGTATCTAAAATCATATAAATGCATAAAATTTATACAAATATAGGGATAAATAATATAAAATATAGTATCTATTTGATGCTTATCATCGGTTATCAACTAATATGTCACGAGGAACCACGGTGTCATGATTCTGATCAGACAGACAATGCTCAACTCTCCACACTCTCCTGTGAGGGAGTCAGTGGCCCTTGTTATTGAGCACATTTGCTCGTGGGCGAAGGAATAGAGTAGCAAGTCTACAACAAGTCTAACCGTTCTTAATACCATAAAGACTATAAACTTAGCAAACAACTAACTTAGCAAATATGTTCGGACTTAGTTGATCAATTCCCATTAATGAAGTTCAAGCATGGTAAGCAAAAGGAAGTGTTAAGGTTTCTTGCGTACCTTACTTTAAATTTCATAGGTTAAGGAAAAGTATCGATTTAAATTGGATTTTAAACTTGCCTTTCTTAATACAATTAACAAATCCCTAGGTTTTCGTAAATGGTTATTTAGCCTATAGCCTACCTAATCTAATCTAAACTAACTAATCTAATTAAAACATAATTAAAATGCTGACGGCTTTTTGCATAAAGTTAAACCCAGACCATGTCGGAAAATGCTATGGTAGTCCACAATGTATTTAATCATTTACCGATGTTTCCATTGTGAATTCAATTGCTTCGCGATGTTTACATGATAAGTACATTGTGATTTCAAGTGTACAATACTCATGGCAATTCCACGTAATCAAATTGCATTTTATGATGCTCGCATGACGTTACAATTGAAACCATAATTTTACACAGATAACTATTGACCAAGTAGTAAGGTTCGCGACTCCTCTTTACAGGGTTACAATCACGGTTGTTAATCGAAAGGCGAATGTAAGTTTTAGGTTTAAAATCATAAGATAAGTCCGTTCATAAAGTTTCCGTTTTATAATGTCGATCCATCAAACAACTACCTTCGATCGTTACTGGCTTCCATACGTATGTACTTTGCTTAAAAGCATTTCCAGCACTATACCGAGTAAACAGTCGAATAGGGGCCGTCATATTATTTCACGACATATTTAAAGTCATCCCACAATTATATACGCTAACTACATCACAACAAACACAATAGTAATCTACTCGCTAATCATGGCACAAACTATCTCTAGCATAATTAAAGTATACATATTTAATCAAGATAGATAAGGTTAGAAATAACCGAGATTAATATGCGAGACGGAGTAGACTTGAATTAATAATAGTTGCTCCAAGCGTACACCAACGATTACAAATACGTTCCTCACCAAGGACTACAAGCACGTTCCTTGCTTCTATTTTAACTAGCCTAATACTAATTTAAAATAAAGAAAGAAAGAAAAGCTAGAAGCTAGAGAAAGAAAGTGTGAAAGTGCCTAGGTATGTTGGTATCCTAGTGCCCTTGGTGTGTCTTTCAAATGAGCCTCATGCCTCCTATTTATAGGGGAGTTTTGGTGCATTTTAGCAAATGGAAGCATACATTAGTAAAAGGTGAAAAGGTAGTGGCACCAGGTACGAAAAGGTGAAAAAGGTGGTGGCACCAAGTACGAAAAGGTGAAAAATGTAGTGGCACCAGGTACGAGAAGGACAAAAAAGCGCAATCCGTGCGGGCTGGTGGCAGCCGGCGGTGGCCAGGTGGCAGCCGGCGGCGGCCTGGTGGCTGGCTGGCGGCAGCTGGCTGCTACCTGCTCCAGCCCGCTGCCCGTTGCTTCGTTTCTCGATTCGTACGTGTTTTCTTCGTTAAGCGTCCGTTTGCGTTGATTCTTTTTGCGTTGGATTCGTAATTCAAAAATGAAGCTTTTGATGAAAAGAAATCTCAAAAATATGTCTCTGAACTTCAGATGTGTCGTACGAATCTTTTGGATCTTCCAGAGTGCGTAGAATCTTCGTTCTTCGTCTGTTTTTGTTGATTCTTCTTCTGTTGGATTCGTAATTTGAAAACGAATATTCGTTTTTCATTCGTTTTGATGTCTTGAATCTTCAAACGTGCGTGGAATCTTCGTTTTTCATTCGTTTCGCTTGATTTTCATCGTGCAACCTTGTTTTGACCATCTTGGCATAATACTATTGATTTGTAATGTTTTTGAGTTAAAGTGCTAAGAATCGTTCCAAAATGAGAGAGATATCGGTAGTAAAAACGTGACTTTTTACGCGATATCACCTTTCCTTAAAATATGAAACCAAAAGTAAGATACGCAAGAACCTTGAACGTTTTCCCCTGTTTATCATCCTTAAGTTTCATTAATAGGAATTGGTTAATAAGTCTGAACATAAATTCTAAGTTAATTGTTTAATGGATTTGAAATCTTTATGGTATTAAGAACGACCAGATTTGTAATGACCTGCTACTCTATTCCTTCGCCCACGAGCGAATATGTTCAATAATACGGGCCACTGACTCCCTCACGGGAGAGTGTGGAGAGTTGAGCATCGTCTGTCTGATCACAATCATGACACCTTAGTTCCTCGTGACATATTAGTTGATAACCGACTAATATGGAACTTATTGGTTATACCACTGGGTGTTGAATCCACTAAACATTTCCAATTTAGATAATCGTTTTCCCATAAGAGTCATCATCCCATATTATTGGCTAACGAACTCACAATAAATACTGCTTTTATTATCTGATTTATTATTACACTTTTATTCACTTTATTTAGTTTACTTAGTTAACTGAACCAAAACCCCCAACGCACTATTTTAAAACCTTTACTAGAAAAGAAAGATTGATTGGATCACCTCTGTTTCAATTCAGTTTCTCTTTAAGAACGACTCTAGGTCATACTTACCATCTACTGGCCTTTGGTTCAGTATTAGTAAGTCATACTTAGACCCCAGCAAATATAAATTTAAAACAAACCGATTATGATTTGTACGTTGTCTTCATATGACCGTTCGGGACGCATCAAGCTTTTTGGCGCCGCTGCCGGGGAGACTAACTGTCCGATATACAGGCCCAACCAATCCCAATTCTAGTAAACCCTTAGGATAAAACCTTCTAAAAAAAACACACAAGAAAAAGTATTTACTTTCTTGTCTTTTTTTTTAGTGTATGACCTGTTCCCCTAGATCTACACCACTGTTTAATTTCCATAATCCAGAACTTATAATACGTACCATTCGACGAGAAAAGAAGCAATCCGCACTTAGACAAGCAATGGCTGAACGCATCACTCTCGCTGACAACAGTAAACCCTCTATCGAAGGAAGAGGAGGACCAATTCTCTACCCTGAAACCCCTGGTCAATCTTTCGAGCTTAAACACCACATCATCCAACTAATCTAAAACCACTGTCAATTCCATGGATTACCCAGTGATGATCCAAACTCTCACCTCGACAAGTTCTTATCTCTTTCAAACTCCTACAAACAAAACAGAATTAGTCAAGACACAATCCATTTGTATCTTTTCCCTTATTCGCTCACACATCATGCGCAAACATGGTTTGAAGGTTTAGAGACCGGCTCTATCCCTTCATGGATTGTGATGGTGACAAAGTTTCTAACTAAGTACTTTCCGCCTTCTAAACAAACCAAACTTCGAAATGACATCATGAATTTCCACCAAGCTTTTGATGAGTCATTATACACCGCATGGGAACGATTCAAAGGAGCCTTGAAGAAATGCCCTAATCACCAACTTGACAAATCCGCAGAATTGTGTACCTTCTATAATGGTTTAGACCCTAACCACCAAACCACCCTCGACGCTGCCGCACAAGGAAGCTTTATGACAAAGACAGACGAAGAAGGATGGGACCTTATAGAAAATATGACTATGCATCACCATGATTGGAACTTTGGAGATCACTCAACATCTTCAGCATCTCTCGCTGCATCTAATCCAATTCCAATCGAAGCAATTCAGGTATTAACAGAGAAGATGGACACACAGTCAAACAGTTCGGAGAACTTAAAAAGCAACAGCACCAAGTACACCAAGTACAAGCCTCTCAAAACTGCACCAACTCGCAACCACCCGGTGAATATCAAGTTGAATATGAAGAGACAGACGGCACCGTTTACTATGCTCAATATCTCGCTCGACCACAGAATTTTCCACCCGGTTTCAACCAAAACAACAACCAACCTAGAGGACCTCCGTTCCCACAAAGAAACAACCAACCACCATACCAACCCTGATACCCACCTAGATACCCACCTTACCCACAACAATCACAACCCTCTTATAACCAACCCCTCGCACTTCCTGCACCAACTTCCAACATAAACCAAACCTCTGAACAACCTGCAAAGACAAATGCCCCAGCTTCAAGTTTAGATGATGCCTTCACCTAGTTCATGCAAGGTCAATACCTGCTCAACCAAAAGACGTCCGCCAAACAAGATCAAGCCGACCTCTTTATGAGAAATCAATTGGCTGTGCTAAAGAATTTGGAAGCTCAGATTGGGCAAATGGCACAACGTCTTGATAACAGACCCAGAGGAAGCTTGCCTAGCAACACGGTTCACAACCCACATGTTGAGGAAGCAAAGCAACTTACTACCACCGAGGAAGCATCTACTACACCACCAGCTGTTGTTCCAGTAAAAGAGGAAGAACCAAAGATCAAGATACCAGCTGTGGAAACCACTCCGACCATAAACAAAGAGGTTAGGATCCCTTACCCCGCTAGACTTAAAGCTCCACCCAAGAAATTATCATCCTTTAAGCTAGATGGAAAATTCCTTGATACCATGTCTAGAATTCCCGGTCGAAATAAGTACATTAGGAAATTGCTATCCACTAAGGATAAACTGCCCGAAGTAAATAATATTCCCCTTAGTTCTGAAACCTCAGCCCAACTTAAGAATAGCCTTCCCGAAAAACTAGGAGACACCGGTAGATTCACACTCTCTTGTTGTATTTACCAATCTAGAGAAATAAGCGCATTAGCCGACTTAGGAGCCAGCATTAACCTTATGCCCTACTCCATGTTTAAGAGGCTGGAACTTGAAAACTTGAAACCCACTAAGATGACCGTCTAGCTAGCTGATCAATCTGTTAGATTCCCAAAAGGAATAGCTGAGAACGTTCTAGTTCAAGTTAACAAATTATTCTTTCCGACAGATTTCGTGGTAATGGATATCCACGAAGACATAAACATCCCGATAATCCTTGGAAGACCATTCATGAACACAGCTAGAGCAATAATTGATGTGTATAACCACACGATTGTATTACGATCACATGGTGAAAGCATTACTTACAAGATCGACCAACCGGAATGCACTCCAGAAGAAGAAGAATGCTATGCTATATCAACATGCAGAATTTGTTCCGATGACAAATCAGAACCAGAGGAAGAGCAACATTTCACTAGATCATCAGTTTTCATCTCTGATTCTGAGTATGAACCAGAAGAAGAGGAAGAATATGAAGAAGCAGAGGAACAAATTGAATCGGAAGACGAAGAACCTGAAGAAGAGGAAGAAGAAACTGAGGAGGAGGAAGAAATTGAAGAAGAAGAGGAGGAAGAAATGGAGGAAGATGAAGATCAAGTTGATTCACCACAGATGGCTGAAGTCAAAAGAATACAAGACTGCAAAGACTACACTTCATCAGAAGAATCCTTTGATTATGTAGCCATCCACCAAGAGCTCAAATCCACTCATCTCAAAAGAATGGGAAACATTCTCGACTCTTATCTCGATCCAACGAAACCCTTTACCAGAACCCGACTCCGAGATATAGATACATTTGAAGAAGAACTCCGAACATCACAGCACCCAGACCTGTATGCTAAACTCCTACAAAGAATTTCTGCATATAAGGCACGACAACCAGGAAGCTTTGTTGAGGAAAACCTTCAAGACACCATCACAGAAGTCAGAACCCTCGAAATCGATAGTACTCAACCTTTCAACAATGCACCCTCAGATGAAGAATTCAACCAATTCCCAGATTCACGAGATGAAGATTCCGACTACAAGAGTGTCGAATTTGACGGCGATTTTCCAAAAACCCCTCTTGCTCCACCAAATTCCCCCATCATCATAGCTGAGAGATTAGAGATTCCGCTCATAGATACTCATCAAGACATGATTGAACTAATTGATGAATACACCGATGTGCGCATCATTGTAGAGGCTATCAAAGAGTCAACCAATGACTACAACACCGCTCAGAGACACCTGATAAGGCAGATTGAACGAGAATACGATTCATATCTCGCCAATTATGGAGAACCAGTGCCCCAAACTTTGCTCAGACATATCCAAGAATTCTCCGATTCCCTACAAGAACAAGTCACCGGAGAAGCTCAACAACCAGAAAGGCCAGACTACCCAATGGGAGAAGTCGAGTTCTGCAGCAACCAAAGGCAAATATACCAAAAAGTATATTGTGCCTTAGCCAGATCAGCTTTTCACTACTCATCAAGTCAGAAGGCTATACTTGCATCAATGAGAACCCATCTTGAAAAAGCTACTGGAAATCCGCAGAATTATGCTGACATAAGAATGGTGGGAGATCTTAGGACCCTTCTAGATCTCATCAAAACTGGAGAACATCTCACAACTTCAGAAAACTTCAGGATCGTCATTCACTCCACTATTGGTCATCACGTTGAACTAATAGTTGATGAACTAAATCAAGCAGCATATGATGAAGAAATTTGTGAGTTGCCTAGATTCATTCCGCACCTATCACAAATCAACTTAGCAACTTATGTAATGACACGACTGCGTGGAATGTATGAGGAAGAAGATGTAGAAATTGACGCTTACCGCAACGGATACCGTGAAATATTCAGCAAGTTAATCTACGTCTTCACTGACTCGGATTTTCCCTTCAACCGCGAACAACATCAACTCATCAGAAAAGTATGCCAAGCCACTAGATCCTTTGGAGGAGACCAATTGGCCAATGATTTTGAAGAAGTGAAAACTGAATTCATGTCTTTAATAACCTCAATAGGCAGGAACCACCCACAGCGTGAAATTGTTCAAACTCACACCTGCACTCGAATCGACCGTAACGGACCAGTCACAAGGGCAGTTCGATACATTAGCTATGGGATGGCAATCCTCGACAGATTAGCCACTGATCACTTCAAGAGCTTCAGAATGGAATCCACCCCTCCACCAACTCTCATCACTGACATGATAGAACAGTTTCTGCGATACTTTCCTCCACGATACGCTCTACCTAGGAACCACAGTGACCACTCTAGCACCACGGACACATCCAACATCATCTGAAGAAGAAAGGACTAAGTCGAGCTCTCGACTTTAAAAGAGCGCTTCTCGGGAGGCAACCCGTGTTTTTACATTTCTGCAATTTTACTTTCCAAGATGTGATGAAATCTCCGACTATCTTTCACACTCGGATCATACTAAGCATGCCCCAACCTGCAAGAAAATATCAACACCATAAGAATAGTATATCCGACGTGTTCACACCTACGAGACCAATCACAAGAAGACTTGATCAAGAATGCACCAAGGAAGACGGAATCCGGCACATGCAACCCAAGGAACACTGCAACCACCGGGGAGTACTTCTATACCGTCTCTTTCATTTGTTTAAATATACCATATCCATTATGCTTATCACTAAGTGTGGGATTCAAACCCAAAACACACTACTAAAAGAATACGTCTTAGATGTTTAAATTCCTAAGTGTGGGATTTTCACCCCAGTTAGAGCTTAGATAAACATCGAGGACGATGTTCCTTTAAGTGTGGGATAGCAGTAGTTACACTACTGTAAAATGGATAATGGTATATGCTTGATTCTAAGTCATTGCTCTTTAGACCATCCTTCTCCAATAAGTAAACTAAATTTTTCAAAATTAAGTTAAAAATATGTTGAAAATGAAAATTTTTAGACAAAGAATGATTTACCTTGGGGAAGAAAGATAAATAAAATAGAAATTCCTTTGGAAAATTAGTTTTTGTAATCCCATAAAGAGCATCGCATGACTAGGCACACAAGAACTCAACTTTCGATTCGTGAGGTATCTTGAGCCATATAAAAAGCATTCATTTTTAATGCTTCACTTCTTCGATTGTTGAGTGTGCTGATGTATGCGTTTAGAATCAGAACTTGCTCCTGTTATACATTTCGAATCCAGATTGGTTAGTAAAAAGGAGATTGAATCACATCATTTTTAAACCCATCCATATACCCGTACACCCATACTCCTAAGAAAAATAGATACGTTACCCCTCCTTTCTCAAAAGCATCCCCCAAACTTTAAAACAAAGTTCCAAAGATGAAAAGAGAGAAATCGCAAGGAGACGACGTCGGAAAAAAAATTCAAGAAAGAAAAACCCAAAGAAAAGGAAATCAACGGGAGAAAAAGACTCCTTCCGCAAACACCAAAAAGGCGTTGATCCTCCCAAAAATTCCAACTTCAACAAAAGAAACCCATCAAAAACCCAATAAAACCCCCTCTCATTCCACAAACACTCCGCTTCTAAAAACCCTACATCACTTCCCCTAGAATGATTGTGGCTAGATCGACTTCGCACTCACCGAAAAGGTAACGATTTGATTCTCGATCAAGCCTATGATGATAAACGATACATGACTGGCATTCTAAGTGATTGATAATATTATAATAGGAAACCCTAAACACTTTGAGTGATTTGAGTGACCACCTAGAGAGGATCGCCTAGTCATGTATCGAAGATCAAAGATCAAAAGCATGCTCCCAAAGATTACAACCCTGCTTTTTCAAAGAACGAATATTTTATTTTTCAAAACCCCCCTTTGTGAAAAGTTCTACCCTAAACTATTTCATTATCTGCTTATTTTAACCATGCTTGAAATTCAAGTTTGCTTGAGGACAAGCAAAGTTCTAAGTGTGGGATACTTGATATCGCGTAAAAAGTCATGTTTTGACTACTGATCTCTCTCTCATTCAAGAATGATTCTTGCCATTTTAAACTCAAAAACAATACAAATCAATGATAATATGCCAAGATGGTCAAAACAAGGTTGCACGATAAAAATCAAGCAAAACGGATGAAAAACGAAGATTCCACACACGTTTGAAGATTCAAGGCATCAAAATGAGATTTCAAGACAAAAGTGCCCATCATCAACATCCATCTCACCCCAGATGTTCGTTTTCAAATTACGAATCCAACAGAAGAAGAATCAACAAAAACGGATAAAGAATGAAGATTCTACACCCTCCAGAAGATCCTAATAATTCGTACGCAATATCTGGAGATAGGAGAAATATTTTTGGGATATCTTTACATAAAAGTCTTCTTTTTTGAATTATGAATCTAACGCAAAAAGAATCAACGCAAAAGGACACATAACGAAGAAAATACGCACGAATTAAGCAACGCAGCGAAAGACGACGGACCGGGACAGGCGGCAGTCAGCCGCCGCCAGCCTGGTGGTGGGCGGCACCGGCCTCCCTCCACCCATATCTTTTGCGCTTTTTCGTCCTTGCGTGTACCCGGTGCACCACCTTTCGCTATTTTTCCGTACCCGGTGCACCACCTTTCGCTACTTTTTTGTACCCGGTGCACCACCTTTCACTCTTTTTCTAATGTGAGCCATATTTTCCCTATAAATAGCAGCCCCAAGGCTTCCATTTGAAGATGTCCCATATGCATTAGGCATAATTCTTTCTTTACTTTCTCATTCTATTTTCTTACTTCAAAATTAGTGTTAGGCTAGTTAAGGAGCTTGTCTAAAGTAGAACGAAAGTTAGGGAACATTTTGTAATCTTTGGTGTACGCTTGAAGTTACGCTTATTAATTCAAGTCTATTTCTTCTCGCATTTTAATCCGGGTTCTTTCTATCCTATTCTATCTTAATTAAATATGTATGCTTTAATTATGCTAAAATTAGTTTGTGCTATGATTAGCGAGTAGATTACTATTGTATTTGTTGTGGTGTAGTTAGCATATATAATTGTGGGATGGCTTTGAATATGTCGTGAAATGATATGATGGGCCCTATTCGACTGTTTACTCGGTATATTGCTGGAAACGCTTTTAAGCAAAGTACATACGTATGGAAGCCGGTAACGACCGAAGGTAGTTGTATTATGGATCGACATTATAAAACGGAAACTTTATGAACGGACTTATCTTATGATTTTAAACCTAAAACTTATATTCGCCTTTCGATTAACAAACGTGATTGTAACCCTGTAAAGAGGAGTCACGAACCTTGATACTTGGTCAATAGTTATCTGTTTAAAAACTTTGTTTTTAACTGTAACGTCATGCAAGCATCATAAAATGCAATGTGATTACGTGGACTTGCCATGAGTATTGTACACTTTCGATCACAATGTACTTATCATGTGAACATGGTGAAGCAGTTAAATTCACAATGCAAATATCGGTAAACGATTAAATACACTGTGAATCACCATAGCATTTTCCGACATGGTCTGGGTTTAAATTTATGCAAAAAGCCGTCAGCATTTTAATTAGCATTTTAATTAGATTAGTTAATTTAGATTAGATTAGAGTAGGTAGGCTACAGGCTAAATAACCCTTTATGAAAAATTAGGGATTTGTTAATTGTAATGAGAAAGGAAAGTTTGGAATCTAAGTTACACTGATATCCTTTCCTTAAAATATGAAACCAAAAGTAAGATACGCAAGAACCTTGAACGTTTTCCCCTGTTTATCATCCTTAAGTTTCATTAATAGGAATTGGTTAATAAGTCCGAACATAAATTCTAAGTTATTTGTTTAATGGATTTGAAATCTTTATGGTATTAAGAATGGTCAGATTTGTAATGACCTGCTACTCTATTCCTTCGCCCACGAGTGAATACGTTCAATAATACGGGCCACTGACTCCCTCACAGAAGAGTGTGGAGAGTTGAGCATCGTCTGTCTGATCAGAATAATGACACCTTAGTTCCTCGTGACATATTAGTTGATAACCGACTAATATGGAACTTATTGGTTATACCACTTGGTGTTGAATTCACTAAACATTTCCAATTTAGATAATCGTTTTCCCATAAGAGTCATCATCCCACATTATTAGCTAACGAACTCACAACAAATACTACTTTTATTATCTGATTTATTATTACTTTTATTATCTGATTTATTATTAGCTAACCAAAAACCCCAACGCACTCTTTTAAAACCTTTACTAGAAAAGAAAGATTGATTGGATCACCCCCGTTTCAATTCAGTTTCTCTTTAAGAATGACTCTAGGTCATACTTACCATCTACTAGCCTTTGGTTCGGTATTAGTAAGTCATACTTAGACCCCAGCAAATATAAATTTAAAACAAACCGATTATGATCTGTACGTTGTCTTCATATGACCGTTCGGGACGCATCAGCTGCCTCTGCATAAGATCAATCTGGTCGAACCGCTGAGTCTGGCGGAGATCCATCTGGTGTAGCTGCTATGACAACTGATCGAACTCTGCAGCATATCCTCTATCACTGCTACTACCTCCTCTCGCTGCAGCAGTCCTAACCTGTCTAGACTGTAAAGTCTGCCCAATCTGAGTGGTAGCCACCCAAAAAACATCTCGTGATCACCACCATAAATACTGCACGGTTCGATAATATCCATAGCTTCTAACCTCTGTGCAGTCAACCAGTCCATACCCGGCTGAACAACTATGCAAGTGCCCATCTCATCCGCAGTCTCCAACCCAAAATGCCTAGCCAGTCTAGTAACAAACTGTCCACCACACAAACTACTTGAACTCCTCGTACCGGTAGCTCTCTTAGACATCCATTTCGCCAATATCCAAGGTATATTCACTAACCTCTTCCTAATAATTGAGTTGAGATAAAACAAGTCAGGCTTGGAAACGTTTTCAGGTCCCTCGCGTTGGCCAAAAATAGTGAATGTCAACAATATATGAATGAGACGATGACGAGGGTCTCGGATACTCCTATAAGAAGGGGCATGAGAACCATAGCTACCCTGGGCAATGTACTGCCACTCCTGCTCGATCTCTAAATCAGTGAGCTTTGCCACTGCACCTGCTGACAAATGTCTCATAAAATTTGGGTTATGAATCTCATTGGGTTCATATAACCCAACCCCAATAGCAAACTCTACCAACGACATCCGCCTTGGCTGACCACCCAGCTGGAAACTAATGGTATCAGCAGTCCAATCAGTTTTTCTGTGGTCAAATCGGAAAGTACTGAAGAACTCAACAACCAACTCTCTGTAAATGTGCTCCGTAATGCTGAACATCATGTACCAAGCATACGAAACAAATCCGACATTTCCATCCCGAAGTGTATATGGTGTAGCGAGCAAATTCCTCAAAGTCTCATGCCCGGTAGAGAATCTGTCTCTCTCAACTATACGGTCTAGAACATTCCAGTTTACTGCATCGAAGACTTCGATCGGTTGGTCAATATTTTCTGCCAAACGTTCACTGAATTGGTATCTAGTAGTTTCCAAATAAGACTCATGGAATGTGAAATATATGTGGCCCCTTATCAGTGGGTTTCCTAATGCTTAGCCTCCCCTGGTTCTCCTGCTAGCCATTTAACTGCTAAGAATAACAATTATTAGTAAGACATGAAATGCACATAAGGTTCCAATAAAAATTTCGGCAGCATTTCGGCATATTGTGAAATAATTCCCATATTGGCTAAACCTAAAACTACCACAATCAAACACAATTTCAAATCCCTAAACTTTCATTATAAAACAAAGATTACTCAAATTGCTAACAATCTATACATGCACTTAATTAATATTCATGACAATTGTCGAGTTAGATGCAGTCATAACAATTTGGTACCACTATGGATATACGAATAATTAACTTCTCACAATTACTAAATTCGAGCATTAGTAAATAGCAATTATCCATACAATCTCACAATGAATTATTATAAAATGCATCTTAACGAGAAATGACAATTTATCACACAACCGTAATCACAAACACTTGTGTACCAAACAAATATCCGCATTAATCATTATGTGACCATAAAACTAGCAAGCTTAAACCAAACCATAGCATTTTAGTAGATATAACATCCACATTACATAAATATTAACGGATAATTCGAATAGCACGATGTATATAAAACATTATAAAAAAATGGGCATGGCATTGCATAATATATTTCATAGAGAACATAATTCAATCAATATATGCCCAAAATCATACTCAAATTCGAAATACCCCAAATTGCATAAACAAACCCTAACCTTCAAACACATAATTTAACCAACGAAAATTAAAATCGGAAGTTATACCTTGTAGAGGAGAGTTCGTAGTTTAAGAAAATAAGAAAATGGAGTAGATTGCACGGCCGGAAGTGGTGGGTTGGTGGTGGCAGACGGCAGCCGTGAGTGGTGGTGGTGGTTTTGAGGTTTCAAAATGAAAAAGATGAAGGCTACATACGTTTTATGCCTTTTTGATCCATATGGCGTATGGACATCCATACGTCGTATGGATTAAAAGGCCCAGGTCAAACCGTTTTTGACCCAGTCAACATAGCCCGTTGGCGTATGGACATCCATACGGCGTATGGACATCCATACAGCGTATGGATTGTTAAAATAGAAACTTTAAAATTTCGATTTCCTCCATTTGCACCACTAATTTTCCAAAAAATCATAAACTAAATACATACCTGGAGGAGTACAATGACTTCAAAGCTTCTCAATTCCAAACTAAACAAATAACATTAAAAATTTCAAAAATAACTAACTAACAAGATTAAATAAAAATTAACCACTTATTCAATCACACCTAAAATAAAAATTGTTCAACATTCAAGCATCCAAAAGAATAAATACAACCAAAAACAAAAGTTATTAGTAGGTCCAACGAAAATGGAAAAGTATGAATCACGAAAGTCAACGCAGGGGATAAAGAGATAAGAAACGCTCTGTTATTTTTGCAACAACATTATCCACTCCATGTCCAAAAGTAGTGAAATTCACCAAATGAGCACTCACCGCCGGTTGAAGATTTACTAGCCACCAACTGATATCTTGAACAGTTTTGTTCACAGGACCATTTAGTGCTAACACAACCTTATCATTCTCATCCAAAGTTATCTCACGATCCGGGCTAGCCTCTTCCAATTCACTCATGAACTCATAAATTGCTTCATTAACACTCTCATGTTTAGCCATCACTGGACTCTGCTTTATATCTCTTATCCTTCTTTCGATCTTTTTAATTGCCACCTCTTGATGATTAGTAAATTACAAATCAGACTCTTTGAATATTCCTACCAAATTTGTGTATATCTCTACCAACCCAAAATGGAAATGCTCACGTGGTGTGAGCACCTTATCCAAAACTACCAAAGAATCCAGATTGACTACCAGAAAGATAGCTAAATCAATAGTGACATATGGGTGAATGAAACTAGGATTAGGCCTCTTTCCTTCTTCCTTAGCCAATAATTCCAACTTCTGTATCATATTCTTTAAGTAGTAAGGAATGGTATTATGCACTATAACTCTATGAGGAGTAGGGTCTCTCAAATGATCTTCTAGTTGCAGCAACTGCACCAAATCTCTTAAACTAGCAACAATTTCTTGATCCACTTCAGAATTAGGGTTTCCAGTCGCCGAGTACAACGCTTTCAGCATCCTATGAAGACATGCCGCCTGATTAGAGGAATAGGGAAAAGAAGACTGCACCAATGCCTCGTAAATCTCCGTGTAACGCTTCTTTTGTGCAGTGAAAAACACCTTTTCTTCTTCAATCCTTGAATCCAAAGCTGCCTCAAAATCAATAAGAGCCTCAATAAAATGTTGTTCATACCCAAACTGTCTCTCTATATCCGCAGTATCTAACACATTCTGGATCAGAACTAGTTGACTCTCAGTAAAATAAATGGAAGATCTTCTTATCAATTCAGCTATGAAAGGAATGTCCCATCTGAAATTCTCAATAGCATTTAACAAATCATGACATGATGATGTGATGGGCACTTCCCTACGACCTAAACGCGTAAAAGATGGCACTATGTTATCAGAACTCGAACCAGAACTATAAGAGTTTCTCCTAACAATGTTGTTATCGTTCGCATCGCTCTTGTAACTCCTTGCCATTGGATCAAAACCTAAATAACAATTAAATCTGGAATGCACAACACAACTAACGAAAAACAAGTTAGACGAAAAATAACAATTAAAAAAAACTTATACTAAAATGACTAACATATACAGAAATAAATTACAAAAGACCATTACTAACCGCCGGTTGAAACAAATTCCACAAAGACTTAACCAAATAAGCGTACCTTGATTCAACCAATTATCAAACAAAGCTTGCTATAATAGTTAATTAAATTAATTTGACAACTTTTACAAAATTTGAATTAACAAAAATTAAAATATAAAATTTTACAATTACTAATTCCTATTTAAATAAACAAAATGCAACCGTTCCTCGGCAGCGGCGCCAAAAACTTGATGTCTCGTGTGAGGACTCTAGTTTTATTATTTATAAATGGAAATACCTTATTTATACTTTTCACACAAACCAGGCAAGAATACCCGATCAAATGTTAGTATAGACTTGGTAAGTCCGAGTCGGTCTCAGGAACGATGGTTTATTTATATAAATAGAAAATTAATAATTATATAATAAAACAGTAAATTAGGGGCGTTTTAGTTCCGTGCGAACAATTGTTTTTAAAATAATAAATTAAAATAAATAAAACTTAAAACTAAATTAACCAATAGGAAACAATAGGAAGGAACAAGTAATTGTATAATCGACTTTACTCAGATTCATATTTCTCAATTTGTTGCATATTGATTATCTAATTGTGATTTCTTTTATATCAATTTAGTCACTAATCAAAGATTCCAAAGTGAATGTAAATTAGCCAACGGTTCGAGTCAAACTAATTCCTACAACTTAGGGTCCAACATTAAACATCAATCCAATATCACAAGATGATCAGTCTATTGTGTGCTTTTTCCTAAATCATGCATTAAACATTCACAACTCATTATAAATGACTCTAATGGTATGAATCAACAATACCCAATAATTTCTCATTGTCTTATTTATTTTAAATTATATAATCATTACTTTCTCAACCTATCAAACTTAATATGTCTAGCAATGGCTAAAACCCTAAAAGCATTAACCATCAATAATTAATAACATCAAGGGAATTCAATCTCATCAACATTATTAACCACGTTGAGCAATAATAATTACTAATTACCAATAAACAAGGTTCCACGAGTAATATAATTGTTTTCAATTAAATAACTTGTTCAATACGCAACTATAATCGTTCAATAATCATAATCCGAGTTTGATCTATTACACAACTACTTCAAATATTCAATTCATCATCAAACAAGTAAAACTCAGATCATTTAAGGTCAAGTTCATCAATGAAGCTTAAATAATACGAGTAATTACAAACCGAAATGATAAATCATTAAAGAATAACGTTATTTAGAATTAACCTTAGCCTCTAATGCCTCCAAGATGCTCCTTTAAGTCGAAAATAAGCCTCTGGTATCGAACTAGCCGTCTCGAACAAACCACAGCCGAATCTCCTCTATTTTTAGGGTTTAAAATGCGTTTTTATACTTTAGGCGTAATCAATCCATACGGAGTATGGATTTCCATACGGCGTATGGATTTAAAATAAGCCCAGCCTAGATTCGCGTGCTCTGGGCCTCCACCGCCTCATTCCATACGGCGTATGGATATTCATACGGCGTATGGAATGAATTTCCAGTCGATTCTTGCCATTTTCCTTCTTTGATCTTCCGACTTCGATTTATTCTTCAAAAATACATCATTTAACTCGTTTATCGATCATTTTCTGTTCCTTTCTCCAAAAACACTTCATTTCCACATCTAATTGCAAATATGAACGAAATCAATATCTAAACTTACTTAAATGCAATAAAAACACTCAAGAATAGGGGTGAAATACTACTAAAATATAGTACTTATGAGCGTTTATCAAACATCCACCACCCCACCATCACTTCATCTTAAAAATAACATCATCAAACGACCTTAAACCACCGGAATCCTTTAGAGAAAAACGTTCACCTCGTCACGATCTACATTTCTACCTTTTCGGATTTCTCCGGCGCTAACTTGTAAGATTCCTGACAAACCTCGAAACTCTTCGATTTTGTATATTTTTTACTTGAAAGTTGTTTGTAACAACTTGAAATGTCCATATAAGGGTTGGGTAAAAGAATCGGACCAAACGTAAACCAGAAAACATGTTTTTGGCTCAAAATCCGTCAAAAAGACATAAGTGTCGCATAGGCCTGACCAGTATAGCGTCACTTGGTGCGTCACTAAGTGCCGTATAAAACCCCTTTTTCCCGACACTTACATCTGTCACTTGTCCAGTGACGCCCTACACTACTTACCGACACTTCCAACGTCACTTGTCTAAGTGTCGCATACAATTGAACTCTAATTCCATCCGACACTCGACCCTAGTGACGCATAGAACCCTTGCCCGACATTGATAACCGACACTGCCTTAGTGACGCCTCGTCATGCATCACTTCCCTAAGTGATGCCTTAAACTCAGATTTTACCATTTCATGCGACACTTCCTAAGTGTCACCTAAACCCCTAAGTGTCGCATCAAGTGACGCTAAAAACAGACTGTTTGCAACTCTTTTTCACACTAAGTGTCGATCTTTCATAACCTCAAACACTTATACGATACGACATCTAAAACACATTGGAACATGTTTTCAAGCATAACACATCGAAATCATAATGATAATGATAAGATTATTATTACAAATAATCACCAACGGGCCGTACGCATTTTCAAATACTTAAACAAATCAACCAAATTGTAGTAATTTGGACATTCTAGTTGAACGAACAACTACAAGGGTGATCTTTTGAGATACCCAATCATGTTTATAACCATTGCGTGTCGTGGACACCCTCAGGTTACGAATCTTCGGACAATCACTAATCGGCTAATCAACTCACTTTTATTGATTAAATGCTTCAAGACTCAGGTGAGTCTCATGACTCCTCTTTTACTGTTTTTACTCAGGGGTGTGATTCATTGCTTATTTTTTTTAACATGTGAACGCAAGTACAAACATTTTCATATACTACATGAGTTTTACACAACTAATCATTTCAAAGTCCTCCGTCAGCATAGTTTGGTAATACGTTATAGCGTGAATATTAGTATATGGTACCATATAGGATTGACCCTCCTCGTCCGGGTTAGCAAGCACTAACTGGGTAAAAGGATGTACTAATATTTGTTCAGACGAGTGTTGATTAGGCACTCGTGGAGGCACCTCGCTCAGGCACTAATTGTGATCCTGACCCCTCGAGTTAAGCTCAGACTATGTGCTCATGGCTGTATACATTATCATTATCTTTATTTGCTGGATGCAAATCAGTACCTAAATCTTGCGGTTCACACTATATTATTTGATATTCAAACTTGTGAGCTCACCAGCGTAAACTGAACCATTTTAACATGTATCACAGGTACTCAGCAGTAGTTTTGGATTGTGTGACACCCGCCGATTTAGGGTTACTGATTTCCTGCTGAAAACCCTAATTACGTGTGTTTAGTTTAGTATTAGGCTAAATACTTGTAATTACTTGTAACTATTTGTATATTATTGTGAATATACACCCACGTAATTGTTTTATATTATGCTTACGTAGTTAGTTGTAATTATGCGAAACGATCGGACGGATTCCGACACAATATACGACGTTGGTGAAAACATTTCTATAAATAACTTTAATCTATTTTTAGAAGTTATTTATCACGAATTATTATTATTTTAAAATAATACACGAAAAACCTAGACGTTTCGATTAAAACGTCTCAAACGCAAAGAAAACGCGCGAATTTAATACGGCAACCAAACGAGCGTCAATAATTAATTTGACAACTCAAATAAAGTATTTTAAATAATACTTCAATGAAAATTTACCCAAAATATATCGTTAATTAAAACGACTCAAAATAACGTTAGGCGATTTTACGTTTAAGCACGAATAACAAGTAAACGAGCACGATACGTAAACACAGTGTAAAAACTGAAATTAAATCACAAAAACCCACCTAGTGGGGCCCCCTGGTCGTTCACCTCCTTCTCCCCCACTCCCTTGACATGCATTTTTATGATTTCAAAGATTCCTTACACATCCATTTGTGTTACATACAAAATTCATAATACACTTAAACACTTTACCACTTTCCTCTCAAAAATCTCTAACACTTTTCTCTCAAAACAACTGAAAATAATCAGCCCCTTTTCTCCACCCTCAAACCACCACAAGTCCACCCTAAACCACCATAGCACCACCACCACCAAAGTCACCATTTTACAAGGAAAACAAGCTCAACAACAACTACTCCTCTTCATCTCATCTCCATCAAAATTATTGTAAGGAAACTCTTTCTTACTCTCATATTTTTATTTATATGTTATAAAGCTCATTTAACAAGATTATGTCCAAATATAAGCTTAAAATACGTTTTTATGTTTTATATACAAAGAGTACACAATCTGTCCAGAAAATCACAGCTCACCAAAAACGTCATATCTTGGGTTCTAGAAAGAGTTAGAAGATGCATTTTTTTATAATTTGAGTATTGAAAAGATCTACAACTTTTATGTGTTACGTTTTTACCAGATCTATACGTATTTTTGTCTATAAGCCGATTTGTGGGACTGGTCTGGGTGAAATCAGAATCTGTGCTAGGCTATATAATTTATTTTGTTTCTCTATAAAGATGGGACTTAAAATTCATAGAAAATGTAGGTTAGATACTAGATACATGGATGATCAGTTGGTAAAATTTGTGAGACTTGATTTAGACCAGAAGTTAATAAGAAATATGGAGAAACAAACCGACAAAAGTCGAAAATGTGAAATCTTGAAGTTTTGGAACTTTTATAAAAACCGACACTTTTGGTGATTTTGGACATGAACCGACAATATATTTGGGCTCTATAAATTGATATTTGGGTTGGGTAAAAGTTTCAGGTCAAACCGAGTAAGTTTGACCAAGTCAACAAAAATGGCTCAGTTTCTAAAAACGACAAAACTTACTATTTTTGGAAATGGGTAACAAATATGGGTTTGAGTGACTTATTTAGTAACTTGGACCAAAAACTAAACTTAGAAAGTTTCCCGAATTAGAAACCGACACATATAAATTAGAAGTGACTCTATAAATTGGAATTGACTCTATAAGTGACTCTATAAATTGGAAGTGACTCTATAAATTGGAAGTGACTATATAAGTGACTCTATAAATTGGAAGTGACTCTATAAGTGACTCTATAAATTGGAAGTGATCTATAAATTGGAAGTGACTCTATAAGTGACTATATAAATTAAAAGTGACTCTATAAATTGGAAGTGACTCTAAAAATTGGAAGTGACTCATAGATTGACCAACTTTGACTAGGTTTGACCAGTTTGACCAACTTTGACCAACTTTGACCAACGAGTTGACCAACTTTGACCTACGGTTTATGGCTTATACAAACTAAAATAATCTGTTTGCAACACACGATATGTACTAATGAATAGTATACAACAAAACAAACTTAATAATAATGTCAAAATGAATTATTATTACAAACTTTCACCAACGGGCCGTACACGTTTTGATAAACGAACTCAAACTACTTATTTGGACATACTAGTTGATGAACTAGCTATAGGTAGACATTAACCCTCCACCTATACTATTGGTTTAAGTGGACATTAACCCTCCACTTACATAGATGGTCTGTAAGACATCTACTCATACATACACAACCTTATATGTTTAGGATGTTAGAAGGTTGCACACCGGCTTGCTTGCTTATTTGACTATTTGCTAGTTGCTTGCTAAACTCAGGTGAGTTTCATAGCCTCCTTTTTACTTGTTTTTGAACTGTTTTGGGGTGAGAATACATACACATGCTTTTACAAATTTTTACTTTTCAAATAGAAGATTTAAATTGCATTACGACATTTTGTATTAACATTTATGTATTATAAATCTCTAGAATATGTTTACGAACTTAAGACAGTAGGATGCTTTTGGAAAGCATAGCTCGAGTCGCATATTTTCAAATAGAAGATTTAAATTGCATTACGACATTTTGTATTAACGTTTATGTATTATAAATCTCTAGAATATGTTTATGAACTTTAGAATCTTATGTAAACTTTCATTTATGGAATGTAACGTTTTCAAACGTCTCATATAGAGGTCGTTTGCATTAATTTTTGCGTTGTGATATTTGATTTGGTCGTAGCCCCTATGACACCTCATGCCTCCGCTGCCAAGTGTTTTGAGGGTGCGACAGATTGCCCTCAGGATTACTATAGCTCGAGTCAGCATGCAGACAATATTGATTTCCTTGCATTAGTATATTTTGTACAAGTATTTATGTATTGGAATCTCTCATTTAATCGAACACGAGCTATGTACGACTTCAACTATTGTAAACATTTTAATATTAATATATTTTGTTAAAACGACGCATATAGAGTCATTTGCTATACATCTGTGTGTTTTGATTATTGATTAGTAACGCCCAAATTATGCTTCCGCCAAATAGTAAATTTGGGGGTGTTACACAATCCTTGATTGCATGTCCAAATAATCCACATTTTATACATCTAGCAGTCTGGACGGTACATGATCCAATATGTCTAGATTTACATTTAAAACACCATGTGGATCGATCAATCCTACTACTTTACGCATCTGATTTTCTTTGCCATTTCTTTTCACTTTTATTCTCAGATAAATCACCATCAACAGCACGAGCTAGACTAATAGCCTGAGAAAGCAAACCAGCTAATCTCACTGTAGTACGATAATCTGGTGGCAAAGTCCCAACAAAATTTTCTATTCTGGTTTTATCATCCGGAACTCACTGTTGAACAAATCTTAGTTTCTCAGAAAACTGTGAAATCAGCTCATCAATAGACATTTCATCCATCAAATGCAACTCCATAAAATCTCGTCTAATACGGGACATATCAAAATCAGAGCAGTATTGCTTATAAACCTCATTATAGAAATCTGACCATCGAATAGATTCCTTTTGCTGAGGTGTCAAAGCCGCATTAATCGAATCCCACCAAACCATAGCCTGTCCTTTAAGGAGTTGTACTGCATATGGAACTTTCATTTCATCCTCACAACGACAAACCTCAAATTTTCTTTCAGTGTCTCTCAGCCAATCCAAAGTCACAGAAGGATTCAAACTACCATGATATTTAGACGGTTTACTATCCATGAAATTCTTAAATGAACACACCTGATTTTGCTGAGACGGTAAAAATACCATAATCCGATAGTCAAAAGGCCCAGAAGCAGAAAATGGTATTGATGTAGAAGTCGGAATTGTAGATACCAAAGATGGTGGAACAATACCAAATACAGTTTGTTGTTGCTGAGAATACTGTTGAGACAATCTAGCTTCCATTTGTCTTTTATACTCTCTAAGTGTTAATAATTCATCCTCTAATTGCAGCTTATAATCATTTCTGTTTGTTTCTTCACCTGCATAATAAAAAGTACCAGTATATCGAGGTCTATCATTATGAGTATCAAAAGGAGGAATATCAATCGTGGAGACATTGTTAGGTATAGTGGTCGGTTGATCGTTATCTGCCATATCTGTATTCACAACAACAGATCAAAACTCGTTAATCGTGAGTACCTATCTACTAACCGATTCATATACAATGTTAAATCCCATACCCAGGAATGTTTGACTTAACAAAATCAAGATTTGGGATTGAACACTTACAATGCTCAATTCACCCAAATCTACGCTTTGATACCAACTTATAACACCCCTCGTTTTGTAAAACATTATAATAATGATTTTTTAACTCGGAAGCGTAGGTTTGAATATATCTTTCATTACTTTATATTAAATAAAATGTGTATAACTCTTTCCAAAACATAATATACAACAATTCAAAAACTATTACCACAATAAATAACCAAAGAGAGGTGTTATCTAATTTCAACATCGTTACTATCAAAATATATCAGAGTTTAACGCCGATCAAACATTCCTTCAAGCATAACTTCCTGCCCACACTTCAAAATATAACCTGCAGGAAGCAGAGTGATGGGGTTAGCATAAAGCTAAGTGAGACAGAACTGCAACCAACAGTATAACTTAGCTATAACAATCAATTACGGCAACTAATTATAAACACAGAACGCACAAGAGGATCGGTGGTCCTTGAGTACCCAACAGTCTCAAGAACTCTTATCAACCATCTGTATCAACATATACAGAGACACCGATAGCTGGATGTTATTTTCATACGACACAAACCCTTAACACCAACACTTGTACAAAACCCTGTGTCGTCCAATCATAACATCCAAGCCCAACCAACCCTGTTGACCTCTGAGCAACCACATATAATGCCAACAGCAAAATATCACAACATCTCAACTCAACAATTACAATAAACTATCTATTCAACAATATATATATATCTAACTACAATTAATTGTTGTAACCAACTGTTACTACTAAATCATGTTGAGGGTTCCAGATCCACTCACCAATACCTCAGTCGTCTACTCAGTAGTCTAATGTCACTGAGTCTTCTGTATATCTGAAACACAATAGAACAACACAAGTCAGTAACTTGTCTCATAATCATCATTCTAACATATTTATTCAATCAGGTAATCCCTGAAGTCTAAGCAAACAAAAGTTCAATCCGAAAATGCCAAAACGAGGTTCAAAAACTGAAAAATGTCATTTTTGACCCTTAGATGACCCCGAATGGCCAAAACTGCCTAGGCTTTTAGCATAGAGCCTGGATCATTAGGCCGTTTCCGAGTGACCATGCGAATTTCAACCCAATTCGAGTTAATAAAGTTGTCACTTATTCGTGACCCCGAAAACACTTTCAAAATTTGCAAAAATAAAAGTTTTAAAATTCTCGAATCGCAGTTATCTAGGTTCGCAGAGCCAACTAAGTTCGCAGAAACTCGGTTCGCTTCGCAGAAACACGGTTCGCAACGAAATAACTCAGTTCACATAGCCATCTCGGCTTGCAAAACTCGGTTCTCATCGCAAAACTACTCACTTCGCACAGCGAGTCAAATCGCTTCGCAACAAGAACTCAGTTCGCAAGACGGCGAACTGGGTTCTGCGATTTTCGCTGCTGGAACCAAAAATTCGAGCTAATACTCACCATAGCTCCAAAAACTCAGTTTCTAAGTTTTATAATACTCCAACTAACATCATATATCATCATTTCAATCATCAATTTCACATATACAACACTAACCCTAATGATTCAAAGGAAGTTATTGTATAAACAATAAAAACACTTACAACTTACTTAAGAACAATATGATGATGATGATGATGATGATGATGATGATAATCTGGTGAAGATGATGAAACTAATTAGTTTATAAGCAAGTAGCTCCCAAATTTGATTTCTATTTGATTTGCTCATCTATTTAACTCAAGTGTGTGTTTGGTTTTGCTTTTAGTAAAGAAATGGAAGCATCGGGGAATTAAGAGAAACAAGTTGGTCTCCACCACCGCCTTCACTTTAAACATTATAATTTTAATCCCCTTCTAAATCTATGGTCTGGAACCCGAATACCATTCGCGAGTCCGAACATTTTATTTTACCGACAACTTTATTAATTTAAAACAACTAATAATTTACATGTCACAATTGGATATTTAACTCTTATTCCAATTATCTTCAATAAACCAAACAAAACTATTTATTAACACATTAAATAATCATTTAAAGTTAGGAAATTATTAAAATATTACTAGGCCCGAATTGAGGATGTTACAGTAGTATACTTGTTGTGTTTGCCTGCGACGTAGTTATTTTATTATGGGATGATTAATAAATAATAATAATGTAATATGACGGCCCCTATTCGAATGTTCCTCGATATAGTACTGGAAACACTTCAAGGTGGAGTACAAATGTATGGAAGTCGAGGAATGACCGAAGGTAGTCATATTATGAAACGATACAATATTAAGAAGTAATATGATGGCCCCTATTCGACTGTTATACGGTATAGCGTTGGAAACACTTTAGGTGTTGTACAAATACGTGGAAGTTGTGTAACAACCGAAGATAGTTATATTACATACTAATATTATAAAAATGAGAAACCTAATTTAATTAACCTTTCTAAATAGAGTTTTAAATATCACATTAATCTATCACCTTTCCACCAATAAACGTGATTACAACACTTTTTAATGACGTCAATATAAAAGGTAGTCAGTCATTTGTGTCAATATATTTTGTCAAAAGGTATGAAACTATGGAACCGCAAGATTACATAGGGGATTACCGCAGAACAAGACATGGCCAAGGTTTGAAGCGGCGGAACCACTTTAAGTGATGAACGTTGTGAATAACTCGGGGATTTGTTGGGAAGTCTTAAGCAAGGGTTGGTTTAAAGTCGTAAATGAACTCTTATATACGAATCTGTTAGGGTGACATGGAACCATTAAGTGGTTCAGTTTGTCTAGTACCTTAAGATTATGTAACCATTCATAAGAAAGCATTATTAAACTTAAATTAAGATTTTGCTTATTATTCTAAATACTTTGTGATGCTAAGAACGGTCGGACCTTATAAATGATCTGCCACTCTATTCATGCGCATAGGAATCCTCGTATTCCGGGAAAGAGCCATTTGTTCTTCATATGACAATTGTTGAGAGTTGGGCATGACAGTCTGATCAGAATCACCACAACCTAGTTCCTGCGTGACATGCTAATGGGATTTTAATTAGTAGGGAATCTAGTATTTACATCACAAGTATTCACTAGTTTGAAAGCCATCATCTGCCTCGTCTAAGTTTCAATTCAGTCGGTTTGAAGAACGACTCTAGCTCATACCTACCACTTGCTCACCCTTAGAATTAGCATTGTTAGGGAAAACTTAGGCCCCACACTTACAAATATTAATACTCCACTGACACGCCTCCAGTAGACGGTGCAACGACAAGGTGAATTCCTTACCGGCGGCTGGAGGCGCGTCAAACGTCTGGTAAACAACGTCTCCTAATAGACGCTACTTTCATTCATTCTTTTTTTTTTCTCACATACACACAATAAGTCAGTAATTTAACAAAAATCAAAAATACATCTTGAGAACATTGTAACCTCAATATTCTCCACTCCTTCACTTTTTGAGCATTGGTGTTCTCGCGAGAATATTATAAATACAGTGTCATCACTCCTTGTGGTCGCAGCAAAAGCAACAAGCTTTTATGTGAAACTCATGGTATTACCTTATTCATTTATTAACTAGAATGGAATACCCGTGTAATGCAACACTAGAAGTAATGGAGTGATGAAAATGAGGCAGTTTAGATATAATTCACGCTTATATATCTCCGGTTTGCAAAACAGTATCAACTTTATGGAATACTTGTATGGCTGGGTCTTTCCATCGTCAAAGGTTTAGGCTTCATCATTTTTAAATTTTAGGTATTGTTTGTTAGTAGGTTTATCAACAAAGTCATTGTTCTTTTAGTATTGTCATTGTTCTTAACAAGCAGCTATTGAGTTTCACAATGCTCCAATAGTTTTATTTGTATCATTTTGGCTCTTTCAACTTTGTTGAATTGAGTCTTTCTACTTAATTTTATGTTTTTTTTTTTGAAAAAAAGTAATGGAGTGGTGGCGGTGGTGATAACGGTGATATTAAAAAACAAAATAATAATTATTATGTGTTTTGTTTCGAGTACTTTTTTTGTTTTATTTATATAGCAATTAATTTAATAAAATAAGTGGAAATTTTATTAAGGGGTTTGTACGCGCAAATGTAACATACTATAGTCTAACATTCGTTGTATGTAACAAACTACTCGGGCCTCCATTATATATAATGAACTTGTAATTTATTTATATTGTATGTATTCTGGTCAGATTAACGGTTCTAAAAGACGCCACGTGTCTGCTTATATAATTGACACGTGGAAAAAGTACCATAAATTATATACAATGTAAGGAAATTACAAGTTCGTTACATACAATGGAGGCCCGAGTAGTTCGCTACATATAACGAATGTCAGACTATAATTTGTTACAATTGCGCGCAGTAACCCCTTTTATTAATGAATATTTATTATAGATAGTTGTAGTAATTAGTGATATATAGTCTCTCCGTCTTAGAAAAATTGTTCACCGACAAGTTTGATTGAATTTATATACAAAATAAATGAATGAGAGTAATAAATGAGGGTTAAATTTGTGAGTTTTTTTTTGTGCAAGGACAATTATTTTGGGACAGACGGAAGTAATAGATATATATTACTCTCCCCGTCCCAATTTATTTGTCCTCCTTTCTATTATGATGAATGTTCCTAAATAATTGTCCTCTTCTAAAATCAACAAATCAAGATACTTGAAAATGGTAAAGATTAAATTCTATTGGTAGTCGACGGTAATAATTGCGCTTTTGTTATATTGTGTTGTTTTTGTTTGGTGACAATAATTTTGGGACGGAGAAAGTAATAGATTGTTAGTATGGAATAGTATTTATTAATGGAAATGTTATAAATGGGTTTAAGGGGCAATATAGATAGTAATAATAGGGACTTCAAAGTCAGTATGGTTTGGGAGTCTGGTAGACCTCCGGGTAATAAGGTGGGCTGGGCTCGTGTTGTGTGATTATCTCGGTATAGCCCATAGACATGCATCTCATATGTGGCTAATTATGGCCCATAATTAGCCACATATGAGATGCATGTCTATGGGCTATACCCGGATACACTTAACCACTTAGTTCGTCCCAAACTTCATCCTCATCTACGGATTCAACTTCAAATGGTTCAAATTCACCTTCATCTAATTCGGTCGTTGGAGGTGATATCCCTAATGCGACTTCTTCATCCTGGATAATCTCTTCAACATTACCTAATAGTGGGCCTTCCAACGTTGTTACATTTTGTATCCTATCTACCCCATCCAAGTAATCTTTCAAACATACACATACTTCCACGGATTCAGCGGTTAGTCTTGATCTTCTTTCCGATATGATTCTACCGCTAGTAGAAAAAGCCGATTCAGAAGCTACCGTCGAAGCTTGGACGGCTAATAAATCCCGAGCCATAGCGGATAAAATTGGAAATTGTACTTCTCTTTCTTTCCACCAACTCAAAATGTCAAAATTACGAAAAGCCTCGGGACTTAAAGTGGTTAAAAAGTTTGTAGACTTATAGTGTCCCAATTCGCTTGTTGGAGCCGATGTTCGTTGACGCTTTGTAGCGTCTTCAAGTAAAGTGTTATAAAGGTTTATGTTTATGTCACTCGATGATGCCCGAGATATTCCCGCCCACATGGAATCAACAATTGGGTTTGGTTGGTAACCAATTTTTGTTGCATAAATCTCAAATAGTTGTGTAAACCCATTGTCAAATTTAATAATTTCATTTGTAATAAAGTTTGGGTCGTCGGTTAAGTTTAAATCTAAATTTTCCAAAATAGTCGTGAGTAAACGTTGTACGCCGCCAACATTTATAGTTGGATTTAGTGCGGCGGCACAAGTAAAAACCAAAGGCATGCTACCAAAATATTTTATAAATTTCCTTTTAATAGCTCTAACCATTTTTCTAAAAATTAGAAATGACGAAAGTTCTAATTCTTTCAATTTTTCGGTCATTATAAAAACTTGGTTTAGAACTAAGGAGCTAGTTGGGTAATATACACCCGAAAGGATAGTAGTAGCATCTTTAAAAACTACTAAAAAATTAGTCAAATCATAAAGTTGATCCCATTCAAAATCGGTTACTTCCACGGACTTACCTCTATCAACTAACAACGTATTAAAAGTATTTAAAGTATCATGTTGTCTTAAAATATTTTCAAACATAGTGTGAGTAGAATTCCACCTAGTATTATTATCATAACATGGGCCTAGGGGAGTTTCACTACATTGTACACGAAAACGTCTATAATTAGCTTGACGTTCGTTACTTGAACTATATATAGTTACTAATAAATTCTTAAATTTTTGACGTAAATTATCACATATTTTCAATGCCGCTTGCACGGCCAAATTAATAATATGAGCAACACAACGAGAATGAAAAAAAGCGCCATTTAAACATGGCTTAAAACGTAATTTTAGTAAATTCATAGCTCTTGTATTATTTGACGCATTATCTAGTGAAATTGTAAAAACTTTATCGTCTAAATTATATTCAATTAAAGTGTCATTTATAATTTTTCGCAAGTTACATCCCGTATGTGGATAACCAAACAATTTAAAAGCAATTGTTCGTTTCATTAGTAACCAAGATTCGGGATGAAACCAATGGGCCGTAACGGCTAAATAAGAATTTGCCGTACCATGTGGTGCGGTCCAAACATCACAAGTAATAGAAACGTCATGTTTATAGTTTAAAAAACCATCAATTATATCTTTTTTAGCATTTTTCCATAATTTAAACGCATCGTTTCTAAGGGTAGTACGACTTACTTGTTGGTATCGCGGTTGTAGTCTCTTTTTGATGATACTCGTAAGCCGTTGGTTGTCAAAGTGGTTGAATGGAAGCGCCTCTTGGATGACAAACTTGGTAAAATCTTCTCGAAGAGCATCATTGTCATATATAAATACCCCACCATCCGAACCAAGTGTCGATTGTGAGGGATCTCCACTTATTGCTCTACAAGACGAGTTCATGTGAGCTCGTAATGTGGAGTTTGATGTGGAGTTATAAAAATGTCCACATCTCTTGCAACGAGCCTTTTCCGCCCCATCATTCATAACACACAATTCATAATTCACCCAAATATCCGGGTTCCACTTCGTTGTTATAATTTGCACGATATCATCGTTTGTGTAAACTTTGTTTCGTACATTGCTACTAGCGAAAACGGAACCGGAAGCTTGAGATTGTATATTTTCCATTTTGCAAATGAAAAGTATATATATATAGAGAGAGTTTTAGAGAGTATGTAAGAAATTGAAAGAATATGAGAGAAATAGATAGAAATTGGTGTGTTTTGAAACTAAACTAACCATGGGTATTTATAGGGTCATTGAGGGGGCAAAAGCACCCAAAAAAGTCCAAAAAATTCGAAAATCCGCTCCTCCAACGGCTCCAGCTGTTTTCCAAATTTTTGAAAAAAAACCGAAAAAACCCGGTTAAAACCGGTTTTTTTAAAAAAACCGGTTAAAACCGGTTATTAAACCGGAAAAAAACCGGTTGGCGCCAAAACGAAAAACCGGTAAAACCGGTTCAGGTTTCGAAAATCGGTTACGGTTATTAAAAAACCGGTTTTTATTAAAACCGGTTTCGGTTTTTCGATCGGTTTTCAAAAAAACCGGTTTGGTTTTTGCATCTCTAATTATGGGGTAGAAGTTGAAGACACGGGCTAAATCGAAGCAATGGGATGTTAGTTTTTCTATTAACTTGTACCTTCTTCACAATATATGATCATATCATCTTTGAATGTTCTTTCTCTTCACATGTTTAGATGCAGAATAATTCGTACACAGGGATGCAGGGAGTCCCTAGCCGATGGGAGGATATATATGATTAATTGAATTAAACAAATTGTTCAGTGGTGCTAATGTTGTGGCTCGATTGGTCATTGCAACAAGTTGTACAGTGACTAAATAACTTAGTGGTAAGGACAGCCCCTGACTTCTTTGAGGTCATGGGTTCGAATCCTGCCATGAGTATTATTTATCATAAAGGTACCTACCGCCAATGAAGCGCATGACCCACAATGTTAAATTAATTGGTGCGAGTTTTGGCTCGGACGTTATGGTATATGTGATGGAGGTGATTTACCCAACGATGTTGGACCTTGTGGGGGGTTTGGTCGTGCTCCATTGAAATATGGAGCGGCTCTAGTGGGTGGCCCAAATACCCATTTTATTATATTATAGGCAAGAAAGGAACAAAAGACTGTTCAACACAAAGCAAAAGTAATGACGGCTTAGATTCAGCACGTGACTGTTGATACCGTAAGGATGAAACTTTTCTCTATTCGGTTTAAACCTTCATCAAAAGTTCTAAGCATGATGGAGAATTGGAAGTTACCTAAAGACATTTGTTTTCATGTAGCGGGGTGAAGTGTGGAAGTTTTTGGATGCCTGATGTTCTAAATGGTGCGGCATTGGGATGAGGTCTCAAGTAGATTTGGCTCGATTTTGTTATAAATTAGTTTTATGATAAATGATAATTTGGTTGTAATAGTATGTGTGTGTCACTCAAAATTCAGGACACATCTCTCGCTTCAGACAATAACCAAAATAGTCCTAAACACAAACCAAACAAATAAGTATCTAAAATCTATGATAGTGCATTCAAACAAGTATAAAAGAGCTCCATAATGCCCGAAATAGTATGTACATAATAGGCATTATCAGTTGCATACTTGTTTTTTGAACATTCTAATTTTAGGCGTTACTTCGAATCATATATGGTTTATTTCCCCATCTATTGTACATAACGTAGATATTTTGTTTAGGGTAAATCCCTTTACCCATGATAATGTTATTGTATTGTACATGTTAATTGTTGGTGAAACTAGACGTCCCTTTTTTACAGGGTAGTTGTTTAATCTAATTTGTTATACAACTTACACCGCTGATCCAATAATCAAATAACGGATGAGATTTCCCTAGTTTATATGACGAGAGCAAGTCTCTTTTTTACCTCAGATTTACGGTTCAAACTTAATACCTATTGTGAGGACATCAGACCATACTATCACTAGGTCACCTTAGTAATGGTTTAATCCAATAATTTGAAATGTATTGTTTGTAACGAGCTAGTTTGCACACTACCTACCTTGACGAATTAGATTCGGATTGTCATTTTTCAGCTTCTTAAATGGATTGCCAAATTAGAAAGTTTTCGTAGACTAGGCAAGGTTTTTAGACCACAACTGTATATTCTATCGTGTCTTGTATTATCAGGCATCTAATTCTGTACGTACATTTTGTAGCATATACAAATCTAAAAGAAAATCAAGGATTCTGCTAACAATAGAGATTATTAACCATCTGTATAACAGGTATTTCACCCATGGAAAGAGTTAAAAATGATATAATCAAAAACACTAACCACACAGACCGATCAACATTTTGCGCCAACTAGAGTGCCTGCACATATTCGCAAAGTCCCAAAGTGCAGGGATTAAACTTGCATCTCCATTGCAGATTCTCAAACCTACAACCACTAAACTTGGAGCAGCACTCAAAGTCACAAGCATCATGGAGTTGCCTTTACGTACCAAATAGCGACCATTTTACCAAGACTAGAAAATAATCCCACCAAACCATAAGATAATCTACTTGCACAAAACACTAAAGAAGATTGCAGCTAATCTACGATTATTGAAAATACACAACATAAGTTCATGCTACACGAATAAGACCCACCCTCCAAAACAAATGGGAAAAAGTCATCCCAAATAATGGTACAAAGTTAACTACAAACTACACAAACTTTGAGTCAAAGCCAATAAGTTACATATGGTCTACCCTGCCATCTTCTTCACTGCTACCTTCCCCTCCATGCCTGAAAAATACAATTCAGCAGTCAAGATTCCAAAAGTGAAGCATAAGTATTTGTTTTTTACAATGATTTAGTAAGGTTGCTTGGTTATTATTTGTTCATAACCTAGTCTGTGTGTTTCGCATGTTAGAATTTGTTTTGAATTTTAATGTATATTCTAAAGAGCCTTTTCAATTTAATACATTTTTTGCCGATAAAAAATAAAAAATTTAACCCTGCACTCTCAAGGGACCGATTTTTAATTTACTAACCGCCAAGAGCTCGTTAAATTTCGAGTCTTTCTATCCAACTGAAGATTTTCCATGGCAGCTGAGGCCCGCATAATGTCCTCCGGGACATCATCATTATCGTATCTTCGATGATACTCATCTTTCCTGTAGCCCCAATTTGAGGAGCCTCCCCTTCTATCTGAGTAATTAATAAAGAAAAAAAATAACATTAGGACTAAAAACCCAAAATAACATTAGGACTAAATAACAAATCCTAAAGTATAGAGATTTAAGTACTTACCAGATGCCTGGGAAGAAGGAAGTTGCCTGGAACATTAGACAAAAATAAAAATCATTACTCATTTTCTTTAATAACACTAAAGAAGAGTCGAATTACACATTTATTCATCGTGGTTTGGGTACACAAGATTTTCTTATTTTGCTCAACGATTATCCCGCATATTTAACAATTAGCCAGACAATTCCCAAAATTTATGTCTAAAGTTAAGAGTTGCATATTTCAAGGGTCCGGAGTAGGGTTGGCTAATGGTCAAAATAATTGAATAACACCCAAACACTTTTTGTAAATTTTTTATAATGTTTTAATAAATCTTTATTCCATCATATACAATTATGAAAACATATTATCAAAATAATGGTATAAACTATAAGATTTTGAATAAAGCAATTTGGCAGGCTCAAGGTTGTATGCATTCAAAATACACTTTGGCCAATTTTTGACCTGTTTCTCTTAAGCTATTTTTCATTAACTTTTCTTACTTAACCCTTTCAACCTGTTTGAGATAAAGCATAATGACTCATTTATAGATAAACTGGTCGAATTGCTATTTATATGTATAAATGCAGATGTACAAATCACCTTCCGAGAGGCGGCAAGCCCCCGACAACAGACGAGGAAGACGACCGTCGATTTCGAGAGTCAAAACTGTTCAAAGAATCCTGCTCAGATGTTAATCTCCTTCCACCACTTCTCTCTTGAGATCGATTCTACACGAATAGATCTTTATTAGCACTAACAAAGCCACAAAGACCATCTAAAAGACGACCAGTAGTGACATGATCAACTAATAACACCAATAATACTCGAAAAACGTACACGTGTGACGTGCCCACCTGTCTACACAAGTGTACTTTAGCCCAATATTTTGGTATCATGTGGCACCATTTTGATATTAGGTTTCTTGTTTATATAAAGAAGAACCCAAAAGGAAAACAAGGTACTTTACAGTCATTTCACATTCTCGGAGAAAAAAACACCTCATGAATTGAACAATGGGAATATTAACCATACAGAGACTAATAACAGTGCATTATTTTTTCAAATCAGAAATTAAGAATTATATAATGTGGATCACTTCAATAGAAATGGATAAGGAAAAGAAAAATGCATATATTGCTACATTCTGAAGATAAAGCAACAAACCTCTCCAGATTCCTGGAAGCCTTCAAGTATATTCAACAGCATTGGACCATTATCTCCATTTCGGTTTACATCATATCCATACTTATTACTTAGCTCTTTTAACTCGGTTTTCCAGGCATCCTTTTGCTGCAATCCGAAAGTTGAATAATGTTAGAGAATATGCTCAAAATCTAGTGTTTCACTCATTGAACCATCATACTTGAACTTTTGTTGTATACTATCATTCTTGTAGAAGAACTAGAGGTAGCATGCAGTCGATACAGGGTCCTGGAGGGTTGGCCCATCCACACTTCTTTAAATGTTATACATAACCGAGTCAATATGATTACAATATTTTTAATTATTCAGATTGATATTGATATAACTTTCTTACAAACATTTAAATGATTATAACATGTTTGAAGGCAATTTAGGTGCTCATTCGACTTCTTTCGATCCATATCTTTATAGCTAACTTTTTTCTAATTTGACCCGTTATATATGACATACAACTTATACTGGTCCGTTTTCACATATGTGGGTTAAAAACGAATATCTAATCAGCAAGAACATGTACACAATAATGCTTGTATCTTAAAATGTGATTACCAAATTACACTCCGGTAGATAAACTTTCATCGTGTGGCTAAGTTGTGCCCAGTCCAAGTATTCACATACTAGAGCTGTTAGAAGTCGACCTGAAAACATGTCAAATGTAACTATCATAAGAAACCACAAGTAGCATGTAAGCAAGCTCAAAACTGATATGCGACTGGCTACACCGAACATAAGAGCCTTGCTAAAATACAACAATCTAAGAGAAATGAAGTAACGATATACAATATTCAGAAAACGGATTCGTCAAAACATGTGGACCTTTAGATTCAAAACTTACAAGGGGGTGCCAGGATTTGTGTTTATAAATGATTATTCAATGCTTTTAGAATACTCAGATAAACTGTTTCTCGATATACTGCAAACTATCATATATGGATATTTAATTTCATACAAACTGCAACAAAACCAATTATGTATCTATCCCTTTCTCATACTATATTGACAGGCTCATCTGTTAACTTCTTAAATAATCAAAAAATTTCAAACACCCAAACATCAAATTATCTAATTATTACAACTTTAAGCATCAGCATGACATTTTATACTAATGCCCACACCCCGTTTTATTTAAACTGATATCCAATTCGCATTTTTTTTTTGACATCACATAATCACTTCCAAAACACACACTGAAATATCCCTTAGCTTGCATCAGGATGGTTGTTAACAATTACTCCATAGCTTTTATCATTTATCGTTATTATTATTAGCATGACCAGTGGATGATTACTGTTAGTTTTAAATACGCACTTTATTGCTCATATTTGGAAATGTACCTGAAGGAGAAGCATGAAGTTTCCTTGCACGTTCATTGCAACTACCCAATAGTGCAGGAGGCAAGCCTTCATCTTTTTCGATTACCTTATCCTCCTCCTCTATCGCCTCAAACACACTTGCTCTAAGTTCAGCCTTGCAGCATAAAATTTGTTATAAACAAAGATACATAAGCTATAGATCAAAACGTGAAAATTTGGCATAACCCGACAAGAAACAACATTTATATATAACACAATCAAATTAACTTTAAACAACAAAAATAAGAACTTTTCACAAGGAAATCCCAATTGAGCGGCCACCCAAACGAGAAAACATTATACACCTAAATCCATGATCTTTTCCTTAAAATTTCTAAACCTCCACCCTTGAGTTAAAAAAACCTAGTAAGTAATAAACACTCCCATCAACTTTCCCAATATAATTAAAGTCCTAAGTAATAACTTCCAACAGATAAACAACCACAAGTCAACAACACAGCCTCATTAACAATTAAACCAGACCCATCAACATCCTTCTAAATCATTTACACACACACACACACACACACACACACTGCAAAATAGTGAAATACAGATACCTAATGCGCATACCCATCTGACCCAAACACTCTTGTACTCCTCATTATCAATAAAGTTAAAACCTTTATGAGAACACATATGACGTACCCCACATGACATTGGCCAATTCAAGCAAATTTAGTAAAACCCCAGATGATTTAAAAAAAAAAAAATAATAATAAAACAAAACGTAAACCTTATTATCAACAATTAAACCAAAGCTACTGATCCAACAATCTTATACACCTCGTTATCAATAAAGTAAGCGTCTTTAGGAAGAGAAACACAAACCCCACTTGCTTTTGGGTATTTTAAGCAAATGTAACGAAGCATCAGATGAAATAAAAAAGGTATAAAAGGGAAATGGGTTTTACTCGGATCTTGGCGAGAACCCCCTTTTTTTCTAGGGTTCGAGTAACAAGGGTTTTGAGGTCCATCATTTCTCTATCGTAATCATCCATCAATCCTTTCTTGGTTTGTTTTCAAATGTGTGTATTGTTCTTGTTTTTCAGGTAAATCTTTGTAAGAAGAACCAAACCCCCACCTGTATTTGGGGGAGAATGTTCTTTCCCCGACAGTGTTAAAGGTTGAATGCAATATGTCTTATTGTCATCCGAGAGGACAAAGGGTCGGATCCGATTGCACGTCTGGGTCGACTCCATGAGTCCATGGTCCATCAAATATACCGGGTTGTTTATTAATCCATGGTCGATCAAACATACCGGTTCAAATTTCGCTCGTAATCTTTTAATTTAATTAATATATATATTACTTCTCAATATTTCTTTTAAAACTTATTATGTGAATAATTTATAAACTAATGATTTGTTAACTCTCTATTAAAAATGACCATATGTGTATATTTTTGTTTACTTTTAAAATTAGGGAATGGTTCAGAGGAGCAAAGCTCTTTAGAGGAGCAGGGATGGCAGAATAAAATGCAGTAAATTATGCTTAAAATGCAGTAAATTGCGCAACATGTAGTAAATAATGCATTTTATTTTTTTGATCCACTACATTTTAGGGAGGGCAGGAATAAAATGCAGTAAAATTATGCTTAAAATGCAGTAAATTATGCTTAAAATGCAGTAAATGATGCATTTTATTTTTTGATCCACTGCATTTTGAGCATAATTTACTGCATTTTAAGCACAATTTACTGCATTTTATTCCTGCACTTCCTGCTCCTCTAGAGAGTTCTACTCCTCTGATCCTATTTTTTAAAATTATTGAGTAATTATAGTATATAAAATCTAAAATTAGTATAGATACAACATTAGATTAGATGTACAAACATCATTTTCATCTTTCACATTTCACATACCAAATTCATCATCAAATTGTTCATCTTCTGCTTTGAAAATATTAAAATATATATAGTCCACAACCGTCTTTCACCACCCAAGGATGTACACCCCTTCACCCATTCATCTAATCTCGTCTGATTTTGATGGCCATCATCTCTTCTCTTTTGCATCCATTCAGATGACCATAGCTTTTAAGTAAAATGACGTTGAAAAGTGAGAACTGATTAAGCTACAAATGTATATTTAGGTGGAGAAAGACAGTGGTTAATATGGTGGTTGTTGGTGCATCTATGATATCGCATAAAAAGTTACGTTTTTACTATCAATATCTCTCTCAATTTAGATCAATAGTTGTCAAATGAGCTCAAATATTACAGTATTCAATGATATTCTGTCAATTAGGTAAAAATAAGGAAGCGTGAGAAAAATTAAGCAAAACTGACAAAAAACGAAGATTTCACACACATTTATAGATTCGAATCAATCAAGACATCATTTCAAGTTAAAAAGATAACCTCAGAGGTTTCCTCATGCCGAAGTCTTCATTTTAGCGAACGTATTTAAGTTCGTTGAGCCCAAGCTCGGCAAACATATATGCCATATATAGGTGTGTTATGTTTAGGGTTTCGGTTGACGGTGAAATACAATTAGCAAATTGGTCCCTGTGAGAGAGGCAAAAGATGTGAAATAGGCATGTCTTAGGCTAGTCTCATGTGTTGATCTGAGGTCAAGTTAACCTCGGATTAGCTAAGTTGTATACTTCTTTGGTACTGTAATATGAATTATTAATGTGTGAATGATTGTTTGCATCTTGTTATTTCCCATTCTCGTTTCATTATTGTTCGTGTATTGGTTGTTATGCTCGTTAATATCATTAACTAGTAAAGGAAGATTCCTGATGCTGTGTAAACAGAGTCAAAATTATAAATAGAAATACCTTCTTACTATACACAACCCAGGCAAGAATACCTGATCGTGTAATAGTATAGTATGGTAAGTACGAATCGAACACAGGGAACGGATATTAATTCAAATAAAATGGAAATTTATACAAATAAGAAAAACAAATAAAAGAGGAGGGCGTTTTAGTTCCGATCGAACAATTGGCAAACAATTATGAAAATTGATTTATTAAATAAAACTTAATTAGGTAATAAAGAAATGATAAAATAATTACTTAAACAGAGTATTTAATTCAAATGATAAAAGAAATGCATTTGCTTGGATTACTCTCCTTAGATTCCGGAAATCATCTTATTGAATTACTAACATATGGATTTATTGGTGCTTTGACAAATATAACCAATCTTCCTTACAAGACAAATTGATATAAACACAATCAAGAAAGACACAAGGTTGATTTCAACACACTAACAGTTCAATTTAATGTTGTCCACCAGATTGTATTCTAGATTAAACCAACACCGTTCATGTGATTTATTCTCTTGACTTGAATCAACAAAGTCTATAACTAATTAAAGTTATCTCGTTCATTAATGACCATTATCAATTATTAACCCTAACCTGTCAAACTCAATATATTCAGCAACAATCGTCAATTTAAATCAACAATTATCAATAATCTTATAATTAAAAGGAAATCAATCTCAATTAATCATAAAACCACGTTAGGTAATCACTAACAATCATTCAATAACCAAGGTTCTTCGAATAAACACATAAACTTTCAATAAATCCAATCAAATCCGCAAATCAATAATCAATCCGTAATCTAAGTATCATTATCCAAGCAAATACAATAAAGAATTAGCCAATCATATTATCACAGAAACTCAGATTCATATTCATAATCGAAATCATAATCAAATGAAAGAAAGAAAAGTTTTCGAACTGAGAAATCAAAATAAATGAATTAGCAATTGATGGCCTTCAATTCTTCTTGCTTCTTGATCATCCAAATGCTCCAGATTAAGGGTTTTGAGAAGTAAAAATCGGCTGTGAAGAAAAGTGTGTGATCACCCCTCAAAATGAAATGATTTTGGCTTTTTAGGGTTTCTGCCGAATCAATCCATACGCCGTATGGACATCCATACGCCGTATGGATTGAAAAGCCCATGAATCTAACCCGCATACTCTGGCGGCCCTACTCACTCAATCCATACGCCGTATGGACATCCATACGCCGTATGGATTGAAAAATATGACTTTTCACCAAAACGACCTCCATTCTTCAACTTTAATATTTTCACCTCCTTTTCTTCAATAATGACTCGTTTTCTGCTTCTTTTCCAATTCAAGGTCCAAGTAATTCCTAAATGCAAATATGAACGAATTGAGTATCTTATTCACATGAAATGCATTAGAAATGTATTGAATAAAGGGATAATTAGCACTATAATATAGCACATTTTGGCGTTCATCAAACATCCCCCACTTGAATCCTACTTGTCCTCAAGTAGACTATTGATTCAAAATATTCAAAACTTTACATATGAACGGAAAACAAAAATGCAAAAGGACTTACATACTACACAGCACTCGCCAAACCAAATTTCTATCTTAAAATCGATTCTATCTTAAAGCTTAGCAATCAAGAAACTCTCTAAGGGAAACAACGTCTAATACATTATTATTAGACATAAAAGATAATTCACTCCGATTATCGATATTGTTGACCACTTAAACAATCTAAATTTCAGAAATTGAGCTCAACTTTTATTATTCTAGCAGGCTTTACCCTTGATTCTCAATAGCAAAATCCTCTCATATAAATAACGTGTCACAATTTTCCAAATAATGAACATCCAAATAAATCAGTGACAGGTCTGTACCTCAGTACAACAGAGCGACATAACTTGGTTTTGGTTCTTCAATTCATGAGTCTTTCGTACTCTTTTCTTTCTTATTTTTTTATCAAATATACTGACGGAAACCAGGTCTGTACTTACGTACAACAGAGGAGTCAACACCCACTATATTCCCAAATGAAGATAATTAGGATTTCAAAATTATGGATTATAACACGCTATCACATAAGAATTAAGACTAAAGTCATACCTTGCTAAAGATCCTCTTAAGGAAAATCCCTACTTTAAGTATTAAATTTCTTAATAGCTCAATAACCTTCAAAAAGATTGCCTATCGATACATCACATAATGAACTATCTAATATTTAAAAATTAGATACATTTCATCCATTGAATTCCCAAAATATGTTATAAGATTTGCTAAACTTTATGCAAAATACAATTTTAAAATTTAAAATTTAGGCTGAAAAATGACTAACATAGAATGCTCTTTAACTCAATATTTACCATTCATATCTTAAGGACAAACAAACTTCTTTTCCCCCATCCCCCACTTAAGAATATGCAATGTCCTCATTGCAAAAGAAAACAATAATATAGGGAATATAAAAGAAGTGAAACAGAAAAACTCCCCTGATCAAGAAGAAAAAATTAGAAAGCGATCCATATAAGAAAAATATACAACAGCACACTTCCGTAGGCTACACGATTGCATTTAGCGTATGCAACAAGCCTTTAAACCCTTCAGTATCCTGAATGGACGAGTTGTAGTCTCGTGAGGGTTTCCAAAGAACACACCCACAAAGTTCAAACCTACAAACAACAACAAGAAAACAAAATAATAAAAATAACGGGTTGTCTCCCGTAAGCGCTTTTATTTATCACGTCGGTAAGCTCGACATTTTACTTCGTAACTTAACTCAAATTCATCTCCAAATCACGCTTGGAGTCCCTTGCATCACCATAGTATTTCTTCAACCGACTTCCATTTACCTTGAACGTCTTTCCAGAATATCCTAGCAGATCAACTGCTCCAAAGGGATAAACTCTTTCAACTACAAAAGGTCCTGTCCAGCGTGTCTTTAACTTACCAGGAAACAAATGCAAGCGTGAAGTGTATAAGAGAACCTTATCACCTTTCTCAAATGTATGATTCAACTTAAGACGAGCATCATGCCATTTCTTTGTTCGCTCCTTAAACAGTCGTGAATTGTCATAGGCATTCACCCTTAACTCATCCAACTCATTTAGCTGGGCCATTCTCTCTTTTCCAGCTAACTGATCATCAAGATTGCACTGCTTTAGAGCCCAGTATGCCTGGTGCTCCAATTCGAAAGGTAAGTGACAAGCCTTCCCATAAACAAGACGATAAGGTGTTGTTCCAATTGATGACTTAAAAGTTGTTCGTGCCGCCCATAATGCATCATCCAACTTAAACGGCCAATTCTTAGGATTTCCTTCAATTGAACGTTCTAAAATACGCTTCAATCCCCTATTGGTTACTTCCACTTGACCACTTGTTTGTGGATGATACGCAGTCGAAAACTTGTGGTTGACTCCATACTTCCGCAGCACTTTTTCCAATTGAGCATTTGTAAAATGCGTCCCCCGATCACTAATTAAAGCTTTCGGTGCTCCAAAACGTGAGAACAACTGCTTGAGAAATTGCACCACTACCCTAGCATCATTCGTTGGTAGTGCCTTCGCTTCAGCCCATTTAGAGACATAATCAACAGCCACAATAATGTATTTATTTCCATTGCTAGGTGGAAACAGGCCCATGAAATCTATTCCCCAGATATCAAAAATTTCACTCACCATTATTGGATTTTGCAGCATCTCATCTCGCTTAGAAATTTTTCCAGTTCGTTGGCAGGCATCACACTCCTTCACATACTTGAATGCGTCCTTATAAACTGTTGGCCAGTAAAAACCTGCCTCTAATACCTTTCTTGCAGTATAATTAGGACCATGATGTCCTCCAGCCAGACCATCATGACAGTGCTCTAAAATTATGTCGCATTCCTCTCCAGCTACGCACCTTCGGACTATTCCATTGGCACACTGTCTGAACGAGTACGGGTCTTCCCAGAAGTAATACCGTAAAGATGAGAAAAATCTCTTTCTTTGATTGAAGTCCAATCCAGATGGAAGAGTATTCGTAACTAGGAAGTTTGCAATATCGGCGAACCATGGAAATTCATTCAAAATTGCCTTCAACAAACTTTCATCAGGAAAGTTATCCTGAATTTCCGATTCATCTAACTTATCCAGCTCAGGATTTTCTAATCATGACAAATGGCCAGCTGCCAAATTTTCGGCTCCTTTCTTGTCTCGAATCTCTATATCAAACTCTTGCAGCAACAAAATCCATCGCAACAACCTTGGCTTCGCATCTTGCTTATTAAACAATTATCTCAACGCTGAATGATGGGTAAACACTACTGTCTTTGACAAGATCAAGTAAGAACGAAATTTATCAAACGCGAAAACAACAACGAGCAATTCCTTCTCAGTCGTAGTATAATTTTCCTGTGCGTTTGTCAAAGTCTTGCTGGCATAATAAATAGGTTGAAACTTCTTATCAACCCTCTGACCTAACACCGCCCCAACAACATAATCACTAGCATCGCACATTAGTTCAAAGGGAAGATCCCAATTTGGACTAATCATGATGGGTGCAGATACTAGCTTCTCTCTCAAAAGATTGAATGCATCAAGACATTCCTTGAAAAATTCAAACTTTGCCTCTTTCTCCAACAGTTTATTCATAGGTCGAGCTATCTTAGAAAAATCCTTGATAAAACGGCGATAAAATCCCGCATGTCCTAAGAAACTTCGTATTCCTTTGACATTTGTTGGGGGTGGCAGTTTTGCTATTGCCTCGATTTTGGCTTGGTCCACTTCAATCCCAACACTTGAAATCTTGTGTCCTAATACGATTCCTTCACGAACCATAAAGTGACACTTCTCCCAATTTAGAACAAGATTCGAACTCTCGCACCTTTGCAACATCTTTTTCAGATTTTCTAAACACTTGTCAAAAGAATCTCCTAAAACGGAGAAATCATCCATGAATATCTCCATGCTATCCTCCACCATGTCATCAAAAATCGCCATCATGCACCTCTGAAATGTAGCTAGCGCATTGCACAAGCCGAATGGCATTCTTCGATAAGCAAAAGTCCCGAATGGGCATGTGTACGTGGTCTTATCTTGATCATGTGCATCTATCGGAATTTGGAAGTAACCAGAAAATCCATCTAAAAAGCAATAGTATTCTTTTCCGGCTAAACGCTCGAGCATTTGATCGATGAAGGGAAAAGGAAAGTGATCCTTGCGCGTAGCATCATTCAACTTCCTATAATCAATACAGACCCTCCATCCGGTAACAGTTCTAGTAGGAATGAGTTCATTCTTCTCGTTAGCAACCACTGTCATACCTCCCTTCTTAGGTACAACATGTATGGGGCTGACCCAGGGGCTATCGGAAATTGGATATATCAATCCAGAGTCCAACAACTTGATTATTTCTTTTCGCACCACATCAGTCACCTTGGGATTCAATCGCCTCAACGGTTGCACTACCGGCTTAAAGTCGGATTCCATCAGGATTTTGTGAGTGCAGTAAGAAGGACTTATTCCCTTGATATCACTAATCGTCCAAGCTATAGCCTTCTTGTGCTCCTTCAAAACCTTCAATAAACTTTCTTTCTCATAAGCCGACAGCTGAGATGAAATGATTACCGGTAGATCTGACTCTCCTTGCAAGTATGCATATTCCAAATGGGTTGGTAAATCTTTCAATTCTAACCTTGGTGGTTCTTCAAATGAGGATTTTACCGCCAACACTTCTTCTCTCGAGCAAGGAACCCCATGCTTAGTAATGCGAGTTTCCTTCTTGATTAAAATTCCATCAGTCAATTCCGACTCTTCACTCTCTATCAACTTATGTTCTTTATTTTCCAACTCCTCATCACACGAGGTCTCTATATTCTCTAGCAATTTATCTAATTCTTCGATGTCTCGTATTTTTTCAAAGCTTCCTGTCCATCCATCAAGAATCATGGGATCAAGATCTTCATCTTCCATGAGACTTTGTAGAAATTCCTCATCATCGGAAATTTCTCTAGTACTAACAAAGTAACAAGTATCATCAACTGCAGCAGGATATTGCATTGACTTGTTAATATCAAACACTACTTTGTCATCTCCAACTCTCAAAGTGATCTTTCGATCAAAAACATCAATCAGTGCCCTTGCAGTGGCTAGAAAAGGTTGTCCCAAAATGACAGGCACCCTCGAATCTTCAACCATGTCGAGAATCACAAAATCACACGGGAAAACAAACTTATCAACCTTTACCAGTACATTCTCGATCATCCCTTTTGGATATTGAACCGAACGATTGGCTAACTCGATGCACATTCTGATCGGCTTTGGTTCCCCTAATTTGAGTCTAGCATACATAGTGTAAGGCATGATTGATATACTTGCTCCCAAGTCGGCCAGTGCATTGGTGACGTCTAAACTTCCGATAAGACAAGGGAGAGTAATACTCCCTGGGTCTTTCATTTTTGGTGGTAGTTTATTTTGCATCACCGCTGAGCATCTCTCATTCATCGTTACCATGGTCGCTTCATCCAACTTGCTTTTATTAGTCAAAAGCTCCTTCAAGTATTTCGCATACTTAGGCATTTGAGCAATGGCTTCCACAAACGGAATGTTAATGTGGAGTTGCTTCAAATTCTCGAGAAATTTGTGATAATGAGCTTCATCCTTCCCTCTTCTCAAAGCTGCTGGATAGGGAGGTGCCGGTGCATGATCCTTAGCGTATTGCTTATCCCTAGCACTTTGATCATCCTTAGCACTCCTCTTCGGGCTTCCGACAACTTCTACTTCCATCTCCTTTTCAGGTAGAGGTTGAGATACAGGCTTCTTCGTTATAAGTGGATCTTCATGAACCTTTCCACTTCAGGTAATAACTGATTTAGCCTGATCACGTGGGTTGGTTTCGTTGAATCCTGGGAGAGTTCCAGGAAACCTCTCTTGGAGAACCTTAGATATGTTGGAAATATTTCCCTCAATCTGCTTAATTGCAGCACCTTGATTTCTCACTAATGCTTCAGTCGTGTTGATATGTTGTCCAGCACTAGCAATAAACTGCTCATTAGTGGTCAAGAGCCTTCCCATCATTTCTTCAAGGTTGGTCTTCTTCTCGGGAAAAGGTGCTGCAGGTTGCTCCTTGGTGTAAAGTCCTGGCTGAGTTCGGCGAAACGGGCGGTTTCCTTCCTGATAAGGTCATCGGAAAAAGGTTCCTCCGCCTTGGCGGTAGTTTCCTTGACCTTCGCCAAACTTTACTTCTTCTTTGGCTTCTCCGGATTCAATCTCGGGACAATCCCTGACTAGATGCGTTTCTCCACAGTTGTCGCACCCTACTTGGATTGCATGAACAGTCTCTGTTACCTTCTTTATGTCTCTTCCCATGCTGTCAAGCTTAGCAGTAATGGCGACGAGACCATCATCATTGCTTGTTGACCTCTTTCTCCTAGAGGTGCCATCGTCCCAAAGCTGAGAATGCTTGGCTTGATCACGAATGGCCTCCAAAGCTTCCCTAGGAATCTTCTTTGGAATAGATCCTTGAGCATCAAGTTGCTATCTCGTAGCACGATCCACTCCTTTGTAGAACACCATAATGATTTGTTGGTCGTTTAGATCATGTTGTGGACATTTATGCATCAAGTCCTTGTACCTTTCCCATGCTTGATGAAGCGACTCATCGATATCTTGCTTAAAATTTCGAATGTCGTCGATCATCTTTGACGTCTTGGACGGTGGGCAATACATCTTGAGGAACTTTGTGTGAAGATCTTCCCAAGTGGTGATGGATCCTGCAGGTTCAGTTGAAATCCATCGTTTTGCAGTTCCCTTAAGTGTTATCGGAAACACTCGAAGCATGACTTGGTCGCGTGTAACATTGGGAACATTAAACATATCGACAATCTCCAGTATCTTCTCAACGTGCTCGTTAGCGTCTTCCGAATCTTCTCCTCTAAAGGGAGTCTCCCTAAGCTCCTTGAGAAACTGTCCCTTGATTTCGAACTCCACTTCTCGCGCAATAGCTGGCCTCACAACTCCTGGCCCAAGATCTGTACGCATCCTGCTAGAGTACTGCTCTAAAGTCATGTTAGCGATATCGTCTGCCATTAGGTTATCTGGTTCTGGTTGATCGCTAAAAAGGAATTATAAATACTCCCCGAAATCGCTTTCTAAATACGAATGGTAGTTTCGGGTTCGTGGGGTGATAAGGTTATTGGTAAAAACCTCGAAATCGTTGACAAGAAAAGTGTTAATTAACGGCGAGTTAGGAGGTGTTGAAGCAACGCGTCTTCTTTGATGAAGTATGCGTTCGGGTTCTTCAAAAGGGTCGGTAAGTTCAGGTTGCGTTGTTCGGGTCATAAACTACCTGCAATTAACTTATAAAGTCAGCAGAACAAGCAATCTGACAACCCTAACAGAACAACTCAATTTAATATTCACAAAAATATCCTAATAGATAAAAGTTGTAACAAAGTTAATAACTACTAAATAAATAGACAAGTAACAACTAAACAAACTCCAATTTATTGAATTAAACAAACCGCTCCCTGACAGCGGCGCCAAAAACTTAATGCTGAGTAAACAGAGTCAAAATTATAAATAGAAATACCTTCTTACTATACACAACCCAGGCAAGAATACCTGATCGTGTAATAGTATAGTATGGTAAGTACGAGTCGAACACAGGGAACGGATATTAATTCAAATAAAATGGAAATTTATACAAATAAGAAAAACAAATAAAAGAGGAGGGCGTTTTAGTTCCGATCGAACAATTGGCAAACAATTATGAAAATTGATTTATTAAATAAAACTTAATTAGGTAATAAAGAAATGATAAAATAATTACTTAAACAGAGTATTTAATTCAAATGATAAAAGAAATGCATTTGCTTGGATTACTCTCCTTAGATTCCGGAAATCATCTTATTGAATTACTAACATATGGATTTATTGGTGCTTTGACAAATATAACCAATCTTCCTTACAAGACAAATTGATATAAACACAATCAAGAAAGACACAAGGTTGATTTCAACACACTAACAGTTCAATTTAATGTTGTCCACCAGATTGTATTCTAGATTAAACCAACACCGTTCATGTGATTTATTCTCTTGACTTGAATCAACAAAGTCTATAACTAATTAAAGTTATCTCGTTCATTAATGACCATTATCAATTATTAACCCTAACCTGTCAAACTCAATATATTCAGCAACAATCGTCAATTTAAATCAACAATTATCAATAATCTTATAATTAAAAGGAAATCAATCTCAATTAATCATAAAACCACGTTAGGTAATCACTAACAATCATTCAATAACCAAGGTTCTTCGAATAAACACATAAACTTTCAATAAATCCAATCAAATCCGCAAATCAATAATCAATCCGTAATCTAAGTATCATTATCCAAGCAAATACAATAAAGAATTAGCCAATCATATTATCACAGAAACTCAGATTCATATTCATAATCGAAATCATAATCAAATGAAAGAAAGAAAAGTTTTCGAACTGAGAAATCAAAATAAATGAATTAGCAATTGATGGCCTTCAATTCTTCTTGCTTCTTGATCATCCAAATGCTCCAGATTAAGGGTTTTGAGAAGTAAAAATCGGCTGTGAAGAAAAGTGTGTGATCACCCCTCAAAATGAAATGATTTTGGCTTTTTAGGGTTTCTGCCGAATCAATCCATACGCCGTATGGACATCCATACGCCGTATGGATTGAAAAGCCCATGAATCTAACCCGCATACTCTGGCGGCCCTACTCACTCAATCCATACGCCGTATGGACATCCATACGCCGTATGGATTGAAAAATATGACTTTTCACCAAAACGACCTCCATTCTTCAACTTTAATATTTTCACCTCCTTTTCTTCAATAATGACTCGTTTTCTGCTTCTTTTCCAATTCAAGGTCCAAGTAATTCCTAAATGCAAATATGAACGAATTGAGTATCTTATTCACATGAAATGCATTAGAAATGTATTGAATAAAGGGATAATTAGCACTATAATATAGCACATTTTGGCGTTCATCAAACATCCCCCACTTGAATCCTACTTGTCCTCAAGTAGACTATTGATTCAAAATATTCAAAACTTTACATATGAACGGAAAACAAAAATGCAAAAGGACTTACATACTACACAGCACTCGCCAAACCAAATTTCTATCTTAAAATCGATTCTATCTTAAAGCTTAGCAATCAAGAAACTCTCTAAGGGAAACAACGTCTAATACATTATTATTAGACATAAAAGATAATTCACTCCGATTATCGATATTGTTGACCACTTAAACAATCTAAATTTCAGAAATTGAGCTCAACTTTTATTATTCTAGCAGGCTTTACCCTTGATTCTCAATAGCAAAATCCTCTCATATAAATAACGTGTCACAATTTTCCAAATAATGAACATCCAAATAAATCAGTGACAGGTCTGTACCTCAGTACAACAGAGCGACATAACTTGGTTTTGGTTCTTCAATTCATGAGTCTTTCGTACTCTTTTCTTTCTTATTTTTTTATCAAATATACTGACGGAAACCAGGTCTGTACTTACGTACAACAGAGGAGTCAACACCCACTATATTCCCAAATGAAGATAATTAGGATTTCAAAATTATGGATTATAACACGCTATCACATAAGAATTAAGACTAAAGTCATACCTTGCTAAAGATCCTCTTAAGGAAAATCCCTACTTTAAGTATTAAATTTCTTAATAGCTCAATAACCTTCAAAAAGATTGCCTATCGATACATCACATAATGAACTATCTAATATTTAAAAATTAGATACATTTCATCCATTGAATTCCCAAAATATGTTATAAGATTTGCTAAACTTTATGCAAAATACAATTTTAAAATTTAAAATTTAGGCTGAAAAATGACTAACATAGAATGCTCTTTAACTCAATATTTACCATTCATATCTTAAGGACAAACAAACTTCTTTTCCCCCATCCCCCACTTAAGAATATGCAATGTCCTCATTGCAAAAGAAAACAATAATATAGGGAATATAAAAGAAGTGAAACAGAAAAACTCCCCTGATCAAGAAGAAAAAATTAGAAAGCGATCCATATAAGAAAAATATACAACAGCACACTTCCGTAGGCTACACGATTGCATTTAGCGTATGCAACAAGCCTTTAAACCCTTCAGTATCCTGAATGGACGAGTTGTAGTCTCGTGAGGGTTTCCAAAGAACACACCCACAAAGTTCAAACCTACAAACAACAACAAGAAAACAAAATAATAAAAATAACGGGTTGTCTCCCGTAAGCGCTTTTATTTATCACGTCGGTAAGCTCGACATTTTACTTCGTAACTTAACTCAAATTCATCTCCAAATCACGCTTGGAGTCCCTTGCATCACCATAGTATTTCTTCAACCGACTTCCATTTACCTTGAACGTCTTTCCAGAATATCCTAGCAGATCAACTGCTCCAAAGGGATAAACTCTTTCAACTACAAAAGGTCCTGTCCAGCGTGTCTTTAACTTACCAGGAAACAAATGCAAGCGTGAAGTGTATAAGAGAACCTTATCACCTTTCTCAAATGTATGATTCAACTTAAGACGAGCATCATGCCATTTCTTTGTTCGCTCCTTAAACAGTCGTGAATTGTCATAGGCATTCACCCTTAACTCATCCAACTCATTTAGCTGGGCCATTCTCTCTTTTCCAGCTAACTGATCATCAAGATTGCACTGCTTTAGAGCCCAGTATGCCTGGTGCTCCAATTCGAAAGGTAAGTGACAAGCCTTCCCATAAACAAGACGATAAGGTGTTGTTCCAATTGATGACTTAAAAGTTGTTCGTGCCGCCCATAATGCATCATCCAACTTAAACGGCCAATTCTTAGGATTTCCTTCAATTGAACGTTCTAAAATACGCTTCAATCCCCTATTGGTTACTTCCACTTGACCACTTGTTTGTGGATGATACGCAGTCGAAAACTTGTGGTTGACTCCATACTTCCGCAGCACTTTTTCCAATTGAGCATTTGTAAAATGCGTCCCCCGATCACTAATTAAAGCTTTCGGTGCTCCAAAACGTGAGAACAACTGCTTGAGAAATTGCACCACTACCCTAGCATCATTCGTTGGTAGTGCCTTCGCTTCAGCCCATTTAGAGACATAATCAACAGCCACAATAATGTATTTATTTCCATTGCTAGGTGGAAACAGGCCCATGAAATCTATTCCCCAGATATCAAAAATTTCACTCACCATTATTGGATTTTGCAGCATCTCATCTCGCTTAGAAATTTTTCCAGTTCGTTGGCAGGCATCACACTCCTTCACATACTTGAATGCGTCCTTATAAACTGTTGGCCAGTAAAAACCTGCCTCTAATACCTTTCTTGCAGTATAATTAGGACCATGATGTCCTCCAGCCAGACCATCATGACAGTGCTCTAAAATTATGTCGCATTCCTCTCCAGCTACGCACCTTCGGACTATTCCATTGGCACACTGTCTGAACGAGTACGGGTCTTCCCAGAAGTAATACCGTAAAGATGAGAAAAATCTCTTTCTTTGATTGAAGTCCAATCCAGATGGAAGAGTATTCGTAACTAGGAAGTTTGCAATATCGGCGAACCATGGAAATTCATTCAAAATTGCCTTCAACAAACTTTCATCAGGAAAGTTATCCTGAATTTCCGATTCATCTAACTTATCCAGCTCAGGATTTTCTAATCATGACAAATGGCCAGCTGCCAAATTTTCGGCTCCTTTCTTGTCTCGAATCTCTATATCAAACTCTTGCAGCAACAAAATCCATCGCAACAACCTTGGCTTCGCATCTTGCTTATTAAACAATTATCTCAACGCTGAATGATGGGTAAACACTACTGTCTTTGACAAGATCAAGTAAGAACGAAATTTATCAAACGCGAAAACAACAACGAGCAATTCCTTCTCAGTCGTAGTATAATTTTCCTGTGCGTTTGTCAAAGTCTTGCTGGCATAATAAATAGGTTGAAACTTCTTATCAACCCTCTGACCTAACACCGCCCCAACAACATAATCACTAGCATCGCACATTAGTTCAAAGGGAAGATCCCAATTTGGACTAATCATGATGGGTGCAGATACTAGCTTCTCTCTCAAAAGATTGAATGCATCAAGACATTCCTTGAAAAATTCAAACTTTGCCTCTTTCTCCAACAGTTTATTCATAGGTCGAGCTATCTTAGAAAAATCCTTGTTAAAACGGCGATAAAATCCCGCATGTCCTAAGAAACTTCGTATTCCTTTGACATTTGTTGGGGGTGGCAGTTTTGCTATTGCCTCGATTTTGGCTTGGTCCACTTCAATCCCAACACTTGAAATCTTGTGTCCTAATACGATTCCTTCACGAACCATAAAGTGACACTTCTCCCAATTTAGAACAAGATTCGAACTCTCGCACCTTTGCAACATCTTTTTCAGATTTTCTAAACACTTGTCAAAAGAATCTCCTAAAACGGAGAAATCATCCATGAATATCTCCATGCTATCCTCCACCATGTCATCAAAAATCGCCATCATGCACCTCTGAAATGTAGCTAGCGCATTGCACAAGCCGAATGGCATTCTTCGATAAGCAAAAGTCCCGAATGGGCATGTGTACGTGGTCTTATCTTGATCATGTGCATCTATCGGAATTTGGAAGTAACCAGAAAATCCATCTAAAAAGCAATAGTATTCTTTTCCGGCTAAACGCTCGAGCATTTGATCGATGAAGGGAAAAGGAAAGTGATCCTTGCGCGTAGCATCATTCAACTTCCTATAATCAATACAGACCCTCCATCCGGTAACAGTTCTAGTAGGAATGAGTTCATTCTTCTCGTTAGCAACCACTGTCATACCTCCCTTCTTAGGTACAACATGTATGGGGCTGACCCAGGGGCTATCGGAAATTGGATATATCAATCCAGAGTCCAACAACTTGATTATTTCTTTTCGCACCACATCAGTCACCTTGGGATTCAATCGCCTCAACGGTTGCACTACCGGCTTAAAGTCGGATTCCATTAGGATTTTGTGAGTGCAGTAAGAAGGACTTATTCCCTTGATATCACTAATCGTCCAAGCTATAGCCTTCTTGTGCTCCTTCAAAACCTTCAATAAACTTTCTTTCTCATAAGCCGACAGCTGAGATGAAATGATTACCGGTAGATCTGACTCTCCTTGCAAGTATGCATATTCCAAATGGGTTGGTAAATCTTTCAATTCTAACCTTGGTGGTTCTTCAAATGAGGATTTTACCGCCAACACTTCTTCTCTCGAGCAAGGAACCCCATGCTTAGTAATGCGAGTTTCCTTCTTGATTAAAATTCCATCAGTCAATTCCGACTCTTCACTCTCTATCAACTTATGTTCTTTATTTTCCAACTCCTCATCACACGAGGTCTCTATATTCTCTAGCAATTTATCTAATTCTTCGATGTCTCGTATTTTTTCAAAGCTTCCTGTCCATCCATCAAGAATCATGGGATCAAGATCTTCATCTTCCATGAGACTTTGTAGAAATTCCTCATCATCGGAAATTTCTCTAGTACTAACAAAGTAACAAGTATCATCAACTGCAGCAGGATATTGCATTGACTTGTTAATATCAAACACTACTTTGTCATCTCCAACTCTCAAAGTGATCTTTCGATCAAAAACATCAATCAGTGCCCTTGCAGTGGCTAGAAAAGGTTGTCCCAAAATGACAGGCACCCTCGAATCTTCAACCATGTCGAGAATCACAAAATCACACGGGAAAACAAACTTATCAACCTTTACCAGTACATTCTCGATCATCCCTTTTGGATATTGAACCGAACGATTGGCTAACTCGATGCACATTCTGATCGGCTTTGGTTCCCCTAATTTGAGTCTAGCATACATAGTGTAAGGCATGATTGATATACTTGCTCCCAAGTCGGCCAGTGCATTGGTGACGTCTAAACTTCCGATAAGACAAGGGAGAGTAATACTCCCTGGGTCTTTCATTTTTGGTGGTAGTTTATTTTGCATCACCGCTGAGCATCTCTCATTCATCGTTACCATGGTCGCTTCATCCAACTTGCTTTTATTAGTCAAAAGCTCCTTCAAGTATTTCGCATACTTAGGCATTTGAGCAATGGCTTCCACAAACGGAATGTTAATGTGGAGTTGCTTCAAATTCTCGAGAAATTTGTGATAATGAGCTTCATCCTTCCCTCTTCTCAAAGCTGCTGGATAGGGAGGTGCCGGTGCATGATCCTTAGCGTATTGCTTATCCCTAGCACTTTGATCATCCTTAGCACTCCTCTTCGGGCTTCCGACAACTTCTACTTCCATCTCCTTTTCAGGTAGAGGTTGAGATACAGGCTTCTTCGTTATAAGTGGATCTTCATGAACCTTTCCACTTCAGGTAATAACTGATTTAGCCTGATCACGTGGGTTGGTTTCGTTGAATCCTGGGAGAGTTCCAGGAAACCTCTCTTGGAGAACCTTAGATATGTTGGAAATATTTCCCTCAATCTGCTTAATTGCAGCACCTTGATTTCTCACTAATGCTTCAGTCGTGTTGATATGTTGTCCAGCACTAGCAATAAACTGCTCATTAGTGGTCAAGAGCCTTCCCATCATTTCTTCAAGGTTGGTCTTCTTCTCGGGAAAAGGTGCTGCAGGTTGCTCCTTGGTGTAAAGTCCTGGCTGAGTTCGGCGAAACGGGCGGTTTCCTTCCTGATAAGGTCATCGGAAAAAGGTTCCTCCGCCTTGGCGGTAGTTTCCTTGACCTTCGCCAAACTTTACTTCTTCTTTGGCTTCTCCGGATTCAATCTCGGGACAATCCCTGACTAGATGCGTTTCTCCACAGTTGTCGCACCCTACTTGGATTGCATGAACAGTCTCTGTTACCTTCTTTATGTCTCTTCCCATGCTGTCAAGCTTAGCAGTAATGGCGACGAGACCATCATCATTGCTTGTTGACCTCTTTCTCCTAGAGGTGCCATCGTCCCAAAGCTGAGAATGCTTGGCTTGATCACGAATGGCCTCCAAAGCTTCCCTAGGAATCTTCTTTGGAATAGATCCTTGAGCATCAAGTTGCTATCTCGTAGCACGATCCACTCCTTTGTAGAACACCATAATGATTTGTTGGTCGTTTAGATCATGTTGTGGACATTTATGCATCAAGTCCTTGTACCTTTCCCATGCTTGATGAAGCGACTCATCGATATCTTGCTTAAAATTTCGAATGTCGTCGATCATCTTTGACGTCTTGGACGGTGGGCAATACATCTTGAGGAACTTTGTGTGAAGATCTTCCCAAGTGGTGATGGATCCTGCAGGTTCAGTTGAAATCCATCGTTTTGCAGTTCCCTTAAGTGTTATCGGAAACACTCGAAGCATGACTTGGTCGCGTGTAACATTGGGAACATTAAACATATCGACAATCTCCAGTATCTTCTCAACGTGCTCGTTAGCGTCTTCCGAATCTTCTCCTCTAAAGGGAGTCTCCCTAAGCTCCTTGAGAAACTGTCCCTTGATTTCGAACTCCACTTCTCGCGCAATAGCTGGCCTCACAACTCCTGGCCCAAGATCTGTACGCATCCTGCTAGAGTACTGCTCTAAAGTCATGTTAGCGATATCGTCTGCCATTAGGTTATCTGGTTCTGGTTGATCGCTAAAAAGGAATTATAAATACTCCCCGAAATCGCTTTCTAAATACGAATGGTAGTTTCGGGTTCGTGGGGTGATAAGGTTATTGGTAAAAACCTCGAAATCGTTGACAAGAAAAGTGTTAATTAACGGCGAGTTAGGAGGTGTTGAAGCAACGCGTCTTCTTTGATGAAGTATGCGTTCGGGTTCTTCAAAAGGGTCGGTAAGTTCAGGTTGCGTTGTTCGGGTCATAAACTACCTGCAATTAACTTATAAAGTCAGCAGAACAAGCAATCTGACAACCCTAACAGAACAACTCAATTTAATATTCACAAAAATATCCTAATAGATAAAAGTTGTAACAAAGTTAATAACTACTAAATAAATAGACAAGTAACAACTAAACAAACTCCAATTTATTGAATTAAACAAACCGCTCCCTGACAGCGGCGCCAAAAACTTAATGCTGAGTAAACAGAGTCAAAATTATAAATAGAAATACCTTCTTACTATACACAACCCAGGCAAGAATACCTGATCGTGTAATAGTATAGTATGGTAAGTACGAGTCGAACACAGGGAACGGATATTAATTCAAATAAAATGGAAATTTATACAAATAAGAAAAACAAATAAAAGAGGAGGGCGTTTTAGTTCCGATCGAACAATTGGCAAACAATTATGAAAATTGATTTATTAAATAAAACTTAATTAGGTAATAAAGAAATGATAAAATAATTACTTAAACAGAGTATTTAATTCAAATGATAAAAGAAATGCATTTGCTTGGATTACTCTCCTTAGATTCCGGAAATCATCTTATTGAATTACTAACATATGGATTTATTGGTGCTTTGACAAATATAACCAATCTTCCTTACAAGACAAATTGATATAAACACAATCAAGAAAGACACAAGGTTGATTTCAACACACTAACAGTTCAATTTAATGTTGCCCACCAGATTGTATTCTAGATTAAACCAACACCGTTCATGTGATTTATTCTCTTGACTTGAATCAACAAAGTCTATAACTAATTAAAGTTATCTCGTTCATTAATGACCATTATCAATTATTAACCCTAACCTGTCAAACTCAATATATTCAGCAACAATCGTCAATTTAAATCAACAATTATCAATAATCTTATAATTAAAAGGAAATCAATCTCAATTAATCATAAAACCACGTTAGGTAATCACTAACAATCATTCAATAACCAAGGTTCTTCGAATAAACACATAAACTTTCAATAAATCCAATCAAATCCGCAAATCAATAATCAATCCGTAATCTAAGTATCATTATCCAAGCAAATACAATAAAGAATTAGCCAATCATATTATCACAGAAACTCAGATTCATATTCATAATCGAAATCATAATCAAATGAAAGAAAGAAAAGTTTTCGAACTGAGAAATCAAAATAAATGAATTAGCAATTGATGGCCTTCAATTCTTCTTGCTTCTTGATCATCCAAATGCTCCAGATTAAGGGTTTTGAGAAGTAAAAATCGGCTGTGAAGAAAAGTGTGTGATCACCCCTCAAAATGAAATGATTTTGGCTTTTTAGGGTTTCTGCCGAATCAATCCATACGCCGTATGGACATCCATACGCCGTATGGATTGAAAAGCCCATGAATCTAACCCGCATACTCTGGCGGCCCTACTCACTCAATCCATACGCCGTATGGACATCCATACGCCGTATGGATTGAAAAATATGACTTTTCACCAAAACGACCTCCATTCTTCAACTTTAATATTTTCACCTCCTTTTCTTCAATAATGACTCGTTTTCTGCTTCTTTTCCAATTCAAGGTCCAAGTAATTCCTAAATGCAAATATGAACGAATTGAGTATCTTATTCACATGAAATGCATTAGAAATGTATTGAATAAAGGGATAATTAGCACTATAATATAGCACATTTTGGCGTTCATCAATTCCGCATTCCATAGACTAGAGACTGATCCCATATATGGTCCGAACGATCAAGGGTGTTAACACAGTACATTTGACAACCGTCAAAATCTCAGGTCATTACCGCACTCAAATCTTATACTACGCTTACAGCATTCCTTAAATCCTAGTGAAAATTCTAGGTTATGACTCCGTAGGCTTACCGAAGTCGTAGAACGTCATAGAGATTGCTTAGTGAATCTTAAGTTCCTTTAGATCTGCTAAATTAGGTTACTAAGTGCCAATTAAAACAAAGAAAAATCTACCTCTTTATGTCTTCACAAAATCCTTATCAAATAAAAAAAACTGAAACTTTAGTGACTCGACAAGTAAATTCAATCGGACAGTATCCGACTAACACGAACGTTGGTGAAAACTTTTGCATAAATAACGTAAATCTATTTTATAATTAAATAGTATTTATTTACTGTAACACCCCCAAATTTACTGTTTAGCGGAAGCAAGCTTTGGGGTGCTACTAATCAATAATCAAAACACATAAGGCATATAATGAAGGACTCTATATACGTCGTTTTACAGATACATTGATAATATAAAGTTTTACAATGTATAAATGTTTACAAAAGCCCAATAATTACAATGTTTAGAGATTAATCGGCATAACTTAGTTACAAAATGTAGTAATGCAAAATAATCTCCTGATGTGTATGCTGACTCGAGCTATGGGCATCCTGAGTGAACAGGTCCTACTGCTGTTGGGTACCTGAGAACACATGCTAAAAAGGTCAGCTAACGCTGGTGAGCTCACAGGTTTGCATAATAAATATGTAAGTGTGAACCACAAGATTTAATGATAACCGTTTGAAATGAATCAAATAATGTATATGTCTGCCATGAGGTCATAGTTTGCGCTTAACGTGGGTATCAGGATCACAATAAAGTGCCTGATCGTGGGTGCCTCCGGGAGAGTGTCTAATCTACACTCGTATGAACAAAAGTTAATGCGTCCATTTAACCAGTTAGTGCTTGCTGACCCGGACGAGGATGGTCAGTCCTATATGGTACCATATACTAACATTCGCGCTACATAAAGTATTACCATAACTATGATCGTAGATGACTTAAAAGTGATTAGAAAATAGCTCATGCAGAATATAGCAAGTTTTGTACTCGTGTTCACGTGTAAAACAGTTAGAGCATGTATTCCCACCCCGGGAGTAAAAACAGTAAAAAGTTGGGGCTATGAGACTCACCTGAGTCTGGAGGTTTGCAATGAAGCAATATGATGTAATAATACGTGGTGTCCGAAGACTGTAACCTGCCGGGCGTTTATAACGCGCAAGGTTAAATAAAATAAGTAGGTATCTTAAAAGATAACCTATGCTAGTTGTTCATCTAACTAGTAATGTCCAATGATTTGATTTGATTGATAAGTTTGAGTTTTGAAAACGTGTATAGCCCGTTGGTGATTAGTTGCAATAATATTATTATTATGTCGTAGTGTTATACTTAAAAAGTATTTATAAACTTTAGGTGACGGGGGTCCGGGGCCAGCGCCCCTGGTTAGCGGGGTCCCAGGGCCGGGTGGCAACCCCTGGCGGGGTCCAAGGGGCTGGCCCCTGGTTGGGGTCGAGGTGCCAAGTCAGCTCGAAAATTTTTTATTTCTACTATATTGCTTTGGTGGAAAACCGCATCTGAACTTGAATTTGGGTGAAATCAAGAGGTAAAATTTTAGGTCTCGACACTTAGTAAAAATCTGGAATCTGTTTCATGCGACACTTATAGCGACACTTAAGGTCTATGCGACACTCAGGTTGTGTCGCATAAAATGAGAAATTCTGGGGTACTAGCGTCACTTGAGGAAGTGACGCATGAGATGCGACACTTAAGAAAGTGCCGGGTGTGAGTGTCGGGTAAAGGTGTTAAGCGTCACTAGGCAAGTGACGGTACAAATCAGATTTAGGTTATAGGCATCACTTAGGCAAGTGACACTAGAAGTGTCGGTAAGTAGTGTTAGGCGTCACTGGACAAGTGACAGGTGTAAGTGTCGGGAAAAAGAGGTTTTATGCGGCACTTAGGCAAGTGACGCAAATTTAGGGTTTTATACGTCACTTAATGCGGCACTTAAGTGACGCACGAAGTGACGCTATACTGGTCTGGCCTATGCGACACTTATGTATGTTCGACGGATTTTGAGCCAAAAACGAGTTTTCCAGTTTCCATTTGGTCCGATTCTTTTACCCAACCCTTAGATGGACATTTTAAGCTATTACAAACAACAAACAAGTGAAAATAATGGAAATCGGGGTGTTTCGGGATTTGTCGGGAACTTACACACTTTGCGCCGGAGAATTTTGAAAGGATGGAAACGTAGATCGTGACGCGGTGGTTCTTTTTCTCCAAATACACTCCGAGATTTAAGGTCGTTTAGTGGTGGTTTTTGGTGGATTTAGGTGGTTTTAGGGTGGTGGTGATTTTGAAAGAAAATGGAAGAAAGAAAGAGAGAGAGAGGAAAGATGATGAGGATGATGAAATGGGGTAAAAGGGTGGGTCCCCCCCCCCTTTTGGCTGATTTCAGTGGGTGCCCACCAAGGTGTGGGTCTCCATTTATAATCTCGTGTATTCGCGCTCCGTGCGGTGTTCATTTTCCCGGTCGTTTAAATGTTAAATAATTATTTTATACGTTTAATTATAAGTTTTAAAATGTGAATATTTATTCAATATTATACTTGAAGTATTTCATCAAATACTTAATAATTGAGTTATAAATTGTAACTTTAACTTGTTTCGTTTCGTTTTACGCGTTCAACATTTTAATCGTGTAGTCGTTATTTGTACGGTACAAATTTGAGTTGAAATATTATCAAAATAGTATTTTGGATATAATAGTTTCATTAAATAATGTTATATTATTTAATAAAATTGTTCACCAACGTCCGTATTAATTGAATCGAATTACCTTCGATTTGAAACGTGCGCGATTTAACCAAATCGCGTAATTGTATATATTCAACAATATATATTATTCGATACACAAATTAGCCTAACACAGTACTAATTACATGTATTAAAAAATGATTAGGACCTAATAACTATCCCTAATTTGGCGGGTGTTATATTTACACTGCTATTATCATTTCGTATCTCAAGCTCAGTGAGCAATCTTCGGGCTTCTTGGTTGTGTCTCCTAACTTCGGGCCAGTGATCGCCCCAGTAGTTATCTGTTGTTGATTTTGTAATACAGACTTGGGCTTTAAAGTCCAAAATTGCTTGGAGGTTTAGCATTGCTGAAACTGTTTCCTTGGCTGCTCCTCGTTCCAATTGTTGTGCCACTCCAGCGAATATGTCTGCTTCTCTGATGGGTATTGGTGTCGTGTTGGCTTTGATTTGGTAGTGTCTGTAGAGAGCTCTTGGTTCTTGGAATGAGAATGATCCTTGATAAATCTTTGACAATGGTCTGAAATCTGGATTATTTATTCGTAACCATTCTTCTCGTTCCTTGACTGAACAACTTCTTCCAATAGTTCCTCTGTTAATGCTAGACTCTTCATCAGGACTCCTGCTGTTTATTCTGTACATCCTGCAAAACAAAAGTTAACTAATCTTTATAGGGAATCAGTAAGAATATTTTGCTTTCCATCAATATGCTCGATGTTGATTTTGACTCCTGTTCCAGTTATGATATCAGCAAATTTAAGCCATCGAACTCGAGATGCTTTATTACTATTAGTTTTGTTGTAAAAACTAATAATAGCTTGGCAATCTGTTCTCAGGGTTATCTGCTTTTTATCAAGATAGTAATCTTTAGCTTTTCCAGGGAATTGATGCGTGCATTAATTTCCGCATCAATTGTTGATTGCACCACTTTAAACTTTCCACTGGCGTATGCGCAAATTCTTTCTTCTTTCTTGGGATCTTCCTTCCTTTTCTTCCATTTACAAATTCCACCTCATCCTTCCATGCATCCATTCGTTTCATTTATAATGTATGACTCCTCCGGTGGTATCTGTAGATCTGGTAATGCCTTGACTTTTTCTTTAATTTCTCTGACTATAACATAGTCAGAAGTTTTCATTCTTTTATCTCTATGGGGGTTAGTTTTCTCATAAAGGGGGCCCAATAGTAAACTAAGCTTTGAAATATAATTCCTGGCATAGTTTAATATTCCCAAGAATGATCTTAGGCCTGCTTTCAATTTAAGCTTTTCCTCATCGAAGTCACATATCCTTTTGATGATATGTGGTTGCAGTTTTATCTTGCTTTCTCCAATAATGGCTCCAAGGAATTCTACTTCCAGGACAGCTACCTTCATCTTTTTTGGAGAAAGAATTAACCCTTTTTCTTGACAAATGCTAAGCATTACCTTTAAATGCTTTTCATGATCTGCTTCATTTTTTGAGAATACAAGGATGTCATCTATGTATACTGCAATAAAGTCTTCAGTTCCTCCAAAGCATTTGTCCATTTTTCCTTGAAATACTGCCGGTGCATTTTTGAGTCCGAATAGCATGACTAGCCATTCATAAAGTCCTCCTGGCACTAGGAATGCTGTCCAGGATATTGATTCTTCGGCCATTGCTACCTGATGAAATCCTAACTTGAGGTCGAATTTTGAAAATACTTTAGCATTCCTTATCCTTTTCAGAAGTGTGTTGATTCCAGGGAGAGAGTACTGGTCTTTGTAGGTGTTATCATTTAGAGTTCTGTAATTGAACACCATTCTTTCCTTTCCCTTTGTTTCTTTACCAGTGACTGGATCAACAATTGTTCCCGAGTTAACAATCATGGCCATTGTTCGGTGTCTACTTTTACTTGGCCTGATTACTCCCAGCTTGAGTAGAGCATCTATATGTTTCTTGAAAGATGCCAGGTATATCGAATTCTACCTCAACATTATAAATCTGATTATTGACTTTCTTTATTTTTTGTTGCTCAACCCCTCTTTCTGTTTTCATGGTAATTTGAACTTCATCTTCAATTAAAGCTTTCACTTGTTAATTTCCTAAAGGAGGAAATTCTTCATTCCAGTTCATTTCCTTCTTACTTTTCAAATATTCATTTTCTTGTTGGAGTTCCTTAATTTGGGTTTCCATGTGTTTCTTTTGGTCTGCCCATCGTTCCTTTAATTGGGCTTCTATTTCCTTTCTCCACTCTGATTGATCAATAGTTTGCTGTTGGATTTGGGCTTTCATGGATTCAGTTACCTTTAACATCTCGCTCAAGTCTTTTATTAACATTTCCTTTTCTCTGGCCCAATCCTTCACATCCTTTTGGGATTTTTTTTTTCCTTCTTCTAATATGTTCTTCAGTTCTTGTTCCCTGATTCTCCATTCTGCAGCCTCTTTTGCTGATCTCATAATGGCTTGTTTCCATTCATTATCCTTTTGGATGAGCATTTTCCACAAAGGACTCATCTGTTCTTCTTTCTGCATGATTTCTGATTCTTTATTCCTTTTCACTGATACTATTTTCTTTAGGTAATATGGAGCGCAAAGTGCACATGCGGTGAGCTTACACTTCGAGCAGTGTAGTCTTGACATATCTGTGGTAGCAATTTCGCAGAAATGACAGAAAGTATAATTAGTCATTTCATTTTCTTGCCACCTATGTGCACAGTTTTTGCTTTGCTCAGGGAGTTCTTTATTTGGTCTCCATGAGCCTGCTTCTTGAACTCTTTTATGAATATCTTCCTGATTTTTTGGATGAAACATAAAGCAAAACTCCTCTTCTTCATCATGTTTTAAGACGAATGCATTTTCATCTAGGGGGGATTCTTCAACCATTGCACCAATATTCATCAAGGTTGATCCTCCTTCTCCTTCAGAGATACTATAAATAGTATCTTGATCACCGACATCAGCTGAAACTATATCCCAATCTTCTTTGAGATCTAGGTTATCAACTACAGCTCTCCTTGCCATATTTCTAGTCTGACTTCTACAATCTCGAGCAAAATGTCCTTCCCTTCCACAAATTTAACATTTACACTTACCAACCCTTCCTCTATCATCCTTGTACTTTCTTTTGAATACTTTGACATGTGTTTTGTGAGGTTTTCCTTTGTAGCTTCTTGATTTACGCACACCATTTTTCTTTCCTGATTTGTAATAACCAGGAATTGGTATGGCAGAACAAAGGGATAAGTCCCTTAGTTCCTTTTGCAAGGCTGATTCTGTACACACTTCTGAGATATAAGTATGTGTGAACTTGATTGCAGGTTATATCCCTGTAGTTAGTCGTGTATACTTATTCTTGAATGCTTATTCAATCTTTTTTGAAAGTACAGGAGGTAGTTTTGTGAAGGACTTATCAGTTGTGGCTGGAAAGAACAGTCTTCCCGATTTGCATGCTAGAATTCTAAATTCATTCAAGAACTTCCAAAGATCCTTTGTGTTTTCACATGTAAGTCTTTCCAAATCTCTATAGGCTCTGTCTTGTTCTTCAGTTGATCCTCTATACGGATCTTCCATGAGAATTATTTGCCTCATTTGAGATGTTATATTTTGAGGGTCATCAGCCATGGCTTCAAGTGAAGTATAAGCCTCTGGATAAGTTGTTCTCCATTGTTGCCACATCTTCTTTTCATTTTCCCTGAGAAGGTTCTCGACGAATGTTAGTTTTGCCTTGTTATCTGACCAAGTGGTATCATTTAACCTATTGATGGTTATTGATTCCCACCTTGAGATTACATCTGGCCATAAGCCAGGATCTGATGGTAACACAAGCATTGCTCCAGTGCTTAACATTGCTGGGGGTAACGTCCACTGAGAATTGTAATACCTTCCAAATTTACCCTTAAAACAATTACTTCCACTTGGAAATTGGTAGCTTGGAGTATATACATTCTGCGCCGGTCCTCTTGCGGGAGGATACACTGAGGGACCCATGATTGGTTCTGGTGGTATATTGTAAACACCACTTGTTGTGTCAGACGAAGAGGGGAATGCTTGTTGTTCCTCTTCAATTTTTCGGATATATTCTTTGAATTCTCTAACTTTTGGGTAGTCAAGATTGCTTTCATCATTGCTTGGCTCCATTGTGGTATGGAAAATTTGATGTTTATTCTCACCTTGGTGTTCTGGAAATGATACAAGTTGTAACTTTTCCAGTTTTTCTTGCATTTCTTCATCTTCGGATAGCTCCAGATCTTCTTCTTTGATTACAACTTTTCCTTCATTGAGGTTGTCTCTCCGGGGGTCTTCTTCATAATCATCCCATCCCATAGCCACAATCTGATCAATTGGTGTTGTTTCCTTAGGAGTATCATAACGAACATAGTAGTCCCACTTGCCTGAGTGTTCTCCTAATGTTGACCATTTCTCCCAGCTTTGTCGCTGCCTTTTCTTTGGTTTATTACCTCTTTTGGTCTTATTTAAAGGCTCATCTTCTAATTTTTGTGCTTCCTCTAAACATGTCGGGCAAGAACATACATCAAAAGGAATATGATGTACTTCCTCTTGTATACACATGCCAACGAACTGTTCTTCATCCTCTGTTATCTCACCATTGTCATGAATTTCTCTATCTAGTATATCAACAGAGAATCTTGGTGGTTGAGGGTTGTTACGATATGATCTGAGCCTAAGACTGGTAGATCTATTCAGTCTCTGGTTAACTTCTACTCTTGCTAGGATTTTGACATTTATGATTGATGCAGGTTTGAGGTTCCAGCTTCTTCGTTCTAAATCTTCAATATTTCTTCTTTCTCTGGGAATTGCTGTGATTCCGTTTGTGGCAAGATGGTCTATGACATTCTCTACACTGTATTCGAAACCGGTATAACTTGTATTTGAGATTCTTCCAATTAGACTTCTTGTTATTAGGAGATTGCTTTCTCCTCCTTGCCATTCATCATAGCCATGAGTTTGTATTGCAACTTGAATATGATCATTAAGATCATCTATGCTGAGTACCATATCAGGTACCATATAGATGAGTTGTGTTCCGGCTGACAAATCAACTTCCATGGTTCCAATTATTTGACGATCATCTCCCCATCTTGTATCCCGCAGAACCACCAGAGAAGTTTTTCCCGCTCCTCTTCTATGGAGTATATGGAGCCTTATCATGAACATTCCAAGGTGAATGTGTTGCATGCCTGTCTCTCTAAGCCTCTGATGGCTTTGAGCATTGCAGAGTCTCAAATCTATCTTTGTTTCTCCTACACAGAGTATTCTTTGTTCCGAGTAATGTTGATAGACTTGATGTCTTACTGTCTGCCTGTTGCTTCCATACAGAACCTCTGCTGGCACTAATTATGCTCTCCTTTGTCTTGATATTTCCAGTTGCCTTTCAGGACTTAGCACTATATCAAGATTCTGATTGTAACCTCTTCCGAATCTTCTTCTAAGACCTCTGTTGAAATTGTATCGGTATCTAGTCATCTGCCTGTCACTGCGGATCTGGTCTTCTTGAGTAGGGAGGCCTGTTTGGGTTTGAGTAGTTGTTGATCTACTCAAAACACTCGGCCTCTGGTTGGAGCTCATTTCCTCTTTTGAGTTTCCTTCTCATATTCTTCTTTAAATATTTTTGTAGGGTCTTTGAATACGTAGATTGGTCCTTGCTTTATTCTTGATGGAGCTTTTCCGTTGATTGACAAATTATCTAACCTCTTTGTGAGACTTCCAATTGAATCTTCCAGGTTTGATGGTTCTTCTGTTCGCTTTCCCAAGGCCTCTATCCCTTTTCTTAATCTTTCAAACCTTTCCTCAAATTCTCCAAACTTTTGAGCTTGTTTAGTAAGGAGATATATAAGCGTGTTATTTTGTTTTATAATTACTGAATTTCGGATGGTAACCGGGGATTTGTAATCTGATGGCTTTACAAACCCAAGTGCTGGTGACTCAATTTCTTCTGTTGCTCTTACCGCTTCCTGGTATTCCGAGCTAGCCCTTTGATTGGCTATAATAATACACGAAAAACCTAAACGTTTTGCTTAAAACGTTCCAAACACGATAAAAATGCGTGAATCGAATTCGGAAGCTAAACGAAACCCAATAAATTATTTTGGCAACTCATAATAAAGTATTTAATAATACTTTAATGAAAAATTATCCAAAAATAAATCATTAATTTAAACGACTCAAAATGATATTAGGCGATTTAACCTCTTAACACGAATAACGAGTAAGCGAGCAAAATACATAACACAGTCTGGAAACGAAATTCAAAACACAATACCCACCATATGGGCCCCATGAGGTCAGCCACCACCTCCCCCTCCCACCAATTGAGAGGTTACTTTTCCTTCAATCCATACATGCATTCCCTAAATGATCATTCATTTTTCACCAACACACATTTCTCTCAACTCTCTTTCTCTCCCACTCCACTCTCTCTCTAGAATGATTTTTCAGCCCAAAATCAGTCATCACAACCACTACACAACCACCATTGACCACCACATAAATCCCTTTGACTAACATAGCACCACCACTCAAAAACACCACCATTTTTCAAGTAAATTCAAGAAAAGCAAGCTACATCAGTTACTCATTTGATTTCTGTCCAAACTTCTTCAATATCACCATTGTAAGAACAATATCTCACTCTGATTATACTTATTATTATGATATAAGGTTCACTCACAAGTATTATAACAAAATATTACATAAAAACCACTTTTCTTAACTCAAAACTCATAGAAATGCAAGAAAAATCCATAATGTTTTATTCACTTCCACGATTTTTGTAAAAATCATTTCTTCTTGAAAATGGACATTTTTATAGTCAAAAATCAAGCTCAAGAAGTTATCTTTCAAACCCCACTGGTCTCATCATGGTTGGAGCTCGTGTTCTATTTTAAATAATTTTTATATGAATGCATGTATAATCTGATCAAAAAAGTCAAGAATTTAGTCTTATGGTTTTAGCCATATCTTGAGCTACACATCTCCAAATGACTTGAAACCAATGCCAAAAGTTTATAAATTGAGTTAGATACAAATGTTGTCCTGAGCACATTTTCAAAAAAGTTATAGATTTTGCCCAAAAATTCAATCTTCATGCATGTGTCCAGATTGGTCAACTGTTGGACCTCAGAGAACACATGTGATTTTGAAAAATATTTAGACTTCTCTAAACTTCTTGTAAAAATTACTGGAAATTTTTAAGATAAGGGGGAATAACTGGTATTTTTCTTGGGAATTAATTCGGAATGTACAATTTTATAAAAATTCAACAAACGGGTGCCTTTTCTGGAAAATGAGATTGTGGACTGATTTTGCATGTAGGATTAAACCAACATTTGTAAACTTGCTAAAAGTGGAAAAATCAACTTTTTAAGGCTCATGAACATATTTAAAGGTTTGGGGAAAGTTTTGGGTCAAACAAAGTAGGTTTGACAAAGTCAACTAAAACGGGGCTCGATTTTGATAAAAAGGTTAAACTTACTATTTTTGGTAAGAACGATAACAAAAAGGGTTTGGGTGTCTTATGATGTAATTATCAGATTGTATATTGATAATCATAAATTGTGAAGAACCAAAGTTCCAATGCTCAAAACACTATAAAATTTAGATACGAACAATCGTGAGACATTATATGACTTGTGTATTCAATTATTAATCAAATGTGGATATTGGACGATAACAAACTACACGGAAAAAACTAAATATATTGTCACTTGGTAATTTAAATAATTAACTAAGAAATCTCAACAAACCAAATCCGAGAATCTAACTAGAGACCTCGTGTTCATAGGACTTGGATTGGTGTCATACCTAGCAAGCACGCGCGTTACATCCATCCGTTTACTCTTACGCTCAATTGTGAGTTTTCACGGCCCCTTTTTTTTACTTGTTTACTATTTTGGGGTGAAAAGCATGATTCTAAACTTTAACTTAATTGGTTTCACTTTTTATGAACTTATTGGACTTTTGCTATACAACTTATGCGAATTGGTGTATACTACCTATGTGAATTGAGAACTCTCATCCGCGATGGGTTGTGTAGTATTTACCTTGTCCCCAATTGGATGGAAGGTAAGTCATGTCCTATAAGGACATCATTGAACACTAAGTCCCCGGTAACCTGTTACACTACTCATTAACTCGTTCGAGAGTCAGACGAGCCGTCTTTGATAATCATGAATAACGTTATTTAGGGTAGACCAACTCTCTCTCACATGGCTATGTGTGTGCATGTTATCGCTCGCTCACATCCCCGATTGGATGTGTATAATTTACCTTCTCCCCGATTGGATGAAAGGTAACTCATGTCCCTGTGAGGACATCATTTGGGGCATTCGGTCGGTAATTGGTTTAGTAGTGGCCTCAATTGCATTAACACTCACGTATACTACCTTCCTATTCGCATAAAATACAAACCAACTACTAATATTTTGTTCTTTTATGAACAAAACTTTTAATTCATTTGGTTGTGAACTCAAGTTATACCTGCCGTTCTTAAATGAATTCTAATTTTCGTTTGAACAACTACTTACATAGCAACGTAAATCTTTCCGATGTCATTTTGAATACCTTTAAATAGCATTCACACTTATTCTAAAGCCTGTGATCTCACCAACTATCTTTGTAGTTGACCCTGATTTTTACATGCTTTTCAGGAAACAATCAGTAGTTGTGAAAATGAAGCTACGTTTACCCTTATGAATGTTGAAGTCATTAGTGAAGCATTGCACTGTGGAACCATTGTGCTGTTACATCTTGCGTTTCCGCTTTAGCGGGGTGTGACAGAATTGGTATTAGAGCCTAAGGTTATAGGGAACTAGGATTGCATTAGTGACCTAGACTATAACCGTTAGGGAAATATTCTTTATTAGGTATGACTGGTTCAGCAATTGCATTCTTTGAATTTTATCTAACATAGCCTGATCAACTATGTACAATTAAGGGCTAAGTGACGCAAGACCTAAAATAGTCATAGTGAACGGGAATGCCTTAGTAGACGTAGATCTAAAATAGAAACGGGACTAGCCCTTATACATGCTTATGTGCTATGTTTTTATGTATATATATATATATATATATATATATATATATATATATATATATATAACCTTACTTACTACTGTGGAGACTGATATCGCGTAAAAAGTCACGTTTTTACTACCGATATCTCTCTCATTCTGGAGCTGTACTTGGCAAATAAACTCAAATAATGTTCAAATCAATGAAACTTTGTCAAGAAGTTCAAAATAGAGTTGCACGAGAAAAATCAAGCAAAACAGATGAAAAACGAAGATTCCACACACGTTTGAAGATTCAAGACATCAAGACAAGATTTAAAGGCAAAAGTGCCTATCACTGAGATTTCTCTTATCCAAGATATTCGCATTCAAAATACGAATCTAACAGAAGAAGAATCAACAAAAACATATGAATAATGAAGATTCTACGTACGCCGGAAGATTCAAATGATTCGAATGAGACATCCAAAGATCAGAGACACATTTTTAGGATTTCTTTTCATCAATGTCTTCGCTTTTGAAAAAAAAATCCAACGCAAAAAGAATCAACACAAACGGACGCATAACGAAGGAGATACACACGAATCAAGAAACGAGGCGAAAGATGGCGAACCGGGGCGGGCAGGTGGTAGCCGCCGCCGGCCACCATGCTGCCACCGCCGGACACCATGGTGGCGGCGCCGGCTGGCCACCCCTCTTCCCCCGTGCACTTTTTTATCTTCGCCCGTACTCTCAAGGTACACGTGCTAGACCTTTTCCGCAACTTTAGGGTACACGTGCTAGACCTTTACGCGCTTTATGGTACATGTGCTAGCAACTTTCCCACCTTTTGCTAACATGTGCCCCAAGTTGGTAGAATGAACCAATTTTCCCCTATAAATATGGAGCCCATGGTTCATTTGAAGACACGCCTCAAAAAATACACTTTCACACACTTACACCTTCCATATCTTTCTCATTTCTCTAGTTTTACTTTCTAAATTAGTATAAGTTTATGAAGTGTTGTTAGAATAAAATGAAAGGAAAGAACGTGCTTGTAATCTTTGGTGTAAGCTTGGAGTTATTCTTATTAATTCAAGTCTATTCCTTCTCGCGCATTTATATCGGTTATTTCTATCCTTATCTATCTTAATTAAATATGTATACTTTAATTATACTAGAGATAATTTGTGCCATTATTAGTGACGGCCCCTATTTGACTGTTTACCTATATAGTACTGGAAACGCTGTTAAGCGAAGTACAAATGTATGGAAGTCGGTAAATGATGAATGCTAAAATGTGTTGTTTTATAGCATTATCTATCCCTTGTTTTAATAGAATTCTTATGCAATTAATGTGAATACGATACTTAATTCGTTCATATTTGCATTTAGGAGATTTAATGAAGCTTGGATTAAAAAGAAGCGGAAATCGAGCTATTATTGAAGAAAATTATGAAAATTAGAAGATTAAGAGTTTGCTTGGATCGAATGAAGAGAAGAGTGTGATTCTCAATCCATACAGCGGATGGAATAATCCATCCGGCGTATGGAATGTTGGGCCAGACTGGATCAGACGCGACATTAAACGGATGGGCTTTAACATCCATATGATGGATGGATTAATCCATCCGGCGTGATGATCTATTAGTTTATGATTGAGTTCTTGATTAATAGATTATTATTAATGATTGTTGATTTTAATTAAGAATTATCGCTAGATATATTGAGTTTGATAGGTTAGGATCAATAATAGTTAATAATCGGTGATGAATGTGATAACTATTTATTAGTTATAAACTTTGTTGATTCAAGTTGCAAAAGTAAATCATATAAACGGTGTAGGTTTAATGTGTAACACAATTTGGTGGATAACGTTGAATTGAACTGTTAATGTGTTGAAAACAACTTTATATCTTTCTTAATTGTGTTTGATCAATTAATCTTGCAAGGATAATTGGTAATATGTGTCATATCACAATAAAATCCATATGTTAGTGATATCGCATAAAAAGTCATGTTTTTACTACCGATATCTCTCTCATTCTGGAATGATTCTTGGCATTTTAAACTCGAAAACAATACAAATCAATGATATTATGCAAAGATGGTCAAAACAAGGTTGCACGACGAAAATCAAGCAAAACGGATGAAAAACGAAGATTCCACGCACGTTTGAAGATTCAGGGCATTAAAACGAGATTTCAAGACAAAAGTGCCCATCACCAACATCCATCTGCTCCAAGATGTTCGTTTTCAAAATACGAATCCAACAGAAGAAGAATCAACAAAAACGGATGAAGAATGAAGATTCTACGCCCGCCGGAAGATTCAAATGATCCTTACGCAATATTTGGAGATAGGAGATATATTTTTGGGATTACTTTTCATCAAAATCTTCGTTTTTGAATTATGAATCCAACAAAAAAAGAATTGACACAAACGAACACCGAACGAAGAAGATACGCGCGAATCGAGCAACGCAAAGAAAGACGGCGCAGCGGGGCGGGTGGCAGCCAGCCGTCGCCGGCCAACCACCAGCCGCCGGCGGCGTCATGGTGGGCGGCGCCGACCTCCACCCCCCGTCTCTTTTCCGCTTTTCCATACTTTCGCGTACCCGGTGCACCACCTTTCGCTACTTTTTCGTACTCGGTGCACCACCTTTCGCTACTTTTTCGTACCCGGTGCACCACCTTTCACACCTTTTTCTAACGTGAGCCTAAGGATGCTAATGTGAGCCATATTTGGCCTATAAATAGCAGCCCCTAAGTCTCATTTGAACACACACTCATATACACTCTCACACTCAAAAATATATTGCATCCTTATGCATATTCTCTCCATTTCCACTTTCTCACTCTAGAAATTCTCTTATTCTTTAGTCTAGGATTATTGTAATTAATCTATGGATTAGTATAGAGGCTAGAACGAACGTTAGGAGTTTGTTTTTGAAGATTCATCTTTGTACGTGTAAACGAGTAATCAATCATAATAATACGCTGCTGCGCATTTATTTCCGGGTGACATCTAAACCTTTATCATACTTGCTTTATTCATATTTTAATCATGTGTTATTGCTTGGTATGTGATATATTTATTGCCATAAATTGCGAGTAGTTTATTATTGTGATTGTTGATGATATAGATTATTATAAGTAAGGATGACATTATATAATTAATGCACGACAATCGTAAAGAGATATGACGGCCCCTATTCGGCTGTTTATCCGATATAGTACTGGAAACGCTTTAAAGCGAAGTACAAATGTATGGAAGTCGGTAAACGACCGAAGGTAGTTATATCTCTGGAATCGGCTCTGATTTAATAGTTGGAATTCCAAGAGGATAATACAACTTCATAACTAACTGGTATATCCTACGAGAGTCAAAACAATATAAAATGATGTTCGTAAAACACGTTCAGATAAAATAGGAATTATTAACCCTTGTAACGTCAAGACTTTATGAACTCAAGTTTAATTTATGGAGTACCCTTTCTGGTTATCCACGTGACTGCAACCTAGTAATTAGGACCTGATCAACCTTAATTATGGTAAGTAGTTATCTGTGCCCATGACATGCAATAAGTAAGACACATTGAAACCACTTGTTGTACATATTAGGTTTACATTTCTGCACTGCTTTACATTTAATTAGCTAGAGTGTCACTTTCACTGTGAATTACTCTTGACCGCATGTTGATATGAGAAACCGTGGAACTACTATGTAAAGTACACTGTCTATCATTGAAAGGCATGGTCCGCATATGAAACACATTTTAACAAACTGCGAATAATCCGGGGATGTATAACTGTTTGAAAAGGAGAGATTTGGATCATAAGTCGAAGTAACTAGAACTTAATTGAATGATAACAAGACTTTGAAATAAGAATAACGTTGCAATGACCTAGGATTCTTAAAACACCACGTCTTACAAAATCGGCGGTCTAGACTTACAGAGTTATTAATTTATGTGCTAATCGAATAGTAAACTATTTTTAGGAGTTAAGAAAGGTCGGACCTATGAGACGATACGCTACTGATTCATGCACCTCGGAATAAAACCAAAATAGGTTGTTTATCTTTCAACTAGATAAGTATTGGAAGTTTGTGTATTGCTCCGATCAGAATCATGATAACCTAGTTCCTAGTGGCATGCCAATGGGAAATTGAGTTGGTAGGGTTCTAGAGTTTACGCCTAATAGTTTAGTTGCCACATTAGTATCATCCCTATTTATTCTGTCATCCTGAAATATTAATTATCAAAATCTCAACAATCACATATTTATCTTTATCTGTTTTCCTGTACTTTAATTTTCTGCATTTTAATTACTTGTCTTTAGTTTAAAACCCCCAAAACCTACCTACTTTGTTCCATCCTAAATATTTCCCTACCGAAAGTGCTAACTTTAATTGCCCACATGTTTGGATTCATAGAACGATCTTAGGTTATACTTACCGCTTACTAACCAGAGTAGGTAGTACATATAATTTAAGCCCCGCTAAATACAAATTTAAAACCCCTGATGCGCACGCATCACCATCAGAAACCACAACGACCGGTTGCGGGTGCAACAGTTAGCAATTCAATAAATTGATAATCGGATTCTGGGGAAAGTAATCTAAGCAATTGCATTCTTTTCATCAATTTGAATCAAGTATTTTATTTAATTAATCATTTTATTATTTATTTCTTTTCAATTAAGTTTTAATATAAAAATCACTTTTCATAATTGTTAGTCAATTGTTCATCCGAAACTAAAGCGCCCCCCATTATTTACTGTTTTTATTTGCAACAATTTCCAATTTATTTAATATTGACATCCGTTCCTCGTGTTCGACTCGGACTTATCAAGCTATACTATATTATGACCAGGTACTCTTGCATGTGTTGTGTATAGTAAGCAGGTATTTCTATTTATAAAACTTAACTCTGTTTACACAGCATCAAGTTTTTGGCGCCGCTGCCGGGGAGCGGTTTGATTCGATTCAAATATTTGGAAATTGTTTAGTTGTATAATTGTCTAGTTGTGATTTACCTTTAGTTTGTCGGTTTTAAGGTGTGCTTTTTTTTTAAAATTCTGTCTGTTCATACTTTTTCTTTTAACTAAAGTCAGGATAGTTAGTATTACGCTGTGTTACCTAAGTAACATGTTCTACTGACTTGGTAAGTTTAATTGCAGGACGTTTATGACCCGAACATCGGATCCCAATCCTGCCGTTCCGTTTGAAGAACCCGAACGCACGTTTTATCAAAGATTACGCGCGTATTCCGCACCGCCCCATTCACCAATAATCAACCCATTCCCGAACGAAGAGGACGAGATATTAGACTGCAATCTTCACACACCACTGGTCTCCAATTACAAGTCGGATTTTGAGGATGAATACGGAGAGTATCGCGAAAGACCACCAACCGAGTATCCCAGCGATCAATCGGAACCAGATCACGACATGGCAGACGACATTGCCAACATGACTCTAGAGCAGTATTCAAGCCGAATGCACACCGATCTTGGGCCCGGAGAAGTGAGGCCCGCCATTGCGCGAGAAGTGGAGTTCGAAATCAAGGGACAGTTCCTCAAGGAGCTTAGAGAGAATCCTTTCCTTGGCGAAGAAAAGGAAGATGCTAACAAGCACGTCGAGAAGCACCTGGAAATCGCTGATATGTTCAACGTTCCAAACGTTACGCACGATCAAGTCATGCTCCGGGTATTCCCAATTACACTAAAGGGAGCCGCTAAGAGATGGATTTCAAACGAACCAGCTGGATCTATCACCATGTGGGAAGATCTGCGCATGAAATTCTTGAAGATGTATTGCCCACCATCCAAAACATCGAAGATGATCGATGAGATTAGGAATTTCAAGCAGGATATCGACGAGTCACTTCACCAAGTGTGGGAAAGATACAAGGATTTGATGCATAGGTGCCCACAGTATGACCTAAATGATCAACAAATAGTGATGGTGTTCTACAAAGGAGTGGATCGTGCCACAAGACAACAGTTGGATGCTCAAGGATCTCTACCGAAGAAGATTCCAAGAGACGCTTTAGAGGCAATTCGTGACCAAGCAAAATATTCTCAGCTTTAGGACGATGGAACCATTCAGAGAAAAAGGTCGGTTAGCAATGAGGATGGACTCACCGCCATCACTGCTAAGCTTGACAGCATGGGAAGAGATCTAAAGAAGGTAACCAAAACTATTCATGCAATCCAAGTCGGATGTGATAACTATGGAGGATCGCATCTAGTCAAGGATTGCCCTGAAATAGAATTTGGAGAAGCGAAAGAAGAAGTCAAGTTTGGCGAAGCTCAGGGAAACTACCGCCAATGCGGAGGGACCTTTTTCCGATGACCATATCAGGAAGGAAATTACCCGTTTCGCCAAACTCAGCCCGGACTTTACACCAAGGAGCAACCTGCAGCACCTTTTCCCGAGAAGAAGACCAACCTTGAAGAAATGATGGGGAAGTTCTTGACCACTAATGAGCAATTAATTGCTAGTTCTGGACAACGTATGGACACTACTGAAGCATTAGTGAGAAATCAAGGTGCTGCTATTAAGCAGATTGAAGGAAGTATCTCAAGCATTGCTAAAGTTCTCCAAGAGAGATTTCCTGGAACTCTTCCCGGATTCATAGAAACCAATCCACGTGATCAGGCGAAAGCTGTGATTACCAGAAGTGGAAAGGTTCATGAAGATCCAACTGTAAAGAAGAAGCCTGTATCTCAGCTTCTACCTGAAAAGAGAAAGAGGGAGAAGTTGTTGGAAGCCCGAAGGTGGACACTAAGGAAGATCAAAGTTCTAGGGATAAGCAATATACAAAGGATCATGCGCCTCCACCACCTTATCCTGCGGCTTTGAGAAGAGGAAATGATGAAGCTCATTATCACCAGTTTCTCGAGAACTTGAAGCAACTCCACATCAACATTCCATTTGTGGAGGCCATTGCTCAAATGCCTAAATATGCAAAATACTTGAAGGAATTGTTGACCAACAAGAGCAAGCTAATGGAGGCAACCATGGTGACAATGAACGAGGGATGCTCAGCGGTGATGCAAAATAATTACCACCAAAGATAAAAGACCCTGGGAGTATAACCCTTCCTTGTCTTATTGGAAGTTTAGACATCACTAATGCGCTGGCTGACTTGGGAGCAAGCATATCGATAATGCCTTACACTATGTATGCTAGACTCAAGTACGGAGAGCCTAAACCAATCAGAATGTGCATTGAGTTAGCAGATCGTTCAATTCAATATCCTAAGGGTGTGATTGAGAATGTTTTGGTTAAGGTAGATAAGTTTGTTTTCCCGTGCGATTTTGTGATTCTTGACATGGTAGAAGATTCAAAGGTACCTATCATTTTGGGAAGACCTTTTCTAGCCACTGCAAGGGCATTGATTGATTTTTTGACCGAAGGATCAGATTAAGGGTAGGCGATGAAGAAGTAGTGTTTGATATTAACAAATCAATGCAATACCCTGCGTCAGTAGATGATACCTGTTACTTTGTGAGTGCCAAAGAAATGACAGATGATGAGGAATTTCTACAAGGTCTCATAGAAGATGAAGATATTGATCCAATGATTTTGGAAGGCTGGACAGAAATTCTTGAAGCTATTCGAGAGATTGAGGAGCTTGATAAATTGCTCGAGGAAGAGAGTGAGACAACATGCGAAGATGAATTAGAGACTGAGGGAGTCAAACTAAAGGAGAGTAAAGAGTCCATTTTGGAAAATGGAGTGTCGATCATCACAAAGACACAAATTGCTATGTATGGTATTCCTTGTTCAAGGGAAGAGGTGTCGATGGTTAAATCTTCATTCGAAGAACTACCAAAGTTAGAATTGAAGGATTTACCGAACCATTTAGAATATGCGTACTTGCAAGGAAAGTCAGACCTACTAGTAATTATTTCATCTCAGCTGTCAGCCAACGAGAAAGAAAGTTTATTGAAGGTACTTAAGGAGCACAAGCATGCTATCGCTTGGACGATTAATGATATCAAGGGAATAAGCCCCTCTTACTGCACGCACAAGATCCTCATTGAATATGACTTCAAACCAGTGATGCAACCATTGAGGCGTTTAAATCCTAAAGTGACTGATGTGGTAAGGAAGGAGATCATTAAGTTGCTTGACGCTGGGTTAATTTACCCAATTTCCGATAGCACCTAGATAAGCCCCATACATGTTGTGCCAAAGAAGGGAGGTATGACAGTGGTTGCTAATGAGAAGAATGAATTAATCCCCACGAGAACTGTCACCGGATGGAGAGTCTGTATCGATTAAAGGAAATTGAATGATGCTACGCGCAAGGATCACTTTCCTTTGCCGTTCATCGATCAAATGCTTTAACGTTTAGCTGGAAAAGAATACTATTTCTTTATGGACGGATTTTCTGGTTACTTCCAAATTCTGATAGATGCACATGATCAAGACAAGACCATGTTCACATGCCCATTCGGAACTTTTGCTTATCGGAGAATGCCTTTCGGTTTGTGCAATGCACCCACAACATTTCAGAGGTGCATGATGGCGATTTTTGATGACATGGTGGAGGATAGCATGGAGATATTCATGGATGATTTCTCCATTTTTGGAGATTCTTTTGACAAGTGTTTAGAAAATGTGAAAAAGATGTTGCAAAGGTGCGAGAGCTCGAATCTTGTTCTAAATTGGGAGAAGTGCCATTTTATGGTACGTGAAGGAATCGTATTAGGACAAAAGATTTCAAGTGTTGGGATTGAAGTAGACAAATCCAAAACTGAGGTAATAGCAAAGCTGCCACCCCCAACAAATGTCAAGGGAATACGAAGTTTCTTAGGACATCCTGGGTTCTACAGACGATTCATTAAGGATTTTTCAAAGATAGCACGACCGATGAACAAGTTACTAGAGAAGGAAGCTAAGTTTGAGTTCTCTAAGGAATGTCAAGATGCATTCAATCTGTTAAAGGAGAAGCTAGTATCTGCACCCATCATGATTAGTCCAAATTGGAATCTTCCGTTTGAACTGATGTGTGATGCCAGCGATTACGCAGTTGGAGCAGTATTAGGTCAGCGGGTTGATAAGAAGTTTCAACCGATTTATTACGCAAGCAAGACTTTGACAAACACACAGGAGAATTACACTACGACCGAGAAGGAATTGCTTGCTGTTGTTTTAGCGTTTGACAAGTTTCGCTCTTATTTGGTTTTGTCGAAGACAATGGTGTTTACCGATCATTCAGCATTAAGATATTTGTTTAGCAAGCAAGATGCGAAGCCACGGTTGCTGAGATGGATTTTGTTGTTGCAAGAGTTCGATATTGAGATTCGCGATAAGAAGGGAGCTGAAAATCAGGCTGCCGATCATTTATCGAGATTAGAGAATCCAGAACTGGATAAGTTGGACGAATCAGAAATTCAGGATAAATTTTCTGATGAAAGTTTGATGAAGGCAATTTTGAATGAATTTCCCTGGTTCGCTGATTATGCAAACTTTCTAGTTACAAATACTCTTCCATCTGGAATGGATTTCAACCAAAGAAAGAGATTTTTCTCATCTTTACGTCATTATTTATGGGAAGACCCGTACTTGTTTAGAGAATGTGCTGATGGAATTGTTCGGAGGTGCGTAACTATAGAGGAATGTACCAAAATTTTAAGGCATTGTCATGATGGTCCGGCTAGAGGACATCATGGTCCTAATTACACCACGCGAAAGGTGTTTGAGGCAAGCTTCTATTGGCCAACAGTTTTCAAGGATGCATTCAAGTATGTAAAGGAGTGTGATGCCTGCCAACGCACTGGGAGAATTTCTAAAAGAGATGAGATGCTGCAAAATCCAATCATGGTTAGTGAGATTTTGATGTCTGGGGAATAGACTTTATGGGCCCATTTCCACCTAGCAATGGAAATAAATACGTCATTGTGGCTGTAGATTATGTTTCCAAGTGGGCCGAAGCGAAAGAGCTACCTACAAATGATGCTAAGGTATTGGTGAAATTCCTTAAGCAATTATTTTCGCGGTTTGGTGCACCAAAAACTTTGATAAGTGATCCTGGGACGCATTTCACAAATGCACAACTGGAGAAGGTGCTGCGGAAATATGGAGTTAATCACAAGTTTTTGACTGCCTATCATCCTCAGACAAGCGGTCAAGTGGAGGTAACCAATAGAGGGTTGAAGCGTATTTTAGAACGTTCAGTTGAAGGAAACCCAAAGGATTGGTCGAATAAGTTGGATGATGCATTATGGGCGGCACGAACAACATTTAAAGCATCAATTGGAACTACACCTTATCGTCTTGTTTATGGGAAAGCTTGCCATCTGCCTTTTGAATTAGAACACAAGGCATTCTGGGCTTTGAGGCAATGCAATCTCGATGATCATGCAGCTGGAAAAGAGCGAATGGCGTAGTTAAACGAGTTAGATGAGTTAAGAGTGAATGCCTATGACAACTCACGACTGTTTAAGGAGCACACCAAGAAATGGCATAATTCTCGGCTTAAGTCAAACAATGTGTTTGAAAAAGATGATAAGGTTCTCCTATACAGTTCACGGTTGCATTTGTTTCCTGGTAAATTGAAGACACGCTGGACAGGGCCCTTTGTGGTCGAGAAAGTTTATCCTTTTGGTGCTGTTGATCTACAAGGTCATTCTGAAAAAACTTTCAAGGTTAATGGAACTTGTTTGAAGAAATACTATGGTGATGCAAGGGACTCCAGGCGTGATTTGGAGATGAATTTGAGTTAGATAATCCAGCAAGGTGTCGAGCTTAACGACGTAATAAACAAAAGCGCTTTCGGGAGACAACCCGTTATTTTGTTTTCTTGTTTTTACTTGCATATTTGATCTTTATGGGTGTGTTCCCTGGAAACCCTCACGAGACTTTAACTCGTCCGCTCGGGATACTGAGGGGTCTAAAGGCTTGTTGCATATGCTAAATCCAACCGTGATGCCTACGGAAGTGTGCTGTTGTATATTTTCAGAATCAAATCATCCAAGAATTTTTCTTCTAGCTCAGGGGAGTTTTCTGTTTTCTTCTTTTCTATTCCCTACGTTTATGTTTCTTTTTGCACTGAGGACATTGCATATTTCTAAGTGGGGGATGGGGAAAAGAAGTCTATTTGTCCTAAGTTATCAAATTGCAAATATTGGTAGATATCATTTTCTAGGGCATTCTGTATTAGTAGTTTTTCAGTCCAAATTTTTCTTTTAAAAATTTATTTTTTCTTAAGTTTAGCAATTCTTGTAACAAAATTGGGAAATTCAAAGAAATGAATTAATCTTAAATTTTAAATATGAGATAGTTCATAATGTGATGTATCGCTAGGCAATCTATATGAAAGTTATTGAGCCATTAAATAAATTAATATAGTAAGTAGGTTTGCCTGAGAGGATCTTTAGTATGGTTGTAGCCTTAATTCTTATATGGTAGCGCGTTATAGCCCTCAATTCTGAAATTTTAGTTGTCATCATTTGGGAATATACTGGGTGTTGTCTCCTTTGTTGTACGTAAGTACAGACCTGGGTCAAGGCCGTGTAATTAACACTTGGGCTGATATCATTAACCGTGCTAACCTTGGTATGGAAGTTATGTATGAACGTAATGCTCACAATTTCCCTCTAGACTTAGCTGCTATTGAAGCTCCATCTACAAATGGATAAGACTTTGGTCTAATTGTATAGGAGTTTTTGAACTAAAAAAGGAGCAATAGCTTCCCTCTTGATTTATTCTGTCAGTATATTTTTGTTGGATTTAAAAAAAAATAAAAAATAAAATAAATAAAAATAAAAATATATGAATAAATGAATATACCAAGGCCAAGTTAAGTCGCTTTGTTGTACTAAGGTACAGACTTGTCACTAATGTCTTGGCTTGAAAAATGATTGATTTGACTTAGATTTTCATTATTAAGGAAAGTTGTGGCGCGTTAGTTGTATGAGAATATTTTGCTATTGAGATTCAAAGGTAAAGCCTGCTAGAATAATAATAGTTAAGCTTAATTTTCTCGAATATTGATTGTTTAAGTGGACAACAATATCGGTAATTCGTATGAATCATCTTGTATGTTTAATAATAACCAATGAAGAATTTGATTTCCTGATAGAGTTTCTTGATTGTTAGATTTAAGGTAGAATTAGTTTTTAGAGTAAAAATTTGGGTGGTGAAATGCTAGTTAGTTTGTAAGTCCCTATGTTCTGCTATTTTGCCTGTTCATTATTTTAACTGGTAATCTACTTGAGGACAAGTAGGATTCAAGTGGGGGGTATTTGATGAACGCCAAAATGTGTTATTTTATAGCATTATCTATCCCTTGTTTTAATAGAATTCTTATGCAATTAATGTGAATACGATACTTAATTCGTTCATATTTGCATTTAGGAGATTTATTGAAGCTTGGATTAAAAAGAAGTGAAAATCGAGCTATTATTGAAGAAAATTATGAAAATTAGAAGATTAAGAGTTTGCTTGGATCGAGTGAAGAGAAGAGTGTGATTCTCAATCCATACGGCGGATGGAATAATCCATCCGGCGTATGATATGTTGGGCCAGAATGGATCAGACGCGGCATTAAACGGATGGGCTTTAACATCCATATGGCAGATGGATTAATCCATCCGGCGGATGGATCGATTCGACAGAATGTTTAAAAACCCTATTTTGCTTTCATTTTAGGGTTAGCCTTCATTTTATTCACAGAGCCGATTTCCAGTGAAAAAACCTAATTTCCAGAGCACTTTTGAAAGGAGGAAGCAAGAGAAATTGAAGTTCTTTCAATCCTTCATTCGCTATTTCGGTTTCTCGGTTCGATCACGTTTCTTTCTTTCATTTGATTATGAATTCGATTTTGTTTTCGATTCTGATTTTCTGTAATAACATGAGTGGCTAAGTTATTATTGCATTTGTTTAGATGATGATACTTAGATGATGATTTGATTATTAAATTGTGGATTATATTGGATTTTATGAATGTTTATGTGTTTACTTGATGATCCATGTTTAATTATCGATTATTGACAATTACCTAGCGTGATGATCTATTAGTTTATGATTGAGTTCTTGATTGATAGATTATTATTGATGATTGTTGATTTTAATTAAGAATTATTCTAGATATATTGAGTTTGATAGGTTATGATCAATAATGGTTAATAATCGGTGATGAATGTGATAACTATTTATTAGTTATAAACTTTGTTGATTCAAGTTGCAAAAGTAAATCATATAAACGGTCTAGGTTTAATGTGTAACACAATTTGATGGTTAACGTTGAATTGAACTGTTAACGTGTTGAAAACAACTTTATATCTTTCTTAATTGTGTTTGATCAATTAATCTTTCAAGGATAATTGGTAATATGTGTCATATCACAATAAAATCCATATGTTAGCAATTCAATAAAGTGATAATCGGATTCTGGAGAAAGTAATCTAAGCAATTGCATTCCTTTCATCAATTTGAATCAAGTATTTTATTTAATTAATCATTTTATTATTTATTTCTTTTCAATTAAGTTTTAATATAAAAATCACTTTTTTCATAATTGTTAGTCAATTGTTCGTCCGGAACTAAAGCGTCCCCCCATTATTTATTGTTTTTATTTGCAACAATTTCCAATTTATTTAATATTGACATTCATTCATCGTGTTCGACTCGGACTTATCAGGCTATACTATATTATGACCAGGTTTTCTTGCCTGTGTTGTGTATAGTAAGCAGGTATTTCTATTTATAAAACTTAACTCTGTTTACACAGCATCAGTAAAAGACCGAAGGTAGTTGTATTATGGATCGACATTATAAAAATGGAAACTTTATGAACGGACTTATCTTGTGATTTTAAACATAACTTATATTCGTCTTTCGATTAACCAACGTGATTGTAACCTTGTAAAGAGGAGTCGCGAACCTTAATACTCGGTCAATAATTATTTGTGTCAAAACTACAGTTTAATTGTAACGTCATGCAATCATCATAAAATGCAATGTGATTACGTGGAATTGCCATGAGTATAGTACACCTCCAATCACAATGTACTTATCATGAAGACATTGCGAAGCAATTAAATTCACAACGGAAACATCGGTAAATGATTAAATACGTTGTGAACTACTGTAGTATTTTACGATATGGTCTGGGTTTAACTTTATGCAAAATCCGCCAGCATTTTAATTAGATTAGTTTAGATTAGATTAGAGTAGGTAGGCTATAGGCTAAATAACCATTTACAAAAACCTAGGGATTTATTAATTGTATTAATAAAGGCAAGTTTAAAATCCAATTTAAAATGATATATTTCTTTAAACGATGAAACCTAAAGTAAGGTACGCAAGAAACCTAAACACTTTCCTCGCTTACAATGCTTGAGTTTTACTAATAGGAATTAATTAAATAAGTCCGAACATATTGTAACACCCCCAAATTTACTGTTTAGCGGAAGCATACATTGGGTGTTACTAATCAAATATCACGAGCACAAAAGATATAATGAACGACCACTATATGCGTCGTATTACATTGATATTGATGAAACAAAAGTTTACATCAAAATATTGTTTACATTAGCTCCGCTTGAAAATAAGAGATTTAAGTACATAATTAATCTATACAAAATATAATAATGCAGCTAAAATCTCTGTTTGTTTGCATGCTGACTCGAGCTAATTGATCTTGATTGAGCAGTCCAACCTACTGCTGGTCACCTGTGATACATGCTAAAATGGGTCAGCGAAACGCTGGTGAGCTCACAGGTTTGTATGTCAACACATATTTGTATGAACCGCAAGATTTTATAATTGAATTTAAAATGCAATTAAGCAAAATAAAAGTTATACAGCCATGAGCACATAGTCTGAGCTTAACTTGAGTGTCAGGTCCAATTAAGGAAACCTAACTGAGTTGCCTCCTACGAGTGCCTAATCTACACTCGTCTTCTCAAATGCTAATACGTCCGTTTGACCAGTTAGTGTGTGCTAACCCGGACGAGGATTGTCAATCCTATCTGATATCATATACTAACATTCACGCTACAGATGTATTACCAGACTATGCTATGGAGGGCTTTATTGATTAGTTGAAAACAACTCATGTAGTATTTGATTGAATTGTACTTGCGTTCTACTTGTAAAACAAAACGAGCAATAATATCACACCCCTGATTGAAAAGCAGTAAAATAGGGGCCATGAGACTCACCTGAGCCTTGAGTGTTTAAATTAATAAACTTGAATTGATTAGCGGTGGATTGATGTCCGAAGACTTGTAACCTGAGGGTGTCCAAGACACACAATGGTTATAACATGAGTAGGCATCTCGAAAGACTGCCCTTGTAGTTGTTCGTCCAACTTAGAATGTCCAAATTACTACGATTTTGTTGTTTGACTTGTGTTTTGAAAACGTGTATGGCCCGTTGGTGATTTGTTTGTAATAATAACCCCATATTATTATTTTGATGATTTTGAAGTATTATACTTAAAAATAAATTCCAATGTGTTTTGGAGGTCATGTCACATTCGTGTTTGACGTTATACAAATTTAACTCTTTGTGTGAAAGTTTAGATGTAACACTGTTACTCGTGACCCTAGGGTAAGGGTGAAGCCCGTTAATAACGGGGGTCCGGGGGCAGCGCCCCTGGTAGCGGGGTCCAAGGGGCAGAGCCCCTGGCTGGGGTCGAGCTAAATTACTTTGGTGAAAAACGCATCTGGACTCGAATTTGGGTGAAATCGAGTGGTAAAATTTTAGGTCTTGACACTTAATAAAATCTGTGATTTCTTGGATCTGTTTCATGCGACACTGGGCTAGTGTCGCTACCTGCGACACTAGTTAGTGCGACACTAGGGTCTGTGTCGCTATATGCGACACTAGCTTGAATCTTGCGACACTAAGGCTTGTGTCGCTATTCCTGCGACATTACGATTTTATGCGACACTAGGTATAGTGTCGCTATATGCGACGTTGTGGATTCATGCGACATTAGGCGTAGTGTCGCTATCCTGCAACATTAGGGTTTATGCGACACTAAGCATAGTGTCGCTATATGCGACACTAATCAATTTCTGCGACATTAAGCCTAGTGTCGCAGGGGGCCTGGAGCCTCTGCGACACTGCGGACTGTTGGCCGGAAAATGGCCCAAAAAGGTGTTTTCCGGCCTCCGTTTGACCTGATACTTTTACCCAACCCATATTTGGACATTTTAAGCTTAAAGAAACCATAAACACGTAAAAATAAGTGAAATCGATGAATTTCGAGAGTTCGCCGGAAACTTACGAAGTGTCGAATGGAAATTCCGAAAAGATAGAGTTGTAGATCGTTGCGTGGTGGTCGTTTTTCTCCAAAAGCTCCAAGTGATTTGAGGTGGTTTTGTGGTGTTATTTAGTGATTTAAGGTGGATGGTGGTGGTTTGGTTTTTAGAGAGAAAAGAAGAGAGGAGAGAGAGAGATAAGTGGGAAATGAGGGTAAAAAGGGCGGAATATGGCTGATTTTAGGGGGGGGGGGGGGGTCTCCCTACTTTTTAATCCCCGCGTTTGCGCTCCGTGCGGTGTTCGTTTTCCCGATCGTTTAATCGTTAATTAATTATTTTGCGCGTTTAAACATGCGTTTTAAAATACGAGGATTTAGTCAATATTTTTGTTGAAGTATTTTACCAAATACTTAACACTTGAGTTATATAAAATATAACTTAGTTTCGCTTTGATTGTTTGCGCGCTTAATATTTTAATCGCGTAGATGTTTCTTCGTGCGATGCGAATTAATTACAAAGTATTATCAAATAGTATTTTGATTAATTAGTGTTATTAAATAATGTTATATTATTTAATAAAATTGTTCACCAACGTCCGTATTAATTGAACCGAATTACATTCGATTTGAAAATTGCACGATTTAATCAAATCGCATAATTGTATACATTAAACAATATATATATTGATACATTAATTAGCCTAACACAGAACAAATTACATGTATTACACTTGATTAGGCACTAATTACTAGTCCTAATTTGACGGGTGTCACACATATTGTCTAAGTTAGTTGTTTGCCGGATTTGTAATCTTTATGGTATTAAGAACGGTTAGACTTGTTAAGGACTTGCTACTCTTTTCCTTCGCCCACGAGCGAATGCGTTCAATAATAAGGGCCACTGACTCCCTCGCAGAAGAGTGTGGAATGTTGAGCATTGTCTGTCTAATCAGAATCATGATACCCTAGTTCCTCGTGACATATCAATTGATAACCGACTGATAAGGATCTATGGGTTATACCATAAGCTACCAAATCTAGTAAACATTCCCAATTTAGATAAACGTTTTCTCTAAGAAGTCATCATCCCATATTATGAGCTAATGAAATCACAACAAATACTACTTTCCATCATCTGATTTATTATTATCTTTTATTTGCTTTATTTAGTCTATTTAGTTAACTGAACCAAAACCCCTAACGCACTTTTATAAAAACCTATACTAGAAAGTAACGATTGATTGGATCACATCCGTTTCAATTCAGTTTCTATTTAAGAATGACTCTAGGTCATACTTACCATCTACTAGCCTTTGGTTCAGTAGTAATAAGTCACGCTTCGACCCCAACATTTACAAATTTAAAAACCCACCGATAGGCGTTGTGATCACTCGCGTTTGCGATGGTCGGAACCCCATCAGAGACTTCCATGGAACCCGCTCTCCCAACCGCATTGGGAAACAACATAGTTAAAGAGGACTCACTTGAGGAGAATCCACGTAAGGATTCGCCACACAAACAAGTGACACCTACTTCACCCTCTTCATTCCCGCTCTCGTCCTAATCATTCAGAAACACGTATGAAACTAGAACCGGACGAGAATTCGTCACCTAAGCACTGTACATTTACTTCCTTTACTTCACACTCTTCCTCCCCCTTTCTTATAGACCTATTAATCGCATGTGTTATACACAACTAGAAGGGCAGACAGACCACCTCGAATTAGAACTTACCGTGTCCATGCTGCTACTACTACTAATGCTCCACCCACTAGGACCCGTCGTCGTACAGAGATCCGCCGGTGAAATTATTCAACCACAACACCTACATACGGGAAATGTTTTTCCAACAATTGGATGGATTCTAACAACTTGCGCATAACTTGGTTTACGACCTTAACCACTCCTAACACAAACTATTTCGACAACGATCTAGTCATTTTAATCACTATTGCAAGAGGCAATTGCAACTACGGGATTACTAACTATATTTACCAAACAATTTTTATCGAACATTTGTTTACTTTGAAATAATGACATAGTCCTGATTGACTACTTTGAGAACCCCACTCGGTCATTGTTATGACTACCTTTTGAATCTACGATACTTACTAAACCCTCCGGTTATTAAATTCACCGTCTTAATAAAACTTCCTCTCGAAGAAAATGGCAGGCTTCACTATGGACGACTACTCGTCAGACGACGACGACCTGAATCTGGAATAAATTAGAAGTAGAAGGACGTGCCTAGCTCATGTTATATTAAAAACTTCTATCTCCATGGGTATATAAGAACCCTATCACATTTTGTATAAGACTTTCGTAATCCATCCGGAGGCAACAATGCCCGACATATTTTGTAAACGTCAATCATGTAATCTATTAATCATGCGCTTCTGTTGATTTCAACGTATTATCATTAACTCGAGCTTTCAATGAATTACTTCGGACATTTACCTAGAAATTTTCCACAACTTCTAATTTTCAACGAATTCTATTATTAAACAGAATTTCAAAGTGCTGTCGAGAGTTTCCAACGTATTTTGATTGACTCAAACTTTATAACGGACTATGAGATTTCAAATTGATTTCATAAAAAAAAAAATTCAACAAGATCTTACAACAACCTCTCCATGAAATATTCTACAAAACTTTCAAATTTCATAGGTGTATAAACTCATTTATATAAAACATATCGTTTGATCAAGGTTTTATCACTATTTATACCTACAACAACTGATATACAAACAAGTTTACCAACCGTTTTAACAACTACTTTATAAACGACTACCCTGTAACGTTTGGACTACGATTTGAACAACGAAACGGTCATGAATTGACTGCTTATAACCATGACTTAGACATTGTTATGTCTTCTTTTAAATCAACAATTTGATTTCCAACCAATTTTTAATGCAAGACGTACTTGCAATGAACTTTTCCCCATAAACTTCATACCCTCCGAAATCGGAAGCATCAATATCATAGTAGGCATGGATCGATTATCCAAGCATCGTGCCGAAATCATCTATTTTGAGAAAGTCATTCGTATTCCCCTCGTTACCGGTGGAAGTTTGATCCTCCAAGGAGAGGCCGATAAACCGACCTTGAACATTGTTTCCTGTATGAAAACCTGAAAACACCTAAGAAAAGTGTACCAGGTAATCTTTGCACCCGTAACCGAGTAGAAGTCAGAGGAGAAGTGACTTGAGGACGTACCCTTTTGTGCAAGATTTTCTGGAAGTCTATCCTGAAGACTTGCCCGGCCTTCCCCTCCTAGATAAACCGAATTTCAAATCAATCTTGTGCCCGACGCTGCACCCATGGCAAGAGCACCATACAGATTCTCCCCTCCCGAGTTATAGGAGTTGTTCACCAAATTACGGGAACTCGTGGACAAAGGATTCATTCGACCAAGTTCCTCACCCTGGGGAGCTCCGGTTCTATTCGTGAAATAAAAAGATAGATCTTCCCGAATGAGTGTCGATTACCGATAATTGAACAAACTAACTGTTAAGAATCGATATCCACTTCCAAAAATCGATGACCTTTTTGACCAACTTCAAGGGTGAAGCTTTTACTCAGAGATCGATGTACGGTCCGGTTATCCCCAATTGCAAGTTTGAGAAGTTGACATTCCTAAAATAGCCTTTAGAACTTGCTACGGGCATTACGAATTCCAAGTGATGCTAATCGATTTAACCAATGTACCAACAATATTCATGGACCTTATGAATCGAGTATGCAAACCGTATCTTGGCAAGTTTGTTATCGTGTTCATCAAGGACATCCTAATCTACTCTCGCAACGAAACCAAACATTGCCAACTTCTGAAAACCATCTTGGAATTACTCAAGCACGAGGAGATATATGCCAAATTCTCTAAGTGTGAGTTCTGGATGCGAACAGTACAGTTCCTAGGACATGTCATTGTCAGTCAAAGGATACATGTTGATCCAGCCAAGATCGAGGCCATCAAGTGTTGGAAAGCACATACTACTCCAACTAAGGTACGACAATTCTTAGGTCCCGTCGAATATTATCGATGATTCATTGAGAATTCTCCAAAATAGCCCAACCTTTAATATCACTAACTCGGAAAGAAAAGAAATTCGATCGGACCGACAAACAAGAGTCAGCTTTCCAACTACTGAAACAGAAATTCTGTAGTGGACCAATCATGTCCTTATCCGGAGACAACGATGATTTTATGGTTTACTGCGATGCCTCACACCAAGGACTTGTTTGCTTGTTAATGCAACGGGATAAAGTCATCGTTTATGCTTCATAACAACTGAAAATCCATGAAAAGGACTATACAGTCCATGACTTAGAGTTAGGAACCGTTGTTTTTGCCCTTAAAATCTGGAGACACCACTTGTACGGTACCAAGGGTACTATTTTCACCGACCACAAAAGTCTCCAACATATTTTCGGCCAAAAAGACCTAAACATGAGGCAGCGCCGATGGGTCAAATTTCTTAATGGCTATGACTGCAAAATTTAGTATTGAAAGTTGTCAGGGTTGTTACAACAACCCGAAATACCCAAATGGAAATGAGAACAGATAGCAATGGACTTCATCACTAAGTCACCTCGAACTTCCAAAGATCGCGACTCCATTTGAGTTGTTGTCGACCAACTAACAAAATATGTGCGTTTTCTACCTATCAGAGAGAATTACATAATAGAGAGACTTGCTTAAATCTATATTGCAGAAATTGTGTCGCGTCACGGAGTGCCCATTTCAATTATCTACGACAGAGATTGTCATTTTACATCACTGTTTTGGCTATCAATACAGAAGGTGTTGGATACCCAACTAAACTAAACTACGGCTTATCACCCTCAAACAGACGGGCAAAGTGAGTGAACAATTCAAACCTTAGAACATATGCTACAATATTGTGTACTAGACTTCGAAGGAAGTTGGGATGTACACTTACCCCAAATGTAGATCTCTTACAACAACAGTTACCATACTAGCGTTAAGTGTGCACCATTTGAGGCCTTGTATGGACAGAAATGCCGATCACCATTGTGTTGGTACGAAGACAATGAGAAGCACTTGACGAGGCCAGACATCATTCATGAAACTATGGACAAAATCACAATCATAAGAGAAAGACTCAAGGCAACCCAAAGTAGACGGAAAAGCTACGCTGATAATCGCATAAAGCCACTAAAATTCCAAACGTGTGATAGAGTGTTCCTGAGAGTATCACCTTTGAAAGGAAAACTAAGCCCACACCATATTAGACCATACAAAATCTTGAAACGAACAAGCCCAGTAGCATACAAACTAGAATTTCCTAAAGAGTTGGTTGGAATTCACGAAGTATTTCATGTCTCAAACCTCAAAGAGTGTTTAGTCGACAACTCTCAGACCTTGCCCTTATTAGAGATTCGAATCGATGATCGATTACTTTCTTTTAGTGAAGCACCCACATAAATCCTTAATAAAGGTACCAAGCAGTGGAGACGTGATAAGATTCCCTTAGTTAATGTTCAATGAAATTCTAAACATGGGCCTGAGTTCACATAGGAACGAGAAAATTTTATGAAACTAAAATACCCTCATCTATTCACTAACCGAATCTAGACAGTGCCACCAGTGGAATTTCAGGAAGAAATTCTTTTAACTGGGGGAGACTGTGACAATCGTCAAAATCTCAGGTCATTACCGCACTCAAATCTTAAACTACGCTTACAACATTCCTTAAATCCTAGTGAAAATTCTAGGTTATGACTCCGTATGCTTATCGAAGTCGTAGAACGTCATAGAGATTGCTTAGTGAATCTTATGTTCCTTTAGATGTGCTAAATTAGGTTACGAAGTGCCAATTAAAACAAAGAAAAATCTACCTCTTTAAGTCTTCACAAAATCCTTATCAAATCAAAAAAACTGAAACTTTAGTGACTCGACAAGTAAATTCAATCGGACAGTATCCGACTAACACGAACGCTGGTGAAAACTTTTCCATATTTTTTACGTAAATCTATTTTATAATTAAATAGTAGTTATTCAAACTATTATTATTATTTCGTATAATAATAAACGAAAAACCTAAACGTTTTGCTTAAAATGTTCCAAACACGATAAAAATACGTGAATCGAATTCGGAAGCTAAACGAAACCCAATAAATATTTTGGAAACTCATAATAAAGTATTTAACAATACTTCAATGAAAAATTATCCAAAAATAAATCGTTAATATAAACAACTCAAAATAATGTTGGGCGATTTAACCTCTTAACACGAATAACGGGTAAGCGAGCAAAATACATAACATAGTCTGGAAATGAAATTTAAAACTCAATACCCACCATATGGGCCCTATGAGGTCAGCCACCACCTCCCCCTCCCACCAATTGAGCGGCTACTTTTCCTTCAATCCATACATGCATTCCTTAAATGATCATTCATTTTTCACCAACACACATTTCTCTCAACTCTCTTTCTCTCCCACTCCACTCTCTCTCTAGAATGATTTTCCAGCTCAAAATCAGTCATCACAACCACCATTGACCACCACATAAATCCCTTTGACCACCATAGCACCACCACTCAAAAATACCACCATTTTTCAAGTAAATTCAAGAAAAGCAAGCTACATCACTTACTCATTTGATTTCTGTCCAAACTTCTTCAATATCACCATTGTAAGAACATAGGTAGTATTATAACAAAATATTACATAAAAACCACTTCTCTCACTCTGATTATACTTATTATCATGATATAAGGTTCACTCACAAGTATTATAACAAAATATTACATAAAAACCACTTCTCTTAAGTCAAAACTCATAGAAATGCAAGAAAAACATTATGTCCATAATCTTCCATGATTTTTGTAAAAATCATTTCTTCTTGAAAATGGACATTTTTATAGTCAAAAATCAAGCTCAAGAAGTTATCTTTCAAACCCCACTGGTCTCATCATGGTTGGAGCTCGTGTTCTATTTTAAATAATTTTTGTATGAATGCATGTATAATCTGATCAAAAAAAGTCAAGAATTTAGTCTTATGGTTTTAACCATATTTTGAGCTACACAGCTCCAAATGACTTGAAACCAATGCCAAAAGTTTATAAATTGAGTTAGATACAAATGATGTCCTGAGCACATTTTCAAAAAAGTTATAGATTTTGCCCAAAAATTCAATCTTCATGCATGTGTCCAAATTGATCAACTGTTGGACCTCAGAGAACACATGTAATTTTAAAAAATATTTAGACTTCTCTAAACTTCTTGGAAAAATTACTGGAAATTTTAAACATAAGGGGGAATAACTGGTATTTTTCTTGGGAATTGATTCGGAATGTAAAATTTATAAAAATTCAACAAACAGGTGCATTTTCTGGAAAATGAGATAGTGGACTGATTTTGCATGTAGGATTAAACCAACACTTGTAAACTTGCTAAAAGTGGAAAAATCAACTTTTTAAGGCTCATGAACATATTTAAGGGTTTGGAGAAAGTTTCGGATCAAACAAAGTAGGTTTGACCAAGTCAACTAAAACGGGGCTCGGTTTTGATAAAAAGGTTAAACTTACTATTTTTGGTAAGAACAATAACAAAAAGGGTTTAGGTGTCTTATGATGTAATTATCAGATTGTATATTGATAATTATAAATTGTGAAGAACCAAAGTTCCAACACTCAAAACACTATGAAATTTGGATACGAACAATCGTGAGACATTATATGACTTGTGTATTCAATTATTAATCAAACGTTGATATTGGACGATAACAAACTACAAGGCAAAAACTAACTATATTGGCACTTGGTAATCTAAATAATTAACTAAGCAATCTCAACAAACCAAATCCGAGAATCTAACTAGAGACCTCGTGTTCATAGGACTTGGATATGAGTCATACCCAGCAAGCACGCGCGTTACATCCATTAGTTTACTCTTACGCTCAATTGTGAGTTTTCACAGCCCTTTTTTTACTTGTTTACTATTTTGGGGTAAAAAACATGATTGTAGACTTTAACTAAATTGGTTGCACTTTTTATGAACTTATTGAACTTTTGCTATACTACTTATACGAATTGGTGTATACTACCTATGTGAATTAAGAACTTACATTCCTGATTGGATGTGTAGTATTTACCTTGTCCCCGATTGGATGTGTAGAATTTACCTTTTCCCTGATTGGATCGAAGGTAACTCATGTGCTATGAGGACATCATTGAAAACTAAGTCCCCGGTAACCTGTTACACTACTCATTAACTCGTCCGAGAGCCAGACGAGCCGTCTTTGATAATCATGAATAACATTATTTAGGGTAGACCAACTCTCACTCACATGGCTATGTGTGCATGTTATCGCTCGCTCACATCCCCAATTGGATGTGTAGAATTTACCTTGTCCCCGATTGGAAGGAAGGTAACTCATGTCCCTGTGAGGACATCATTTGAGGCATTCGGTCGGTAATCGGTTTAGTAGTGGCCTTAATTGCATTAACACTCACGTATACTACCTTCCTACTCGCATAAAATACAAACCAACTACTAATATTTTGTTCTCTTATGAATAAAGCTTTTAATTCATTTGGTTGTGAACTCAAGTTATACTTGTCGTTCTTAAATGAATTCTAATTTGCGTATGAACAACTACTTACGTAGCAACGTAAATCTTTTAAATGTCATTTTGAATACCTTTAGATGGCATTTGCACTTATTCTAAAACCTGTGATCTCACCAACTATCTTTGTAGTTGACCCTCGTTTTTACATGCTTTTCAGGAAATAATCAGTAGTTGTGAAAATGAAGCTTCGTTTACCTTATGAATGTTGAAGTCATTAGTGGAGCATTGCGCTGTGGAACCATTGTGCTGTTACATCTCGCGTTTCCGCTTTAGCGGGGTGTGACAATACAATTTATGCCTAGAAGAGTTATCAAATCTCTAGAGTTTGGAATGTTTTATGATGATCCTATCACTAAAAAAGCTTTCAAAGAGCCTCTAAAACTCCAATTGCAAAAAATAGAGCATATTGTTGATGTAAGGTTTATAGGGAAACTAGAAAAGCTGATGTTGAGTTTTTAAAAATGATCGATGATGCACTGAAGCTGAGAATGACACATAATGAACCTGGTGACACATATCTTAAAATCAAGCAAGGATATACAGATATTTGTAAAATGATCAACATACCATGTGATACTGATTCAACACTTGGAATAAACATTCTAGTTACTGACACTACTGTACGGGTCTGACAGATACCTTACCCGAGAAGGTTCACACTGATGTGACGCAAAAAGTCATGTTATAAGTCCTATATTTCACAATTTTTGGGCTCATGTTTAGTGAAACATTTCAAAACAATATTTATTTACTAAATTTAACTAAAGTGGTCCAAAAATAGACGTTGCTGCAAAAAAAATACATTCAAATAACGAGCAAAACAAGGAAAATATACACAAACCTATTCTTCCGTCCTCATTTACCTTATGAAATATATATTCTAACTTCATCATATGATACTATAGGTAAAAACGAGACCGGAGAATCAAGAATCATGCAAAAAGGATAAAGAACGGAGAAGATACGAAGATTACAAACACAAAAAAGACATTTTGGAAATGCCCAAGCTACACATATCCAATTTCTATGAAATTGGTACCATTAGAAGCATAATAGAATTAAAAAACTGTAGGAAAAAGAATCAGGTCAAATGGACATATAAAGAAGGAGATACAAGCGTTTTAAGCAACGAACGAAAATTGAAAAACATGGTATACGGCCCTGGGAACCGTATACGGCCCCTTATAGACCGTATACGGCCCCTGACATACCGTATACGGCCCCCTGAAGGCCATATATGGCCCCTAACCACTGTATCATGCTTCATTTACTTGTACACTATGCTTTTTCATTTGTACGTATGATTTGAGGTTTCACCTATAAATAGGGTCACCTGCTTCACATTCAACACACCTCAATTCACCTCATTTCTCACTTTCAAGTTTCTTTCATTTTCTCTCTCTCTCTCTCTCTCTCTCTCTCTCAGTACACCTATGATCTGGAAAACTATGAAAATGCTTAATTGCACAGTACACCGTTAGTACATCTAGGGTTTGGAAAACTGTGGAAATGCCTAACTGCCATGTACACCGTGATTCTTCCTAGGGATGAACGTCTAAATGTAAAGGAGGATCCATGTTTATGACGGTAGAACATATGCTTAAAGTAGATAAATACAGAGTTTGTCAAGAGAGCAATAAATGCTCAAACATGATAAATGCTCAAACATGCTTAACTCCACTTAACCGATAGCTTAATGTACGTACGATACAATCAGTATTCACCATCATACAAGCAAAAAGACGATTAGGTGTTAAGAAAGGTCAGTAGATAAATTGCAGTCTCTTGCCTTATGTCAGCACCCCAGATACATATATTCATTTAGAGGGTCACTATGTCTTCATCAAGATAAGTGTGAGGGGTTTTATAAACAGCCTGATTTGATCTGATCATAATCATATTAGCCTATGATTCCAGTCACATGTGATTTTATGGTTTAAACCTGAAACATACTATGTTAGATTGAATCATTGAGCTCGGCATGACCGGTGTTCTCTAGATCAAAATAGGATCCAAGAGACACGGAATATGGGAATAGAGGTAGATTAAGATTAAATTCACATAGACGATATTTTTGAGACAATTTTCAGAATATCCTCGACTTAAATAATACCTTTGTATGCTTATATCAAACTGTTGCTTTGATCGTCTTATTGCATGTTCTTGTTTGATTGTTGCCTTAGGATCATCATAATAGTGAAATACGATTGGAATTAAAAACCGTGAAGTAATATGACGGCCCCTATTCGACTGTTCTCTGATATAGTACTAGAAATGCCTACGGCGGAGTACAAATGTATGGAAGTCGAGAACGACCAAAGGTAGTTATATTATGAATCGAATAACAAATGTGTTACTTTAAGTTTCCATTTGTAGTACAAACCATCCCTGTATTCTTGCATACCTGAGTAATATTGATAACTCGTACGAATAAGTGATGACATATTATCCGGCCGCCTAGACCAGTTAGTCCAACCTATTCCGGTGAGGGTAAGCCTCGTTCATAAGATTGTTTATTCAACAAACTATGCCACGATTCGGACATCTCTGACGATCGAGATTGGGGAATAGGATTCGAGATTAACTGTCAGATAATATGGGTATACATTTGAGAGAACTTTCGGTGTATGCTTTAATATATGCTGCAACCCACGTGACATTCTATTTGCCTGATTGTGGACACCTCCGCGTTAGCCCGATAGAAGGATTGCAGTGATAGCTCACATTAACTTAAGAACTTATCCTCATTAGAACTCTCCATATTAAACAACTCCTAAACCACTTCATAGTAGACAATCGCTTCAATTTCTGAACGCCTGAAGTAACCTCCACCTTTCATTTTATTTTAATTTAATTTAGAATAGAAAATCTAAAACCAAAACTAAAACCAACTCTTTTCTCCCTAGCTAAATACATAAAAGTTTCTAAATCCCCTAGCTTCAATTTGCCGTGCTTTGAAGAACGATCCTAGGTCATACTTGTCCTTTGCTAGCCCCTTGATTAGCATAACATTAACCCTAGGCCCCAGCCTTATAAATTAAAAACCTACTGTTGTGTTGCATCACCATTAGAAATTCCAACGACCGGTGCGCAACATATCACAGGTCAGCACGAAGCCTATTAAAAACCTGACTTCTTTAGGGAAGCTGAGCTACCCGCCTTATACCTCTCTTATAGTTTGTTCACTATGGGTGAGCCGATTTATCAATTGACTGACGATATATTTACATTTAATGATACATATAATTATAGCTCATAATATATGTAAGATCCCTCTTTAAACTCTTAAGGTCTACGGTTCTATTTTAAAACATTTCAAAATTTAGGGTTATATTTTAAACATTTCAAAATATAGGGTCTAAAGTGTAAATTCTTTTTACCAATTTAGACAAGCCAATTTTCAATTTATCTTTAGCTACATACTATTGCAGATAATTAAATGCTAGTATTTTTCAAGCTAAGGGTGTGATACCACTGTTGGTTTTCTATTCCCTAACTAGATTAATATACACAGCGGAATTATAAGAAAAATAATTAATTTAGGGTAATTAGGAAACTAAACCCTAAGGGATCTTAACTTGAATAAATAAAAGCAATAAAATAAATAAGGTAAATAAGAAATTACTAACCTTTGAGAAAACCAATTTCTCACACATAGACGAACTAGCAGAACCTTCTTGCTTGGTGGCGAGTGCCCAAACTAGAACACCTCTAATGGCTCACACCCACGAACAAAGAGAAATCCCAAGTCGCCTAAGGTCACGACTTAAAGTCGCAAAACTCTTACAAGGAGCAGGAATAAGAAAGAGAGAAAAGTACAAGGAAAACCTAAGGGGTAGGCCCCTATTTATAGGGAACGAGAAGACCAAAGGTTTGATCATCCATATGGCGTATGGATCTTCCATACAGCGTATGGATGGTGATTCCACCGCCTTACAAACCCTAGTATCCATACAGTGTATGGAACTTCCATACGGCGTATAGATGGAGTTTCCAGAATTTCCTTTTTCTTTTAGTTTCTATTTAATATCCAATTAATAAACTAAATATAATATTAATTCCAATTAATATTATCTCTCATTTATTTTTCTTATTGTTCATTGAGGGAGACCCAAAAAGGACTCTACTTTTAATGATGTACTTACCAATTAGTTATGATATTGGACACTATTCCAATACCTACATCATAGCAATGAACATTGAGGACAATGTTGTTTTAAGTGTGGGATACACGATATTAATACCGCAAGTTTTTATTTGCCTGTCCAAAGTTAACATTTTATACTGTATTTTTCAAAAATCTTTTCCAAAACCAACCTCAAAGGTTGAGATTTTAATCACCAAAACATTCAGAAGCCCAACCTCGACGATGTCTGACATCCATTCGGTTGATTTCGAAGTATTATTCAAAAAGATTTTAGACTTAGAGGATTCTTTCAAAGAAATGAACTCTTTGTTAAAATAAATAAGTTACTTTGGAAATTAAGATAAGGCAAGAATAAGAACGTATCTTAAACTGAAAATGAGAAATCCTCTAGGCATCGCATGACTTGGCACATATAAACCCCATTTGTGGTGAGGTACTTGAGCCCATTATAAGCATTCATTTTAATGTTTCACTTTCATTTCGGAGTGTGTGCCGATGCATGTGTCTTTGAATTAGAACTTGCTCATGTAATGCATTTCGAGACCATACCAATGAGTGTCGTACGCGGTATAGGTGCAATTAGAGGATCTTGACATTTATTAAGATTAATCCCTTTCTTTCATATCTTTTTAGGCCAACCCTTCCAACTTTCTTTTTAAGATTGTTGATGATCTGATTAGAAAACCCTTTGCGCCTTAGCCAATTTCATTTCAAAAACCCCAAAACCCTAAAACTTCCCCACAACACAACACTTTCTCACAAACATCATTCCAGCTCGTGAACTTCATAGGTTATAAGTAAAGGATTTCTAAAAATAGTTGTCTTTTATTGTCTCATCTTTAAACATCTCTCTTTACCTTTCAAGAGCCTAAAGAAAGATCCAAAAAGAAGAAATGGTACAAACGCGAAGTTAGAACCCATCACAAAGATATTATCCGCAAAAGCCATTACGAAAAATTGTTACTTGTCAAAAAGAGAGGTCAAAGATGTCTCACTACATGAAGGATCTCTAAGGTCTTAAAAAGAAAAAAGAAAATAAAAGCACATCTTGGAGAACTCCTAGAAGTCAAAAATAAGAAGACTACTCTCCGAAGAAGAAAAAGTCTGTCTAAATTCAGAAAGAAATATCATATTCAGCAGAGAATATTCCTTTAGGAGATGAGTCTACTCTAGTGGTTATGTTAAGTAAAACTTTCTTTCATCCTTGTTTTTTGGAGTCTGAAGTTCCAAACCCTCATACCATTAACCAACCCATCGCTATCTATACAACCTGATCAAAATGCTTGGGATAATTAGCACCATTCTCAAAGGAGTGGTAGAGATTCTATTCTCGATCAAGCTTATGATGATAAGCACTGCATGAATGGCATTGAGCGATTTCGTTTCTATTAGATTATAGGTAACCCGATACACTTTGAGTGAATTGAGTGACCCACTTGTGAGAATCGCCCAGTCATGAACATCTACGTTTCGAGAGTTGCAAAGTATGCCAAAAAGGATTGATCGATTTTATATTTAAGTATAGTTAATTTTTTTTGATGCTTACATTATGAAAATATTTATCTAATTTGAAGAAAGTGAATTTCTGCAGGAGATACTCTAAGCATCCAAAATTTGTTTTTTAAAAAATCTTTTTCCAAGTGTGGGATATTTGATGTATCGCAAAAACTCATGTTTTTACATACATTATTTGTCCCATATTTAGCCCTTTTCTAATAAATACATCTTAAAATCATCATTATTAACCCACTTTTGTTAAAAAGGTATAAACTTGTCGTTCTTTCGATAATCATGCAAAAAGGTTGGTAAACTAACCGAAATAGGCACCGGATTGAGCAACACTTCAAATATATTTTAATTCATACCAAGGCCTCACACTTATCTTATTTTGTAGCTATGGAGATTACGAGAGCGTGGATATAAAGAAAGCTCAATTTGGATCAAGGACGAGGAAGTTACAAGCCGAACAATGCATCTGAAGACCACGAAATGTATTCTGGACATGCCTGGGCTACACACCTCCATGAAATGTATCACTAGAAGCGTAACGGAATTATGAGATCGTGGTCAGAAGAATCAAATCAAACGGATAAGAAATGGAGAAGTTATGGCCGTCTGAAGCAACAAAGAAAAGCCGAAACGAATCACACAGCCACCACCAAGCCGTAAACGGCCTTGGCATGGCCATACACAGACTCACAAGCCAGTAGCCTGCAGAAGGGAGTACACAGCTTGTAGAAGGCAGTATACAGCCTAAACCAAGTCGTGTATGGCCTTGGATGCTTAGGGGGTCTTGTTTTGTGGCTTGTATCTTGTGCATAAGTACTTGTATGCCTCCTTCATAGCTTTGTCTATAAATAAAGGCCTCTCATTCCTCATTCAACACACCTTTACCTCATTTCTCATTCTTCACTTTCTCTCTTTCACTTTCTCTCTCTAGTTTCTCTCTCTAGGTTCGCACTCTAGTCTCTTTCTGGGGTTTAACCCTTGGAACTAGTGGGAAGACTAAGGGAGAATCCTTTCCTTTTATTTTCTTTATTTCTAGATTAGTAGTGTAATATAATTAGTAGAGGCTAGTGGTTGTAATGATTGGATATTATTCGAAGAAATACAAGCTGTTATTTTGCTCGCATTACGTATCGGTATTATCTATCCATTTATTATATAATTTGTCATAATGTTCTTGTTTGATGTTTGTGACTTATTAATGTTAGAAATGTTTATTGGTATGCTTTGTGATGCGTGTGAAAGCGTCTAGTTTTATTATTTATAAATGAAAATACCTTATTTATACTTTTCACACAACCAGGCAAGAATACCTGATCGAATGCTGGTATAGATTTAGTAAGACCAAGTCGATCACGGGAACGGTAGTTATTGATAAAAAAAGAAAATACTAATTAATTAGAAAACAGTAAATAAAGGGGGCGTTTGAGTTTCGTTCGAACATAAGATTTTTAAATAATAATAAAAACTAGATAAAAACTTTAAATTAAAATGATAAATAAATAACAATAGGAAGGAATAGTAATTGTATAATTAACTTCACTCAGATTCATATATCCTTATTCATCGCATATTGATTATTTAATTGTGATTTCTGTTAAATCAACTTAGTCACTAATCAAAGATTTTAAATTGAATGTAAATTAGTCTCCTGTTCAGGTTAACCAATTCCTACAATCTAAGGGTCCATATTAAACACTGATCCAATGTCACAAGATTATTAGTCTATTGTGTGCTTTACCCTAAATTGTGAATTAAACATTCATAACTTATTATAATTAACTCTAATGGTACGAATCAACAATACCCAATAATTTCTTATTGACTTGTTCACCTTAAAATGCATAGATCTTATTATCTTAACCTATCAGATTCAACGTATTTAGTAATAGTTAAAATCCTAAAATTAATAACCATTAATAATTAACAATTTCAAAGGAAATCAATCTCTTCGAAATTATTAATCACGTTAAGAAATAATCACTAGCAATCACCAATAAACAAGGTTCTACGAGTAATATTATAGTTTTTAATCAAATAACTTATTCAATACACAATATTAATCGTTCAATAATCATAATCCGAGCTTAATCAATTACACAACTACTTAAAGTATTCAATTCATCATAAGATAAGTAAAACTCAGATTATAAAATACCAAAATCATCAATGATATCGAATAAACAAAAGTAATACCAAATCTAAAGACTAACCGCTCGAAACTAGAGTGAAAAAGCTTCAATCTTGATCTCTCGTACTTCCAAAATACTCCTAAAGTTCGTAAATATACTTCTGGAACCGAAAACAATAAACCCTAGCCGAATATCTATATATTTTTTTAATGGTTTAAACTGCCGTTTAAATAGTTTCTGGAAAGTGATCCATACGGTAGATGGATTATTCCATCCGGCGTATGGATTGAATATAAGCCCAACCCAATCCCGCGTAAGCCTGGGCCTTAACCAATTGATCCATCCGGCGTATGGATTATTCCATACGGCGGATGGAATGATTTTTCCAGATTTTAAACTTCTTTTCCTGCATTCAAACTATGCTCGTTCCAACTTTTATTCCAATCTTCAAAAATGCACCATTTGACTCGTTTATTGGCCACTTTCTGTCTCATTTCTCATAATCCTTCATTACCACTGCTAATTGCAAATATGAACAAAATTAATATCCAAAACAAACAATTTGCAATAAAAACACGTAGTAATCGGGATGAAATACTATGCAAATATAGTACTTTTACACACTTATCATTTTGTGAGTAATTGCTTGTATGTTTGCCATGATTTAGATGGTTAGAAAAGATGTTACATTAATTTTATCAGTATAAATGGGAGTTGTTATACTTTGTTATCAGTCAAGCTTATCCTGAATATAGACTTTATTGTTAACCCTTTCCAGTCCTTCACGTGACTATTTCCCTTAGGATAGGAATTTGGAAACCCGAATACTACGTAGATATAGTCATCTGTGTTACAGTGTGGAACTATGAGACTCCATAAAATGGCACTATACTTCGTATAGCGTTGTAAACATATTGTGTGGAGTACAAATACGTGGAAGCTAAGGAAATTCTGTTGGATCATCTCATCCTAAGTACCTAGAAGCCAACCTTCTAGAACATGGTTTAGGATACATAAAGTTGTGGAAATGCTAAACCTTAAAAGTATTGTACACTGATGTCGTGTAAACGAGGTTAAGTTTTAAGAAATGGAAAGAACCTTACTGACTATTGGTGCGTGTGAAAGCGTCATGTTTTATTATTTATAACTGAAAATACCTTATTAATACTATCACACAACCAGGCAAGAACACCCGATCGGAATAATATAGCTATGGTAAGTCCAGGTCGAACACAAGGAACACAGGAACGATGTTATTCAATTAAATTGGATGGTATTAATTATGGTTCAAATTGGATACTATTAATTGGATAGTATCCCCCACTTGAATCCTACTTGTCCTTAAGTAGACTATCAATTATGGTTCAAAAGAATATATAACTCCACAAGGAATTACATAACATCACCATTTTCAAATCAAGCTTTCACCTTTAACAATCTAATAAATCTAAAGTCAAAATTAAGAAACTATGAGGTAACAAAAATAATCTACACTTAAATTTATTATTATGATAAAATCAAATAGTCCACGATGATTACTGATATTATTGTCCATTTAAACAATCTATATTTAAGCAATTCTGAGCTTAATTATTATTATTCATATAAATGCCCCTTTATATTCCCAAAAGTTATATACTCTCATATTCCTATCATGCCAATAGTACATATTAATGGAATCCAACTAAAATAATCATTTTTCAAATCAAGACATATGTGACAGGTCTGTGCCTCAACACAACAGAGCGACATAACTTGATTTTGGTATAGCAATAATGTTTTAGTCAAATCATTAGTGACAGGTCTGTACCGACGTACAACAAAGCGACTTAATTTGACTACATTTTAAATTCTTGAGTTCATCAAACTCTTTTTGCTCTTTTTCATTACATATACTGACGGAGACCAGGTCTGTACTTACGTACAACAGAGGAAACAACACCCAGTATATCCCCAAATGATATTTATTGAATTCTAAAAATATGGCATATCGCATGCTATTAATATGAAAATTAAGACAAACGTCATATATAACTAAAGTTCTTCTAAAGGTAACATCTATTCCTTTTACGTTAAATGTAAAAGCTCAAAAACCTTCATAAAAATTGCATATCAATACATCATATAATGAAACTAAATAACATTTATCAACAAATTAACCTTTATTAAAGTGTAGAAAATTTTAAATTAAACTTACATAGTTACAAAATAATATAACCTTAGAAATACAGAAAATTAAATTTAAAAATTTGTGTTGAAAATTAAGCAACTTATAACCTCGTAGTTATATATAAATTATGACATCTACTCAACACTTGAAAACAATTAAGTGAAAACATAAACTAAAGGTTTTCTCTCCCATCCCCCACTTTAAAGTGTACAATGCCCTCATTGTACTGAAAACAAACTATCAAAGATGGGATAAAAACAAAAGAATTGAGAACAGAAAACTCCCCTGAAATAATGTGCGATTTAATGAGCAAAATTAAATCGATCAGATGCGCTCATAAAGCCTTAGGCGAATTTCGCTGAACTTACTACCAGCATCTCATGCGCGCAAAAAAAAATTCTGGGAGATCAACCAACAAACACAATCAGATAATACCAAATTAAGCGTCCTAATAAAATAAAAACAAACCAACCTAAAACTACCAATCCAAACATACTTAAAATCCTACAAATAAAAACAGTTATAATAATAATAACAAAGATAATGTCTGAAATCATAAACCAAATAGGATGAACATCATCCTAATCACTGTCGTCTTCCTCCTGGCTCCTGTAGGGATGTGATGGTCCTGGCTGCTGTGATGGTGGTGGTAGCATGAACTCCTGCGGCATCTGGTAGTGAAATGGCTGGTATGGCAGATGGCTAAAATCAAACAACTGAGAAAAGAGGCTATCCTGATAGTCCAGATGAGCACTGATCTGATGAAAATGTTGCCTCTCCATAAGCTCTTGCTGATCAAACCGCTGAGTGTGATGGAGGTCCATCGGAGATAACTGATGTGATAGATGATCAAACTATACAGCATACCCTCTGCTACGGCCACGAACCGCGCCTCTGCTTGCATCACTACTACTAGCATCTCCTCTACCCCCAGGAATCCTAACATGTCTGGGCTGCAAAACTTGCCCCCTCTGAGTGGTAGCAACCCAATAATACATCTCCACATCACCTCCAATAAGAATACACGGCTCAATAATATCAAGGCCCTCAAGTTATCATGCCGTCAGCCAACCCATCCCAGGATGAACAGTAGTACATAACCCAATCTGGTCATAAACTGGCCACCACACAGATTACTCGTTTCTCTCGTACCTGTAGCTCTCTTAGACATCCATTTAGCTAGTCTCCATAGCACATTCACCAATCACTACCTCACAATCGCACTCAGATAAAACAAATCGGGTTTGGAAACCTTTTCAGGTCCCTCCCGATGGCCCACAATAGTGAAAGTCAAAAAATGGTGAATCAGACGGTGACAAGGATCTCTAATAGCTCGATAAGACGGAGACCTAGTACCATACGCACCCTGAGCAATGCTCTGCCATTCCTGCTCTATCTCTAAAGAAGTAAGCTTCTTTACTGCACCCGCTGACAAATGCCTCAAAAAATTTTGGTTATGAATCTCATTGGGTTCATACAACCCAACACCTATAGCAAACTCTACCAATGACATCTGTCTTGGCTGCCCGCCAAGCTGAAACGAGATGGAAGGAACCCCAGTCAGTCACCCTGCTCTCAAATCTGAATGTGCTGTAAAACTCAACCACAGGCTCTCTGTATATGTGCTCCCTGATGCTAAAGATGTTGGAATAGTGTCCAATATCATAACTAATTGGTAAGTTCATCATTAAAAGTGGAGTCCTTTTTGGGTCGCCCTCAATGAACAGTAAGAGAAATAAACAGAGAGATAATATTAATTGGAATTAATATTATGATTAGTTTATTAATTGAATATTAATTAGAAACTAAAAGAACAGAAGATTCTGGAAGCAAGGATCCAACCGCCGGTTGGAAGGTTCAACTGGCGGCTGGAGTCCAAGGGGTTAAACCGGTTGAACATGTGGGTCCAACCGCCGGTTGGAAGGTCCAACCGCCGGTTGGGATTCGGTCCCACATCGGCCATGGGATGAAACCCTGGGCCTCCTCCTCCCCCTATAAATAGGGACCTCCCCTATGCTTTTAGGTATCACAGAATTGAATAGAGTTCAATTCTTTCTCTCTTTCTCATTTCTACTCCTTGTAAGAGTTTACACGACTTAGAGTCGGGACCCTAGGAGTTTGGGAATTTCTCTTAGTTCTTGGGTGTGAGCCATTAGAGGTGTTCTGGTTTGGGCACCGCCTCCAACTAAGGAAGCTCTACGAGATCGTCTACGCGTGAGAAATTGGTTTTCTCGAAGGTTAGTATTTTCCTAATTATCTTGGTTATTTTATTGCTTTTATTTATTCAAGTTAAGATCCCTTAAGGTTTAGTTTCCTAATTGCCTTAGATTAATTTTTTTTATAATTCCGCTGTGCATATTAATCTAGTTAGGGAATAGAAAACCCAACAGTGGTATCAGAGCCTTAGCTTGATAAATACTAGCATTTAATTATCTGCAATAGTATGTTGGTAAAGATAAATTGAAAATAGATTATCTAAATTGGTAAACAGAATTTACACTTTATGACCCTATATTTTGAATTGTTTTAAAATATACCCTCAAATTTTAAAATGTTTTAAAATAGAACCGTAGACTTTAAGAGTTTAAAGAGAGACATTACATATATTATGAGCTATAGTTATATGTATCATTAAATGTAAATATATCGTCAGTCAATTGATAAATCGGCTCACCTATAGTGAACAAACTATAAGAGAGGTATAAGGCGGGTAGCTCAGCTTTCCTAAAGAAGTCAGGTTTTTAATAGGCTTCGCGCTGACCTGCTTCTCCGCTTCTTTGTGCGTTCAATGGAGTTACCGAGGACTTTTGATAGGATGATGTGAAGATCAAAAGTATGACCTAAAAGTACTAAAACAAAATCCCATTCTAGATACTAAAATGTGAATAGTATGCTAACCCATGAAAACCGCACATCTTTCGTATGGTCTATTAATGGAGTGTGTGTGGTTTACCGGCACATTAATATGAGATCATATTGAGAGGTGATGTGGAACTCGCGATTCTCGAGCGTACTCGGGCCGGGGACCACGCAGGTTTTGCATGGTTAAGTTCACCATCTTGTTCATGATCCTCGGCATACCAGTCATGAATGGTAGATGAGCATATCCGAGATTAACATGCCATTGATAAGAATCAATGAATCTCAAAAGAACTAGGAGTTTCATAGAGAATGAAATTGACAAAGGCATTGTCTACCTAAAATAAATTCGCAATATGATTACGGCAAACCTTTTCATAAAATGAATCTAAAATATGGATCCTATCCTTAATTTTGTAATTGGGTAATTAATTAAGGAATATTCAAACTAACTAAAACTGTTTATCTTATAGATGTCTTCTACAAATGGTAATAATCCTCCCGTCCCCAATTCCGCACACAACTCGAACTTCTCACTTCTCTCAGTTCTTGGAAGGGAAAGACTGAATGGTCCAAACTATATGGATTGGATGCGTAACCTAAGGTTTACCTTGAGGTACGAGAACAAGGAGTATGTTCTCGATGAGCAGATTCTCGTGATTGATGAAGATTCAACCCAAGAAGATATTGAGGCACACAAGAAACATTATGATGATGCGAGTAAAGTGTCTTGTATCATGGCATCCTCCATGAGCCCCGAGTTGCAAAAGACTTTTGAGAATACTTGGGCTTATGAAATGAACCAACAGCTTAAGGAAATGTTCCAGGCAAAGGCGAGCAAAGAACGCCTTAATGTGGTTAAGTCACTCATGGCTTGCAAACCCAAACCTGGAGCATCTATCTGTGCTTTCGTCTTGGAGATGAAAGGGTACTTTGATAGGTTGGAATCATTGAATATGATGTTTGACATAGAGTTTTCCATTGCCATAATTTTGTCTTGTCTGCCAGTTGTCTACAATCAGTTTGTAATATCATATCAGATGAATATGAATGAGAGAGAAGTCTCAATAATGGAACTCCATAATTTTCTACAAACTGCTGAGCAAGGAATCAAAAAGGATGATGTATCCTCTAACTCAGCAGCTCCTGTGTTGGCAATTGGTCAAACTGCAAAGAAAAGAAAGAGGTCAAATTGGAAAGCAAAGACTACGAATGGAAAGTCCAATCGTGGGTCCAAAAGAAAGACCGATTCTGATATTGCACCAATAAATGATCCGAAGGAAGCAGTGTGCTTTTACTGCAACACTAAGGGGCACTGGAAATGTAGCTGCCCAAAATACCTGAAAGACCTTGAAGAGGGCAAGGTTGAAAAGAGTGTTCACTCAGGTATGTTCATGATCGAACTCCATAATACTACAACTTCTAATTCGTGGGTTCTGGATACAGGGTGTGGTACTCACATTTGCACTGTATTGCAGGGTCTAAAGGAAAGTAGAAAGTTGAAGCATGGGGAACTTAATCTAGTCATGGGAAACAGAGGAATCACGCCTGTTACCGAGATTGGAAAGTATGAGCTCGTGCTGAATTCTAGAGTTAGGATAGATTTGAATAATTGCTGTTATTCGTCAGAAATGACTAGAAATATTATTTCATTTTATGCTTTGTTTAAGGATGGTTATCGATTTTCATTTGATAATGAAAATGGTGATATTTTGGTTTATTTAAATGGTTGTTTTATTTTCAAAGCTTCTCCTTACAATGGCATATATGAAAATGTTGAATGTGTTAGCAATTTGATTTTAAATATTGATTCATCTAATGAGCTTGATAAATCCAAATTGTGGCATTATCGTCTTGGGCACGTAAACAAGAAACGCATCGGCCAACTCCTAAAGGATGGAGTGTTGGAATCATTCGACCTCAAATAGGATGATGTATGCGAATCTTGCTTATTGGGCAAGATGACAAAATCACCATTCACAGGGTCGTGTGAAAGAGGTGAAGGACCCTTGGACTTGGTACACACGGATGTTTGTGGACCATTCCGATGCGCCACAAAAGATGGAAATCGGTATTATGTTACATTTACTGATGACTACAGTAGATTTGGACATGTCTATCTGATTAAGCATAAGTCGGATACTTTTGAGGTATTCAAAAGATACCAAAGCGAAGTAGAGAATCAATTGGGCAGAAAGATAAAGGTTCTCCGATCTGATAGGGGAGGAGAATACCTTAGTATCGAGTTTCTCGATCATCTTAGAGATTGTGGAATAGTTTCACAATTGACTCCTCCTAGAACACCACAACTTAATGGAGTTGCTGAGAGGAGAAATAGAACCTTGTTGGACATGGTTCGGTCTATGATGAGTCGGGCTACACTTTCGATAAGTTTTTGGGGTTATGCATTAGAAACAGCCGCTCGCATCTTAAATCTTTTACCCACCAAGAAGGTTTCAAAGACACCTTATGAGATGTGGAAGAGAAGACATCCTTCTCTTGGTCACATCAAAATCTGAGGTTGTGAAGTTTTCGTTAGACGAGAAACTCAGGACAAACTAGACTCTAGTTCTGAAAAGTGTCTTTTCGTCGGTTATCCACAAGAGTCATTTGGATATCTATTCTACAGACCCGCGGATAATGTGGTCTTTGTAGCTCGAAGAGGAGTGTTCCTTGAGAGAGAAATGATATCTAAAGAGGACAGTGGGAGTAAGATAGATCTTGAAGAAATTCAAGAGTCGACCGATGAAGAACCTACAGTAAACACTGACGTTCAACAAGAGGTGGAAACACTTATTGAACCTGAAGACATATCCTTACCCGTTCACAGATCTTGTAGAGTTAGCAAGCCTCCTCAGTTCTATTATGGTTACCATGTAGAAGAAGAGGATAAAATTAGTGATGGTATACTAAATGACTTAGATGAACCTGCTAACTACAAGGAAGCGATGGCAGGCCCTGAGGCTGCCAAGTGGAAGGAAGCTATGAAAAGCGAAATTCAGTCCATGTATGACAACCAAGTTTGGAATTTGGTTGACACTACACCCGGTCTTAAGACGGTGGGTTGTAAGTGGATCTTCAAGAAGAAGACCGACATGGATGGGAAAGTACACACTTATAAAGCTAGGTTGGTAGCGAAGGGCTATACTCAAACTCACGGGATTGATTATGAGGAAACCTTCTCGCCAGTAGCTAAGATAAAGTCAATTAGGATTATGCTAGCCATAGTTGCGTTTCATGATTATGAAATTTGGCAGATGGATGTCAAAACCGCCTTCCTTAACGGGAAACTGACAGAGGAGTGTGCAAGCTTCAAAAGGCTATTTATGGACTTAAACAAGCCTCTCGTAGCTGGAATCTCTGCTTCCATGAGAAAGTCACAGAGTTTGGATTTTCTAGAAGCGAAGATGAGTCCTGTATATATGTCAAGTTCAGTGGGAGTGTCGTAGTCTTCGTAGTATTATATGTGGATGATATACTACTCATAGCAAACGATGTCCCAACATTACAAAGTGTAAAGGATTGGTTGGGAAAATGTTTCGCTATGAAAGACTTGGGAGATGCAGCATATATTCTTGGTATAAAGATTTATAGAGATAGGGCGAGACGTCTCATAGGACTTAGCCAGGACACATACTTAGATAAAATTTTGAAAAGATTCAAAATGGAGAACTCTAAGAAAGGGAATCTACCCTTACATCATGGCATTAAGATCAGTAAGGATCTTTTTCCAAAATCTAAGGAAGAATCGGATAGAATGAGTCGAGTCCCATATGCTTCAGCTATAGGATCGATCATGTATGCCATGACGTGTACGAGACCTGATGTCTCATTTGCTTTGAGCTTAGTGAGTTGACATCAGCAGAATCCTGGTGAAGGTCATTCGACAACTGTAAAGAATATTCTTAAGTATCTGAGAAATACAAAGGAAAGGTTCTTGGTTTATGGTGGAGAAGAAGAACTCAGAGTAACGGGTTATAGTGATGCAAGTTTCCAAACAGATAGAGATGATAGCCGTTCACATTCTGGTTGGGTATACTTACTGAATGGGGGAGCGGTGACATGGAAAAGTTCCAAGCAAGATACGGTGGCAGACTCAACGTGCGAGTCTGAGTACATAGAGGCTTGCGAGGCTTCAAAGGAAGCCATCTGGTTTAAGAATTTTATTTGAGATCTTGGAGTTGTTCCAACGGTTCAAGACCCCATTGAAATATTCTGTGATAATGAAAGTGCGGTCGCCTTGAGTAGAGAACCCAAGGATCATGGAAAGTCAAAGCACATTGAGAGAAAATACCATTTTGTTCGAAGGAAAGTAGAAGAAGGACACGTGATTGTGAAGAGTATAAGATCAGAAGATAATCCGGCTGATCCATTCATAAAGCCACTTGGAAAGTCCAAACATGATGAGCATGCTAGGAGCATAGGCTTAAGAGATAATGTAAAGTTTTAGTTGTTAGTTTGATTTTGAAACATTGTAAACAATGATGGAAATTATAATAGACTTGGTGATTAAATAATGGAGATTTATTTATTGGAAGGAGTTCTGCCATTTACTATTGTTTGTTATTGTGTTTCAGTTTTGCATGTTTAGACACCACTTCCCGAGTAAAACAGATTTTTTTTATTCAAACCTCCTCAGTCGTTCACACTCCTGGAAGTAAGTGGTGAATCAAGACTGTCATGGAGTGTTAGTAGATTTTCTATGGAGATTAGACATCGCATAGAGAATGCTGCAACACTCATGGGTACTTGATGGGGATTTAAGTATAGGAGAGACCCGCACTCATGGAAGTTACTTCATGGATTGAAATCACGAGTAACTCTGAGATGATAATATCCTCTATTCTTAAAATGGAGATACATTGAGTTTCTAGTTTTTCAAGTCTGGTATACTTTAGTCTATTCAAACGCTGTGCGTAACTGCCAGTCATAAAGGGTATGCTAGGTATGACATGATGAGTTGACTAGTACTATGTAGTCAAAACTTATTTTTTCCTTTTTGCCTAAATGGGAAAAGCGATATCTTGGGCCCTCTGATGATTAAAGATTGACTCTAAAGTGCTAGGCCTGGCCGAGACTAAGTTGATGGTTCAATAGTCTCATAAAGTCAATGTAATCGGAAATCAGAAAATCTAATCATGAATCTTGAGATTGATTAAAATCCATGTCTCGATTCATATGATATCAGTAGAACAAAGGAATAGTTGATCACTTATCTAAAGGGCTAACTCTAAGATAAGAATCAAAGTTCGACAGTTGCGTTGGATGGCACACTTTGCTTAGTTAATGGATAAGCTTAGACCAATAATAGTTGATGAATTGTCCAAGTGGGAGACTGTTGGAATAGTGTCCAATATCATAACTAATTGGTAAGTACATCATTAAAAGTGGAGTCCTTTTTGGGTCGCCCTCAATGAACAGTAAGAGAAATAAACAGAGAGATAATATTATTTGGAATTAATATTATGATTAGTTTATTAATTGAATATTAATTAGAAACTAAAAGAAAAGAAGATTCTGGAAGCAAGGATAAGGTTCAACCGGCGGTTGGAGTCCAAGGGGTTAAACCGGTTGAACATGTGGGTCCAACCGCCGGTTGGAAGGTCCAACCGCTGGTTGGGATTCTGTCCCACATCGGCCAGGGGATGAAACCCTGGGCCTCCTCCTCCCCTATAAATAGGGACCTCCCCTATGCTTTTAGGTATCCCAGAATTGAATAGAGTTCAATTCTTTCTCTCTTTCTCATTTCTACTCCTTGTAAGAGTTTACACGACTTAGAGTCGGGACCCTAGGAGTTTGGGAATTTCTCTTAGTTCTTGGGTGTGAGCCATTAGAGGTGTTCTGGTTTGGGCACTCGCCTCCAAGTAAGGAAGCTCTACGAGATCGTCTACGCGTGAGAAATTGGTTTTCTCGAAGGTTAATATTTTCCTAATTATCTTGGTTATTTTATTGCTTTTATTTATTCAAGTTAAGATCCCTTAGGGTTTAGTTTCCTAATTGCCTTAGATTAATTTTTGTTATAATTCCGCTGTGCATATTAATCTAGTTAGGGAATAGAAAACCCAACAAAACATCCTATACCAAGCATACGAAACAAATCCGATATTGCCATCTGCAAGTACATAGGGTATAGCCAGCAAATTCCTAATTGTCTCATGGCCCGTAGAAAATCCATTCCTTTCAACAACCCGGTCAAAGACATTCCAGTCAACCGCATCAAAAACCTCAATTGGCTGGTTAATGTTCTCAGCCCAACTTTCCCTAAACCGGTATCTGGTGCTCTCCGAGTAAGAGTCGTGGAATGTAAGGTATCTATGAGACATTAACAGAGGGTTTCCCAATACTTTTCCTCCGCATGTTCTTCTACTTGCCATTATAACTGCTCAAAAACAATAAGTATTAGTGGATCATGTAATAGAGGGTTAATAAAAAATTGGCAATATTTCGGCTATAAAGTGGACAATCCCCCACTGTATGTTAGCCTAATCTACCGCAATAATCACAATTCACAATCCCTACTATTATGAAAATCATATAATACTCAATCTTGCAAAGTGATATACTTATTTAAATTTCATCACAATTGTCGATGCAAATACGATATATATAATAACTTGGTACCACATGAATGTATGAATAATCACTGTTCATAATTACTAAAACTCGAGCCTTAGTAACTAACAACTACTCATACCGTTCATCATGAATTATTAATATATGCATTTTGATACAATCACAAAACAACAATTCATTAACACATCACATTCACAAATACTTGTGTACCAGACAAAAATTTGCAAACACAATCATCCCATCAGAAACTTATTATCATTTCAAATCAATAACATAGCAATTGAGTAAATATACCAATCCACATTGTATAACCAAGAACAGATATTTAAAATCACACAAATAGTTCAACACATTACAAAATTTGACATGGCAATCCTTCATATAAGTAACATAACACCATAATTAACCCATACATTCCAAAAATCATGCTCAAATCCGAAACCCCCAACTTTCATTCATAACCCCTAACGAATTTAACTCAAAAATTACGCAATGAAAATTAAAATTGCGAGTCATACCTTGAAGAGGGAACGTTAGGGGTGAACAAAATGTAAATAAATGGGAGTGGAAGTGGCCGGAAGTGATGGTGTGTGTGTGGTCAGCCGCGGCAACAGAGGGGAGCAATGGTGGTGGTGAATTTTGTGGTTAAAACTGAAAATGAGGGGATGTAGCCGTTTATACCATTTTCGATCCATACGGCGGATGGAATAATCCATCCGGCATATGGATTATAAGCCTTGGTCAACTGGGTTAATGAGCCCAGTCAACAAGCCCGATGGCCCAACTAATCCATCCGGCGTATGGAATAATCCATACGGTGGATGGATCGTTTTTTAGAACTTTTTTTCAAAATCGATTTTTAACCATTTTTTCTAAGTTCATCACTAAATATAATTAAATACCAAACCTGGAGGATAATCACAACTTCAAATCTTCACAATTCCACACTAAATACATAAATAACACAAATTAACAATCTATAAATAAAAATGCATAAGCTTCATTCACACACAAAATAAATGTTCAAAATTCAATCACACAAATAATACTCGAATTCGAAATAAACAAAATGTCAGAAATCCAAAGCAATGATAAGAAAAATGTAAAGAATGAATTAGTGCATGGGATAGAGATCTAGGAAACGTTCCATTAGTCGGGCAACCACATTTTCGACTCCATAACCAAACGTCAGAAAATTAGCCAAGTGCTCAGTAGCAATAGGCTAAAGATAGATCAAATCCCAACTGATTTCTTTTATCGCTTTATTATTTTCTCCCTCATGTGCCAACACCAATTTATCATCTTCCAACTTATATTCACGGTCGGGGTTATTCTCTTCTACCTCGCTCATAAATTCCAAACATGCATCTATTATTCCATGGTGTTTTCCCATCTGTGGACTTTTTCTCAAGTATCTCACCCGTCTTTCTATCTTTTAAAGGACCACCACCTGAATGTTACTAAAGTCCAACCCCGATTTTCTTAATATCTCAACGATCCTCGTGTAGATTTCCACCATTCCAAAGTGGAAATGCTCCCTTGGGGTTAAAATCTCATCCACTAGTGCTCCCAAATCCTTCACCAAATAGATAGCTAAATCAACCTTACTATCTGGATGAATAAAATCTGAGTGTGGTCTTCCTCTTTCTTCAGCAGCTAAAAGCTCCAACTTAGATACCATTCCTTGAAGATAAAAGTGTATTGTGTCGGACACTACTACTCGGTGGGGGTGTTGGATCTCTCAGATGGTCATCCAATTGTAACAATCTCATCAAAGCTCTCAAACTAATTTCAAACACTTTATCAGCTTCTGAGCTCGAATCTCTAGTAAGTTGATACAATGCTCCAATCATGCGGTTAAAACACGTTGTCTGACTAGCTGAATACGGAAATGATGACTGCCTCGGAATTTCATAAATCTCGATATGTTGCTTTTTCTGTTGATCAAAGAATGTCTGCTCAGCATCAATCCTCGAGTCCAACTCATCCTCGAAATTTTTCAGCTCATCAACAAACCGTTGTTCATACCCAAATTGCTTAATTAAATCTGCAGCATCCAATACCTCTTGGATCAACACTAACTGATTATCCAGGAAATACATAGTAGACTGCCTTATTATTTCCGTAATAAACGGACAATCCCATCTAAATTTCTCGATAGCATTCAACAATTCTTGACATGTTGAAGTGATAGGAACAGCCTTACGACCTAAATGAGTAAATGATGGAATAGTGTCACCAGAACTAGAATCAGAACTATCATTGTTCATTCCCCTGACCATGTTGTAATTGTTGGCATCGCTTTCAAAACTTCTCGACATTCTGATTACAACCTAAATAATAAATCTGAAATACAAACACCACTAACGAAAAACAAGTTAGTACACACAAAAATAAATAAATATTAATAACATATACACAATTTAACAAATAGAACTCCAACCGGCGGATGGATTTCCATCCGCCGGTTGAAACTAAACCCCAAAAAGTTTAACCAAATTAAGAGTAATTAGTTTCACCAGTTTATCAACAAAAGCTTATTATCACGATTAATTAAACTAATTTAACAACTTTTTACTAAAACTCTATTAACAAAATTAGAAATACAAAATTTTATAAGTACTAAATCCTATTTAAATAAACAACGCAACCGTTCCCCGGCAGCGGCACCAAAAACTTGATGCGTGTGAAAGCGTCTAGTTTTATTATTTATAAATGGAAATACCTTATTTATACTTTTCACACAACCAGGCAAGAATACCTGATCGAATGCTAGTATAGATTTGGTAAGACCGAGTCGATCACGGGAACGGTAGTTATTTATAAAAATAGAAAATAATAATTAATTAGAAAACAGTAAATAAGGGGTCGTTTGAGTTCCGTTCGAACATAAGATTTTTAAATAATAATTAAAACTAGATAAAAACTTTAAATTAAAATGATAAATAAATAACAATAGGAAGGAATAGTAATTGTATAATTAACTTCATTCAGATTCATATATCCCGATTCATCGCATATTGATTATTTAATTGTGATTTCTGTTAAATCAACTTAGTCACTAATCAAAGATTTTAAATTGAATGTAAATTAGTCTCCTGTTCAGGTTAACGAATTCCTACAATCTAAGGGTCCACATTAAACACTGATCCAATGTCACAAGATTATTAGTCTATTGTGTGCTTTACCCTAAATTGTGCATTAAACATTCATAACTTATTATAATGAACTCTAATGGTACGAATCAACAATACCCAATTATTTCCTATTGACTTGTTCACCTTAAAGTGCATAGATCTTATTATCTTAACCTATCAGATTCAACGTATTTAGTAATAGTTAAAATCCTAAAATTAATAACCATCAATAATTAACAATTTCAAAGGAAATCAATCTCTTCGTCATTATTAATCACGTTAAGAAATAATCACTAGCAATCACCAATAAACAAGGTTCTACGAGTAACATAATAGTTTTCAATCAAATAACTTATTCAATACACAATATTTATCGTTCAATAATCGTAATCCGAGCTTAATCAATTACACAACTACTTAAAGTATTCAATTCATCATAAGATAAGTAAAACTCAGATTATAAAATACCAAAATCATCAATGATATCGAATAAACGAAAGTAATACCAAATCGAAGGATGAACCACTCGAAACTAGAGTGAAAAAGCTTCAATCTTGATCTCTCGTGCTTCCAAAATACTCCTAAAGTTCGTAAATATACTTTTGGAACCGAAAACAATAAACCCTAGCCAAATATCTATATATCTCTCTAATGGTTAAAACTGCCGTTTAAATAGTTTCTGGAAAGTGATCCATACGGAGGATGGATTATTCCATCCGGCGTACGGATTGAATATAAGCCCAGCCCAGTCCCGCGTAAGCCTGGGCCTTAACCAATTGATCCATCCGGCGTATGGATTATTCCTTACGGCGGATGGAATGATTTTTCCAGATTTTAAACTTCTTTTCCTGCATTCAAACCATGCTCTTTCCAACTTTTATTCCAATCTTCAAAAATGCACCATTTGACTCGTTTATTGGCCACTTTTTGTCTCTTTTCTCATAATCCTTCATTTCCACTGCTAATTGCAAATATAAACGAAATTAATATATAAAAGAAACAATTTGCAATAAAAACACGTAGGAATCGGGATGAAATACTATGCAAATATAGTACTTTTACACACTTATCATTTTGTGAGTAATTGCTTGTATGTTTGCCATGATTTAGATGGTTAGAAAAGTTACATTAATTCTATCCGTATAAATGGGAGTTGTTATACTTTGTTATCAGTCAAGCTTATCCTGAATATAGACTTTATTGTTAACCCTTTTTAGTCCTTCACGTGACTATTTCCCTTAGGATAGGAATTTGGAAACCCAAATACTACGTAGATATAGTCATTTGTGTTACAGTGTGAAACTATGAGACTCCGTAAAATGGCACTGTACTTCGTATAACATTGTAAACATATTGTGTGGAGTACAAATACGTGGAAGCTAAGGAAATTCTATTGGATCATCTCATCCTGATTACCTAGAAGCCAACCTTCTAGAACATGGTTTAGGATACATAAAGTTGTGGAAATGCTAAGCCTTAAAAGTATTGTACACTGATGTCGTGTAAACGAGGTTAAGTTTTAAGAAATGGAAAGAACCTTACTGACTATTGGTGCGTGTGAAAGTGTCATGTTTTATTATTTATAACTGAAAATACCTTATTAATACTATCACACAACCAGGCAAGAATACCCGTTTGGAATAGTATAGCTATGGTAAGTCCAGGTCGAACACAAGGAACACAGGAACAATGTTATTCAGTTAAATTGGAATTATTAATAAAACAGTAAAATAGGGGTATGTTTTAGTTCCGTGCGAACGTTCAAGATGAACTAAATAACTAAACCAAACAACATAAAACAAGATAAGAGGAACAGATAAACAATTGGAGATAGACATGTAATTAATTAGAGTCTTCACACTTAGATTCATATTATCCTATTCATGTGTTTTGATTGTCTGATTGTGATTTCTTTCATATTAACTTAAATACTAATCAAAGAATCCAAGGTAAATGTATATTAGCCAACGTTCCGGGTCCAACTAATATCTACAATCTAGGGTTCCACATTAAACATCGATCCAATGTCACAAGGATGGTTCTCTATTGTGAGCTTTTCCCTAGATTATGCATTAAGTATTCACGACTTGTTACGATTAATCCTCGTGGTATGACTCAACAATACCATCTAATAATTACTTATTAGCTCATTCATATTAGATTAACTAATTACTATGCTCTTAGCCTATCAAACTCAATATATTTAGCAATGATCTTAAACCTAAGTCCATAACCATCAATAATCAATAGTATCAAATGAACTCAATCTCAATAATCCTATAGACCACGTTATGTATCAATTAATAATCACCAATAAACAAGGTTCTACGAATAACGTAACAATCTTCAATCGAACAATTCATTCAAAACACGATTATAACCTTCAAACATTCATAATCAAAGATTATATAACTAAGCAATATACATAATCTAATTCATCATTCACTTATACAAAATCAGTTTCAAGATCGCAAATAAAACACATAGACGATGTTCAGAATTGAAATCGGAAGATGATACGCAAACCAAATCGTGAACCGAATGAATTAGAATCAATAGGATGATCCTAGCCTTTTTTGCCTTCAAACCGCCATCAATTTGCTCCCAAAATGGGGGAAAACCCCTGCTTGTCGGCTGTTATTCATTAGTTTAGGGTTTGTGAAAGTTGTGTTTTAATAACCCTAAAATCGGAACTGTATGGCTGGAAAAGTGATCCATACGGCATATGGAATTTCCATACGGCGTATGGATGTAAAAGCCCATAAAGTCCAGCCCGCGTTATCTTTTTTCAGCCCATTTTCAATCTATATGGCGTATGGATATTCCATATGCCGTATGGATGCAAATCTAGTCCAGGGGGTAAAAATGAAAGTTGTAGCCCTGCCTGTTAGCTAAATTCTCCAAGTTGAATCACCCCAATCGGAGTTTGTATGAAGAAGTTATGGCCAAAATACTAATGCATAGCCGAAACTCAGCTTTTACACTTTTCTTCATTTTCAGCTCATCTTTCGTTTTCTTTCCGATTCAAGCTTCATATACACCTATTTCAATCCAATCTTACCTATCTTCACTCTCTTAGCTTCTTTTCTTCACGATTAGCTCATTTTCTATTTCTTTTCAATCCAAGGTCCGATTAAACTCCTAATTGCAAATATGAACGAAATGAGTATCTTATTCATATAAAATGCATTCGAAATCTATCAAACACGGGGTAACTTAGTACTACAATATAGTACATTTTGACGTTTATCAAACATCCCCCACTTGAATCCTACTTGTCCTCAAGTAGACTATCGATTTAAAACTTATAAACGACAAAATTTAGTAGGCAGACAATGGCGCATATGGACTTACATACAAGCTAGCATTTCGCAAACCAAATTTTTAGCTTAAAAATAACTCAACATTAAGATTTAGCTATCAAGAAACTCTTCTAGGAAACCCAATTTTCTCATGCATTATTATTATGTATACTAGATGGCTCACAATGATTACCGATATTGTTGTCCACCTAAACAATCTATACTTAGTTAATTGAGCCTGACTTATCATTATTCTAGCAGCTTTACCCTTGATTCACAGTAGCAAAATACCCTCATACATATAACGTGTTAATATTGCACATATTATGTATATCCAATTAAACAATCATTTTTCAAGTCAAGACATTGGTGACAGGTTTGTGCCTCAACACAACAGAGCGATACAACTTGACTTTGGTTTAGCATAATAACTTTTTAGTCAAACCATTGGTGGCAGGTTTGTACCTCAGTACAACAGAGCAACATAATTTGACTACATTTTAAAATCTTGAGTTCGTTTAAACTCTTTTTGCTCTTTTTCATTAAATATACTGACGGAGACCAGGTCTGTACTTATGTACAATAGAGGAAACAACACCCAGTATATCCCCAAATGATATTAATTGAATTCCAAAATTATGGCATATCGCACACTATCATATATAAGAATTAAGACTAAAGTCATAAATTGCTAAAGTTTCTCTCAGAATATCGCATACTTCTTACATTAATTTTATCTAATAACTCAACAACTTATACATAGATTGCCTATCAATACATCACATGATGAACTATCTAATATGTTAAAATTTAAGTTCAAATTATCCTTTAAATTTCCTAGATTTGTTACAAGATTTTCTAAATTTAAAGAGAATACATTTTTAAAAGAAAAATTTGGGTTGAAAAATGACTAACATAGAATGCCTTACACCTTTAGTCTACCAATATTTATCAATTTATAACTCAGGACAATCAAACTTCTTTTCCCCATCCCCCACTTTCAATAAAGCAATGTCCTCATTGCAAAACAAAGAATCGTAAAATAGGGAATAGAAAAGAAGTAAACAGAAAACTCCCATGATCTTAAAGAAAAAATGCTTTCTGGATCTGATTATAAAAATATACAACAGCACACTTCCGTAGGCATCATGGTTGCATTTAGCATATGCAACAAGCCTTTAAACCCCTCGGTATCCCGAGTGGACGAGTTATAGTCTCGTGAGGATTTCCAGGGAACACACCCACAAAGTTCAAAACTGCAAACAAAAACAAGAAAACAAAAAGTAGAACAAGAAAACAAAATATAAAATAACTAAAAGTTAAAACTACTTATTAACAAACAGAGCAGACAACAAAATCTTGTCGCAAAAACAGCCCTTCCAACCGCCGGCTAGTGCGCACGACCACCGGTTGAGAGTCTGTGCCAACCAAATTCAAAATCTTCACTCCATTAAATATTAAACTATATAACAAGCATATACATATAATTAACATATAAACAATTTTATACAAAACATTTTTTTTTTATAATTTTTAAATTTTTAATTTTGTTGTTTTTTTTTTATAAAATTTTTTTTGTTTTTTATTTTTTTATTTTTTTCATAGTTTCCAACTTAATCGAATAAGCACCCGTTCCCCGATAGAACATCAGTCCAACTGGTTAAGTGTTCCCCGACAGCGGTGCCAAAAACTTGATGCGTGTGAAAGCGTCATGTTTTATTTTTTTATAACTGAAAATACCTTATTAATACTATCACACAACCAGGAAAGAATACCCGATCGGAATAGTATAGCTATGGTAAGTCCAGGTCGAACACAAGGAACACAGGAACGATGTTATTCAGTTAAATTGGAATTATTAATAAAACAGTAAAATAGGGGGTACGTTTTAGTTCCGTGCGAATGTTCAAGATGAACTAAATAACTAAACCAAACAACATAAAACAAGATAAGAGGAACAGATAAACAATTGGAGATAGACATGTAATTGATTAGAGTCTTCACACTTAGATTCATATTATCCTGCTCATGTGTTTTGATTGTCTGATTGTGATTTCTTTCATATTAACTTAAATATTAATCAAAGAATCCAAGTTAAATGTATATTAGCCAAAGTTCCGGGTCCAACTAATATCTACAATCTAGGGTTCCACATTAAACATCGATCCGATGTCACAAGGATGGTGCTCTATTGTGAGCTTTTCCCTAGATTGTGCATTAAGTATTCACGACTTGTTACGATTAATCCTCGTGGTATGACTCAATAATACCATCTAATAATTACTTATTAGCTCATTCATGTTAGATTAACTAATTACTATGCTCTTAGCCTATCAAACTCAATATATTTAGCAATGATAATAAACCTAAGTCCATACCCATCAATAATCAATAGTATCAAATGAACTCAATCTCAATAATCCTATTGACCACGCTAAGTAGCAATTAATAATCACCAATAAAAAGGTTCTATGAATAACGTAACAATCTTTAATCGAACAATTCATTCAAAACACGATTATAACCTTCAAACATTCATAATCAAAGATTATTAAACTAAACAATATACATAATCTAATTCATCATTCACTTATACAAAATCAGTTTCAAGATCTTAAATAAAACACATAGACGATGTTCAGAATTGAAATCGGAAGATGATACACAAACTGAATCGTGAACCGAATGAAGTAAAATCAATAGGATGATTCTAGCCTTTTCCGCCTCCAAACCGCCATCGATTTGCTCCCAAAATGGGGGAAAAACCCCTGCTTGTCGGCTGTTATTCGTTAGTTTAGGGTTTGTGAAAGTTGTGTTTTAATAACTGTAAAATCGGACTTAAATGGCTGGAAAAGTGATCCATACGGCATATGGAATTTCCATACGGCATATGGATGTGAAAGCCCATAAAGTCCAGCCCGCGTTATCTTTTTTCAGCCCATGTTCAATCCATACGCTGTATGGATGCAAAACTAGTCCATGGGGTAAAAATGAAAGTTGTAGCTCTGCCTGTTAGCTAAATTCTCCAAGTTGAATCACCCCAATCGGAGTTCGTATGAAGAGGTTATGACCAAAATACTAACGCATAGCCGAAACTCAGCTTTTACACTTTTTTTTATTTTCAGCTCATCTTTCGTTTTCTTTCAGATTCAAGCTTCACATACACCTATTCCAATCCAATCTTGCCTATCTTCACTCTCTTAGCTTCTTTTCTTCACGATTAGCTCATTTTCTATTTCTTTTCAATTCAAGCTCCGATTAAACTCCTAATTGCAAATATGAATGAAATGAGTATCTTATTCATATAAAATGCATTAGAAATCTATCAAACACGGGGTAACTTAGTACTACAATATAGTACATTTTAGCGTTTATCAACTATACACAACTCAGGCAAGAATACCTGATCGTATAATAGTATTGTATGGTAAATCCGAGTCGAACACTAGGACCGGATGTCAATTATGAATAATATGGAAATTGTTGTATAATGAAAACAGTAAATGAAGGGACGTTTTAGTTCCGTTAGAACAATTGACTAACAATTATGAAATGTAATTAGAACTTTAAGTTAAATAATAAAGAGAAATACTTTATAAAACAATTAATCAAATAAAAACACTTGATTCAAATGATGGAAGAAATGTATTCACTTAGACTACTTTCCTTAGATTCCGATTATCAGTTTATCGATTTGCTCAAACATTGGATTTTATTGTGACATAAATAATGAGATAACTCCTTTTCCGAAGTAAGTTAATCTAACACAATTAAGAAAGACACAAGGTTGTTTTCAACACGCTAATTGTTCAACTAACGTTGCCCACCGAATTGTGTTCTAAATTAAACATACGCCGTTTATGTGATTTATCCTTATAACTTGAATCAACAAAGTCTATAGTTAATTAAAAATATCTTGCTCATTAAAGGTTCTTACCAATTATTCATCCTAGCCTATCAAACTCAATATATCTAGCAATAATCATCAACCGCAACCAATAATTATCAATAATGTACTATTCAAAAGAAAATCAATCTCAATTAAATAATAAACCATGCTAGGTAATCGCAAATAACCAATTAATAATCAAGGATCATCAAATAAACACGTAAACATTCATAAAATCCAAAATATTTTGCAAATCAATAATCAAACCATCATCTAAGCAAATACATAAATAGTTTAGCCACTCATAACTTTACAGAAACTCAGAATTCAAAATGAAATCGAAATCATAATCGAATGAAAAAGAAAAGTGTTTTCAAACCGAGAAACCGAAATAATGAATAACAACCCTTCTCTTGTTGTAATTGCGTTACGACTTTCCGTACACCAGCAAAACATGATCGTATAAACTAAAACAAATTATAAACCCTAAATTCCACAATTAGTTTTCACTTTCCCCTAAATTATACCACTAATAATCGATCATTGTTCTTTCTCGAATCAGTATCTGTTGTATCTGTATCGTCAATCTTGTTGTTAATCGTACCGACTAAAACCCTAGGTCACCTTTTGTAATTTATCCATTTAGGGGTTTTGTTTGTTCTCACCATGGATTCGGAAGATGATATGCATGATGCGAACGATGTCGATTCTTATGATGAAGATTATTATAGCGGTGATGCGATGTATAGCGATGATGATAATAATGATGGTTATGAGTTTGTTGATAATGATTATGACGCTTCGGATGAGACTTTGGTTAGTCGGCTATAGGTATACTGAATTGTATAATTCTATCAATTATATATTTAATTTTGAATTGCATAATTCTATCAATCATATATTTAATTGTTAATTTTTATGTGTGTGTAAGTATCTGTTTACTTGTAATTTTATGCAATATTGAGTATATTGATTCAATGCTCTAAGTTGGTTGTATGTTAAAGGATCATAAATATGTAAAAATGTTATCTTTAGAATGTAATTTGATTCAAATCTTGTAAGATATAATATGTATATTACATATAAAATTCTGTATAATGTAGGTAGGGTGGGTTAATGGTTTAACTTAAAGGTCGCATTAAGTTTTAAATTAAATTAATATATATAAGTTTGGGAGTTCATTAAAATTTAGAGTAATTAATTAGCCACTCCATTAAAATACATCCTCTGTCCTATTTTATTTGTTCATGGTCTCATTTCGGGTTGTCCCAAATAATGGTTCACTCTAAAAGTGTTTTCAAACTGAGAAACCGAAAGAATGAATGAACCAACAAAAACCTTTGATTCTCTAAGCTTTTAATCCTTCAAAATGCTCCTGTAATGAGGTTGAAATGATTTCAAATTGGTCGGAGAGAAAACTAGGATGATAACCCTAAAAATGAAGTGAAATTAGGGTTTTATCACATTCTGTCGAATTAATCCATACGCCGTATTGAATTTCCATAAGCCGTATGGATGCAAAAAGCCCACGGTCCAGGCCCGCGTAATTGGCAGCCCGGCTCACTCAATCCATACGCGGTATGGATTTTCCATACACCGTATGGATGTAAAAATCTAACTTTTCATCAATTCGTCTTCTCTTCTTCAAGCTTCAAGCTTCAACTTTTTAACTCTTTTCTTCAACATTAGTTCGTTTCCTGCTTCATTTCCAATTCAAGCTCCAATAAACTCCTATATGCAAATATGAACAAAATAAGTATCGTATTCAAATAAAATGCATAAAAAATCTATTGAATAAAGGGGTAATTAGTACTATAATCTAGTACATTTTGGCATTCATCATACACCGTAAGTATACTTAGATTTATACAAGTTGTGGAAATACTTAATGCAGTGTACACCGTAAGTATACCTAGGGATGAACGTCTGATTGTAAAGGAGGGTCTAATTCGTGATGGAAGTACTTGAGCTTAAAATGTTTGAATAAGGAATTCTGAAAAGAAAGCGAAGACTCGCCAGTAGTCTAAGATGCTTAAATAACTTAATTCCACTTAACCAACAGTTTAGAATAACAAAGTAAACAACCAACACACAATTAGGTAATAATATTTAGATGTAGGTGTTAAGAACGGTTACAGTATTCATAATGGCAATTTGTACCTCATGCATACACCCCAGAGTTATTTCCAGAGACTCATTATTCCGTAATAGGGTAGTTGAGCAAGGGTCACTGTACCGTCACAAGGGTAGTGTTGGGGGGGGGGGGGGGGGGGTTAAGCAACCTAATCTAATCAGAATCATGATAACCTAGGTACTCAGAGACATACTAATTTAGAACCGAAACTAAATAAGTAGGGTCCTAGTGTTTACACCTAAGTTTATATGTCTGTTAGCTAAATTTGTCCCCAATAATCGTCATTCTAACAATACGCTATCCTAAATCATGGTGAACCACATCTTTGTTATCCTTAAGTATTACATATATGCTAGCCTCCCTTTACTTTTATGCTTTCTTAGTTTTTTGTAATTTAAATAACTAAAAACCCAAAAACAATTACCTTTCAATCTTTCAAAACCCTAGCTTAAATTACTTAGTTGTCAGAATTAGCTCTGTTTCAATTCTACCGTCGTGAGGAACGACAATGGATCATCCTTACCGCATACTCATTCATACCCAGTATTAGTAAGTAGGACGGAGGTTTAGGCTCCCCTGACATTTATAAATTTAAAACCACCACTGGTACCGCGCCTAGTGGAAAGGTCTGCAACAACGGGAAGTGATTCCTAAAACGACCAATGGGTGTGCATCAAATTTGCATTTAAAGAAAAGAAATCAGGAAAACATGACCCTCAATTAATATACTAGCTCCAGTCACCGACGTGGTAACAGGAACCATCTTACCATCACCACCAGTTATCTCTACCTCAAGAGGATTAGAAATCACAGTGGGGGTCAATTTCAGTTTATCACAAAAGAAAACGGATATAAAGGAACAATTTGCTCCAGAATCAAAGAGAACACGTGCTGGCACTGAATTAATAAGAAAAGTATTAGTAATGATGTCATCTGTCCTGGCAGCTTCATCAACTCTCATCTGGAAATCCCTACTAGCTGCTGGTGGGGGATTCTTCCGCTTCCGTCCAGAAGATGAAGACCCCCTGACCAATCCCGACCCCTGCCTTATAGCCTCTCGACACTTCCCCGCTCGATGACCCTCCTTTTGACAGTTCCAACAAAATTTCTAGGATAATAAAAATCCTTAATATCATGTCCAAACAACCCACATTTAATACATCTGGCAGTCTGAGGAGTACATGGTCCCATATGTCTGGATTTACATTTATTACACCATGTGGATCTGTCAGCCGAACCACCACTAAAATTTGATCTCGTGTTCTGCTGGTTACCCTACCATTTCTTTTTACCCTGATTACCCGAAGAATCACTTTTTGATCGTTGCAAAGCCTTTTCTTTATTATGTATATCCTCAACCCGAAAATCACTATCCACTGAACGAGCTAAAGTAAAGGCCTGGGAAAGTGAACCTGCCAATCTCACTGTCGTACGTTAACTTGGTGGTAAAGTTCCAACAAAATGCTCCACTTTTGTTCTGTCATATGGGACCCACTATTGCACAAATTGCAACTTTTCTGAAAACTGATTGATAAGCTCATCAATAAACATGTGATCAGTCATTCGGCAGCTCCATGAACTCACGCCTGATACGAGACATATCAAAATCAGAACAATATTGCTGACATATCTCATTATAGAAATCCTGCCATCTAATAGACTCTTTCTGTTACTGAGTCAGAGCCATTATAATAGATTCCCACCATGTAATCGCCTGACCCTTCAATAGCTGAACTGCATAAGGAACTTTAACCTCTTCCTCGCATCGACAAACTTCAACCTTTCTCTCACTATCCCATAACCAATCCAAGGTAACTGAAGGGTTAGAACTTCCATGATATTTTGAAGGTTTACCATCCATAAAGGTTTTAAGTGAAAAACCTTCTTATGTTGTTGTGGTGGTGGAAATACAAGTATCGGATAACCATAAGGCCCTGAAAATGCATATGGAACTGAAGTCTGATAAGAAGTACCATAGGGCTGCTGCTAAGAATAAAATGGCAATGATGTCTATGTTGAGAGGATGATACCAAAGGAGGTGGAACAGTGCTCATGGCAGGCTGCTGTGACTGTACATACTGCTGAGAAGATCCGACCTGTTTATCTTGCAGAGTCCTTCCCCAGAAACCTCTGAGTTTCTGTAATTCATCCTCTAACTGCAGTATATACTCATCCATGTTTGTATCCTCACCAACTGAGAATGAAGTACCAAACTAACTATGTCTCTCTGTCTGTGTCTCTGGAGGATGGGCATCCGATTTAGAGGAATTATTGAGGGTACTAGTCGGGTGCTCATTTTCTACCATATCTGTATCCAAAACAACATCTCACGACTTGTTAATTGTTAGTACATAACATACTAACCAATTCCCATACAGTAACTAAATCCCACACCCTAGAATATTTGACTTAACATGAATCCAGATTTGGGATTGAACAACATACTAATGTACAATTCGCACAAATCTAAGCTCTGATACCAACTTATAACACCCTATAATTTTATAACCATTTTTTTAATATCTAGTATTCGGAAGCGTTGGTCAAAAACACACAATATTCATCTACATTATATATATATATATATATATATATATATATATATATATATATAAAGTCATACTATATCAAAACCAAAATATATCGCACTAGGTGTTATAGCAAAACATTACATCACGGACTTAGTAAAATAATCAGTAAATGACTGGTCAAACATTCCATCCAAACAAAAGCTTCTTGCCCAGCACGTTATATCAAAAAACCATAACCTGCAAGAAGTGAGAGATTATATAACCAACAGTAAAACTTAGCATAACAAATTTGTTTATAGCAAATAATTGTAAACACATTGCGTCAAAGAGGATTGGTGGTTCTTGAGGTGCCCTCTTGCCACTGTGGCCCTCCAAGAACACTTAAAACCAACTGTAGACCAATACATAGATTAACTAATAGCTGGTTGATATGTTCACACATCACATGTTCCTATAAACAACATATGTAAAAAGACCCTATGTTGGCCAAACAATAGCAACCAAGCCCAACCAGTTTTGACCTCTGAATAAATCACATATGCACAATGGCCACATATTACCTAATCCATAATTATCATGGCAGACTAAACATTCTATCAACAGTAGTACTACGTTTACCCGTTGTAACCAAACTTGTTACAACTAAATCACACTAAGAGTTACAGATCCACTCACCTGATAATCCCAGCCCAAAACCTCAGAAGTCTTATATTACTGAGTCTTGTGCTGATCTGAGAATAAAATCAATTATAAGTTAGTAACTCATTTTATAATGTATATAACTTAATTCAAGTTCATAACATTAAACAAGTAAGTATTACATAATTTAAACCCATAGAAAACTTATACATCACAAGTACCTAAGCTGAAACAAAAGTCACTACAAAACATAGGTTACCCGCCGGGTAACAAAGTTCCTGCCGGCTAACCATAGTAACCACCGGATACTAGGTGTAGGCATCGGGTACTCGGTTTTGGGTCACTTTCTGCCAAAACCATGCACTAGTACCCACCGGGTACCTGACTACCGGCTTTTCCTGGCCCATTTTATTCTTTTACCCGCCAGGTAAGGGTAGTACCCGTCGGGTACTTCCCCTTTTCCAACGACCTGCAACCTGATGCAAAACCTAACCCGAACTCAAACCCCAAACAAAAACAAACTCGGGTTCTGCTGTAACTAATAGCTCAAATAATATCAAACAAGTATCATATAACATCAAGTAATCACCTTCAAGCTCCAATTTCATTCCTATATCATGAACCTATATAATTTGTATCAAATCAAGGGTAAAAAATAATAATTTAAAAGAATCAAACTTACAACTAGATTATGAGGAATAGGTGATGATGCTGCTAATGAACTAGAATCAAAACCACACCAAGTTGATTGTAGCTTCAATTTTCTTCCATAATGAGTTTAGTTGGTGTAAATGAGAAAGAGTAAGTAATTTGGGAAAGTTGGGATAAATTGGGTCGGCTCACCCCAACCCAGTATTCATTGAAAATTTACCCCTTTCTAAAAATCTATTGTCTAGAAACTAAAAATCATTTATGATTCCAACTAATTTATTTTTTCGTACAACTATATTAATTTAAAACAGATAATTATTTACCTGTCATAATAAATCATTTGACTTTTACCTAACATTCTCAAATAAACATAATATAATAAAATTATTCCTAATACATTAAATAATAATAATTTAAAGTTAGAAAATTTACTGGATTACCACTAGACCTTACGGTGGGTGTTATACCGTCATCCTGAATCTACTTCAGGTATATCAATTTATCTAAAATTTTCTTATTTTGTTGTCTACCTTCTAATCTTCTACGATATTCTGTACTTTTATAAAAATCTATGATATAGTGGGGTGTTATAACGTTTTGTAGGATTCATGAAGATTAGGTGATGTAAGAGACATTGAATATGTGGTTGTGGTTTGAATCATTTACTGATTTAAAAGGTGCATGGTTTTTTTTTAATCAGAGGCCAGCAAGTAAAATTTAAAAGGTTTTTTTCTTCTATTTGTTTAACTCATTCAAATGTTATATTTACACCTTCTTCATCCTTTTACTTTTTAATTCTTATCGATAATCCAATTGTTCAGTACAAGGCATAGTACGACTATCTTTATAACGAGCCAAAAGGTTGCAGACTTGCGGTTACTAATATTCTTTTGCATAGTACAACAGTCTTCATAATATTTTTTCACACTTGGTGTTTGATGAAATGTCTAAATGAAAAAGAGTTAAAATTGTAGTAAAAGGTTATTTGGTTGTTTAGGTTGTTTTGTTTTATACAGAGTAAAAGTATAAGATTAAGAGAATTTTGAATTTTATGACTTTTTCAACTTTGAGAACCGTTGTTGGAATACTGCTATTTTTGTGTTTCTTTAGGGAACCATACCAAGTTCAGCCTTTAGTCTATGATATGTGAGGGTATATGGGTTTTAATTTCATAAATAAATAAAATAACATTTGTGTTTGTATTCTCGTGGATCCTTCCATCTTAATTGCATAAACCATACTTAAGGGTCGGATGGGGAAGGATAATATATTTCTCACGTTAATGATATGCTTTTGCAATTACTTGAAATTACATATAGATGATGACTGAGAAAATTTTCATTCTTTCTTGATCAGGTTATGCATAAGATGTATTAGACGAGACGGCAATCTGAAATTGCTAAGGTAAAAATCTCCTAAATTTTACTATGTTGTTGCATAAAATTGCAAATCGATCTGTTGTGGACTAAGAGTTTTGCTGTTAATTATCAACTTTGATAGAGGTATTTCATCAGCTTCTTAATTGTTATGTCTGGACATTCACTTTTGTTTAGTTAATGTTTCAAAGTCTATAATAGGGGTGATTTGGTTGTCAAGCAGATGCTGCACCAGTAAGGATACAAATTTCATCTTTTAACATTATGTGACACCGGACAAATTAGGACTAATATTAGTGTCTAATCAATGTGTTAATACATGTAATTAGTTTGGTATTAGACTAATTGTATGTATCATTTTGTATATTTATATATACACACGTACGCGATTAATTTAAATCGTGCATTATTACTTCGGATGGAATCCGAAGACCTCAAAAATGGATGTTGGTGAGCAAATTTTTTAAATAATATGAAATTATTTACTAACTCATTATATACTATATATTATTCGGATAATATATAACTGTATCACGTATCGTATAAAATAAATCGTATGTGACAAAGTGCACAATTCATGCCCGACAAACGAAATAAACCCAATTTATATTTTCACAACTCAAAGTGAAGTATTTCAACTAAAAGCATTGCTTAAAAATATTTGAATTTGACATTAACGAATAACAAGATATTAATACGTAAAACCGATTAAAATACATTGAAACAATATGGTAAACGAACACCGCACAGAGCACAATTTTAGGGAACAAGATTTGGGAGACCCACACCCTTGGTGGGACCCCATAGCCGGCTTAGGCCTCCCCCCAAAATGAGGATCCTATTTTTGACTATAAACCACAAACACCCTCCATGTTTTCTTCATTCAACAACAACCTCACTCTCTCTCTAGCTCCCAATTCTCTCCCTCCTCTCTCTCCATAACCGGTTCCCATCACCACCCCACCTTCCATCATCAACCACCATCAAACACCACCATTTCTTGATGAAGGAAAGCAAGGAAAAGGAAGAGGAAACAAAATTCACCTCTCGTCCCATTTTCGGTTTTAGATCATCATTTCGTTGTAAGAAACCTCTCTTTCTCTCACTAGATATGCTTGGTTAATGTTCAAATACATGTATTATTGTCCATTTGACAAGAATATGTCCAAATCAAGAGCTAAAAATCATTTTTCATATACATATAACATAACAGTTTTTTGTCCTAGAAAAATGACTTCACTCTTTCGTCTATAACATGAGTTATAGACCAAATAAATACATGAAACTTGAACCAAAATCTTCCTTAAGATGTTGACTACAAAAAGTTCTTTTTTGGCTTGGTCTATAAATATACAGATTTCCTATAAAAATCGATTTATAAACAAAGGTTTAATTTGGCCGAAACTGGACCTATAGTCCTTTTAGATTATATTTACCTAACCAAACGAGCTCTAAAAATTGCGTGAAAATTCTGTAAAATACTAGTGATGTAGATGAACATGCTTAATTTTCCACATATTTTATTTCCAAGTAAAACTTGTCGAACTTGGACCTTGAATCAGGCTTATAAAAATGGAAAACATATATAAAGTATGTTTTGGTAAACATTTTAAAAACCGACACTTCAATTTACCATGAAATGAAACGATAATTTTTATAAACTCTACAAACATATTTTAGATTTGTGTAAAAGTGTCGGGTCAAACCGAGCTCGTTTGACCACATTGCCGACACTTGAATACCTGATCAGCCTCTTGTGTCGCAGGTGGTCCAAAGCCATTGAAACACAAGCCACTATGTCGCAACAAATAACTATGATGTAACCTGCGATGCCACACTTATGTAGCAACCCCAAATTTATAATGCAGCGGAAGTCAACATGGGGCGCTACTAATCCAATATCATAACACATAATCACAAGCAAACGACCTCTAAATGAGACGTTTGTAGAAAATAGTTACATTTCATAGTTAATCATTTGAAAACATATTATTTTCGATACAAAAGTTGTAATTTCCTAGAGTCCATGCGTAAGGCGGGAGATTCTATTACATAATCGTAATATACACAAGATAATGCTAAGAATCTCCGTTAATGCAGTTATGTTGAAATCATGCGACTCTAGCTATGTCTGGGAGTAATCCTAATCCATATGCGTACCTGAGAATACATGCTAAAAAGGTCAACACGATTTTGATGGTGGTGATGTTGATGTTGCCGAGTTTTAGTTTTTGAGAGAGATGGAGGTGAGGTTGAGAGAGATGAGAGAATTTGAAGTGGATGTGTGTGTGAAATGAGATAAATTTGGGGAAGAAATGGGTTTAAAAGGAGTTGGGTCATGGGTCAGTTTAGGGTTGGGTTCGCGGGTCTGGGCCGACCCAACTTGGGTCTCGGGCTCGCATGTTTGTATTTCCGAATATCGTGTTATGTCTCGTAGTCGGTTAATCACCAAATCTTTTTAAGATTAATAAATATGTTAAAGTATATCCGAAAATTCGTATAATATGTTATCGTAATATATTATAGTAAATAATGTTTGTTTGGATAATTTCCCATTATTTATAAGTTTTATCACCAATGTCCATATTAAATAAAGTCGGACCTCGTCCGGTTGATAAGTGTATGATTTAAACAAATCGCGTATGCGTGTATGTAATTACACAAAATATCACGTATATTTAGATTAACACAAAACTAAGTACACATAATTTCAAGTAGTTTAAGCACTAATCACAGTCTTAATTTGGCGGGTGTCACAATCTCCCCTTGTTGAGAGAATCTCGTCCCAAAATTGAGCTCAAGTCGTATGAGTAGAATCTGTGAACAGGTGTGGGTATTTCAGTCGCATTTGGTCTTCCCGTTCCCAAGTAAATTCAAGACCGCGCCTCGAATTCTACCTGACCTTAACAATGGGAATATGACTCTGTTTCAGCTGTTTGACCTCGCGGTCCATGATTTCCATAGGTTCCTCGACAAAATGAAGTTTATCATCGATTTGTATTTCGTCGAGCGGTACAATCAGTGTCTCATCAGACAGACATTTCTTCAAGTTAGAAATATGAAAGGTAGGATGCACGCTACTAAGTTCGTTAGGTAGCTGCAGTCGATACGCCACTGGACCAATTCTCTCGAGAATTTCAAATGGTCCAATGTACCTAGGGTTCAGTTTTCCTCGTTTTCCGAATCGAATGACACCTTTCCATGGTTCCACCTTAAGAAGTACCTTGTCCCCAACTTGGAACTCAAGGTGTTTGCGTCTCACGTCAGCGTAACTTTTCTGACGATCACGTATGGCTTTCAGCCAGTTTTGGATACCAACGATCTTCTCTGTGGTTTCGTGAATGATTTCTGGACCAGTGAGTTGGGTATCTCCCACCTCAGTCCAGCAGATAGGTGATCGGCACTTACGTCCGTAGAGTGCCTCAAAAGGTGCAGCCTTAATGCTGGTATGGTAGCTGTTGTTGTATGAGAACTCACACAATGGTAAGTGGTTTTCCCAAGAAATACCGAAGTTAACTACGTAGGCACGTAGCATATCCTCCAGTGTTTGAATAGTTCGTTCGCTATGGCCATCAGTTTGCGGGTGTTAAGCAGTACTCATATCCAGATGAGTACCGAGAGATTTTTGTAATGATTGCCAAAAGTTGGAAGTAAAACAACTGTCCCTATCCGAGATGATCGAGATAGGTACACCGTGTCGTGAAACAATTTCTTTGATGTAGATGCGAGCCAAACGCTCCATCTTGTCAGTTTCTTTGATGGCTAGAAAATGGACAGATTTCGTGAGACGGTCTACAATCACCCAAATGGTATCGCAACCGCTCGAAGTTTTTGGTAGTTTGGTAATAAAGTCCATGGAAATTTGCTCTCATTTCCATTGAGGAATTTCAGGTTGTTGGAGCAATCCCGAGGGTCTTTGGTGTTCGGCCTTAACCTTGGAACAAGTTAAGTATTTACTGACGTACATGGCGATGTCAGCTTTCATGTTAGGCCACCAATACAATCCTTTGACGTCGTGATACATCTTGTCAGAACCAGGATGTATAGAGTATCGAGATTGTGAGCTTCAGCCATCACTGAATCTCGCAAGTTTCCGAATTTGAGTAACCATACCCGGTTAGAGAAGTACCGAGTTTCATCAGGATTGATTTCGAATTGTTTATCCATGCCTCTCAAGGCCTCATTAATGATGTTTTCAGGTTTGAGTGCTTCGAGTTGAGCGGAAAGAACTTGGGTGATGAGATCGTTGTGGATGGTAATACTGAGGGCTCGGACACGAAGGGGTTTCACTCATTCTTTTCGGCTTAAGGCATCGGCAACTACGTTTGCCTTGCCTAGATGGTATTTGATTTCGCATTCGTAGTCACTAAGTAACTCGACCTAATGATGTTGCCTCATGTTTAGATCCTTCTGATCGAATATGTGTTAGAGGCTTTTGTGATCGGTAAAGATAGTACTTTTCGTACCGTAGAGGTAATGTCTCAATATTTTCAGCGCGAATACCACGACACCTAATTCTAGGTCGTGTGTCGTATAGTTTTTCTCATGAATTTTCAGTTGTCGTGAGGCATAGGCAATGACTTTTTCCCGTTGCATTAACACGAAACCAAGTCCTTGGTGTGAGGCATCGCAGTAAACTATGAAGTCATCGGTGCCTTCGGGAAGGACAGGATTGGTGCACTGCAGAGTTTGTGTTTTAGTAGCTGGAAGGCTTACTCTTGTTTGTCGGTCCAATCGAATTTCTTATCTTTCTGAGTCAGTGTCGTTAGAGGAACAACTATTTTTGAAAAGTTCTCAATGAATCGACGATAATACCCAGCGAGACCTAAGAATTGTCTCACTTCGGTTGGAGTGGTCGGTGACTCCCAGCCCTTGATTGCTTCAATCTTGGCGGGATCAACATGGATTCCCTGGCTGTCAATGACGTGCCCAAGGAATTGAACGGTTTGAATCCATAACTCACACTTAGAGAATTTGGCATATAACTCTTCGTGTTTGAGAAGTTCCAGAATGGTTTTCAGATGCTGAGCATGTTCCTACTCATCGTGAGAGTAGATCAGAATGTCATCAATGAACACAATGACAAACTTGTCAAGATATGGTTTGCACACCCGATTCATAAGGTCCATGAATAATGTCGGTGTGTTGGTTAAACCGAATGGCATCACTTGGAATTCGTAATGCCCATAGCGTGTTCGAAAAGCTATTTTTGGAATATCATTGTCACGAACTCGGAGTCGGTGATAACCTGACCGTAGGTCAATTTTTGAGTAAACACTCGAACCCTGAAGTTGGTCGAATAGGTCATCGATTCTAGGAAGTGGATACTGATTCTTTATGGTTAGCTTATTCAGCTCTCGGTAATCGATACACATGCGGAATGATCCATCTTTCTTTTTCACGAATAAGACCGGAGCTCCCCAAGGCGAGGAACTTGGTCGAATGAATCCTCTATCCAGGAGTTCCTGTAATTGGTTAGACAACTCCTGCATTTCGGAAGGTGCTAAACGATATGGAGCTCGTGCCATGGGTGCAGCTCCCGGCACAAGTTCGATTTGGAATTCGATTTGTCTGGGTGGCAGAAGTCCAAGCAAGTCCTCAGGAAAGACTTCCGGGAAATCCCGCACGATAGGCACATCCTCAAGTCACTTCTCCTCTGAATTTTTCCCGATGACATGTGCGAGGATGTCTTGATACCCCTTTCGTAGGTATTTTCTAGTTTTCATGCACGATACAATATTCAGATTCTATCTACCGGTCTCCCCTTGTAGGACTAAGGTTCCACCGGAGACGAGAGGTATACGAATGAGTTTGTCATAACAGACGATTTCAGCTCGGTGCTTGGATAACCAATCCATACCGACGATAATGTCAAAGCTGCCGATCTCTACAGATATCAAATCAATGGAAAAGAGTTCGCTCGAGAGGTTTAGTGTACAATCACGTATAATGCTATCAGTCTCAATCAGATTGTTGTTAGCTAGCTCTATAATGTACTTAGCATCTAAGACAGTAGGAGTGGTGTCTAGCAAAGGGCTAAATTTCTCAGAAATGAAGCTTCTATCGGCACCGGTATCAAATAATACCGAAGCAGTAAGGTTGTTGAGAAGGAACGTACCTGTTACAGCATTCGGGTCTTGTCTGGCTTCCCCAGCCTTGATAACGAATGCTCTGCCGCGAGCAGGGTTGTTGTTTTTCAGCTTAGGGCACTCACTCTTGAAATGCCCAGAATTTCCGCACCCAAAGCAGGTCTTTGGTGCGTTGGTGTTAGGGGTAGGAATGTTGGCTCGGCAATCCTTGGCTAGGTGTCTGAACCATTTGCATTTGGAGCAAGGGCAAGAACCATCATGATGACGCTTACATTTAGAGCAATAAGGTTTGCTCCCACTGTACCATTTCTTTTCTGCAGACCCCGATGAATAAGCCTTAACAGACTCGGGCTTTTTGTTGGTGGTTTGGTTGGATGAGTTGGGATTTCCTTCTCACTTGCGTTTGTTGTTTCTTGAAGATGAAGATATGGTTCTACGGCGGATAGAGTTTGCCGTCAGTTAATGAGCCATACGAATGACGCTCTGAATAGTTCCTGGTTTGGATGAAGTCACCAGGTCTTGAATCCTGTCGGGGAGTCCATCAACATATCTCTCGATCCTCTTGTACTCGGGATCAACCATGGATGGGCACAGAAGTGCCAGTTGATGAAAACGGTTGGTGTAACCCGTGATGTCATCACCCTGCATCTTGTGGTTCCAAAATTCTACTTCTAGCTGTTTCAATTCCTCCCTGGGACAATACTCGCCCCTCAGCATCTTTTTCAACTCCTCCCACGAGAGTTTGTAAGTAGTAGCAATGCCCACGGTCTGGGCATAGTTGTTCCACCAGGTAAGGGCGCTGTCGGAAAAAGTACAGGCAGAGAACTTGACCTTGTCCTCCTCGGTGCAGTTGCAGATAAGGAATACGGATTCTATTTTCTCGATCCAACATACTAGACCAATCGCCTCTTCAGTACCCTTAAACTCCAAGGGTCCACAGCTTCTGAAATCCTTGTAGGTGCAAGGTTTGGTAGTAGGAGTGGGGGTGGTGTTTGTGTACACAGTATCATCACTTCTTCGTGATTGTTCAGCGGCTAAAGCTTCAGCCACCCTTCAAGATACAAGTCGGTTGATCTCGGGGTCAGTGTATGTTTGCTTCTTTGGCGGCATGGTTTTCTAATAAAAAGAGATTGAAGAATGTGTAATGTCTCTAATAGGATAATTCTGATCATTGCAAATGTAAGTATAAAATGGCGGTAATATACTACATCACAATATAATTGTCGACATGGTAGAACGATGGGATTAGATAGTTGAATTCGATACTGATTCGAAATGTTACATAGTTAGGATTTTTACAAAAGATTTCCCGAGAATTGTTACATCCGGTCGAATTACAGAGTCTTACACGAACGATTTAGGGAGATGCGTGAATTGTTTCCCTTGGAGTGGTTGGAGTAGGGGTTAGCCTTAGGCGAGCTAGTGGTTCTCCTAGCCACTCGTGGCACGCACGTTCCCGAACGGCGGCAGGAAGAAGTAGGTAAGGTATTCGAAGGAGTGGATGTCATTTTCTGTGGCAAGTAAGTATGTATGTGTAAGGCTTAGTATATATAGGATCTTATATATAGTAACCTAACACATAAAGAACGCCTAAGCGTTGGTCCCATTTTATCACATTCCAAGTCTGCTACCGTATACCCATTCCATTACAACCATTACGGATTTTTCATCGATTTCCCCTTAATTGTACATAGTTGATCAGGCTATGTTAAATTAAGATTAAATGATGAAACTCCCGAACCAATTATAATGAACTAGTATACAACTTATGGGTTATAGTCTAGGGTTACTAATGCAATCCTAGTTCGCTATAACTATGACTCTGATACCAATCTGTAGCACCCCCAAATTTATAATGCAGCGGAAGTCAACACGGGGCGCTAATAATCCAATATCATAACACATAATCACAAGCAAACGACCTCTAAATGAGATGTTTGTAGAAAATAGTTACATTTCATAGTAAATCATTTGAAAACATATTGTTTTCGATACAAAAGTTGTAATTTCCTAGAGTCCACGCGTAAGGTGGGAGATTCTATTACATAATCGTAATATACAAAAGATAATGCTAAGAATCTCCATTAATGCAATTATGTTGAAATCATGCGACTCTAGCTATGTCCAGGAGTAATCCTACTCCGTATGCGTACCTGAGAATACATGCTAAAAAGGTCAACACGAATGTTGGTGAATCTCACAGGTTTGTAGGTAATATCAATTTTGAACACAAGATTTTATCAGTAGTGCCCGGCAGGCGTAAATCAAGTATTTGCAATCCTGCAAATGTATGTAACTTTATAACCTTGCCATGAGGCTCATAATCGAAGCTTAACCCGTAAGTAATATGTTGCCCCCGCGACATGCTCGAAACTAAGCAAGCGTAAGTAACGAATAATAGTCGTCCGTTTATACAGAACGGTTCCTGGTAGCGCTACTACCCTGGTCGGGGAGGGTCATTTCCCTAATGAATCCATTTACTAGTGTTCGCGCTTAAGTCCATAACTAACGATGTATGATGGAGGGACTTCAGTAAATGGTAAGTAACTCATGCAATCCCGTATAGTAAAATGAGTAGTTCGGTACTTGTGTTCAAGAAAAGTAAGCAATGTATCTCACCCCGTAAGTAAAACAGTAAAAGTGAGGCTGTAAGACTCACCTGAGTCTAGCAAGTATGTTTGGGAAATCAAACAAGTAGAGCGGATGTAAGTCCGTAAGGGTGTCAGGTGTAATCCCGTATGTTGGTTCTCCGAACCCTGCAACCTTCTGGCGTCCGAAACGCACAAGGTTGTAAGTAAACAAGTAAATAAGTTGGTGTCTTAAAAGATCACCCATGCTAGTTGTCCACTCAACTAGGAAATGTCCAAGTATTTGTTTAGTAATCCGTTTGTAATTTGAAAACATATATGGCCCGTTGGTGACGGTTTGTAATAATAATCCAAAGTGTTATTATTATATGTATCGTTCTATCAAGTTTCATTTTTTTTGTAAGTGTCCGGCACTTAGTGTGAAAAGTATTTACAAGTTCCTGGATGACGGGGGTCCGGGAGCAGCGCCCATGGTAGCGTGGTCCAAGGGGCGGCAGCCCTGCCGGGGTCCAAGGGGCAGAGCCCCTGGCTAGGGTCGAGCTGCCAGGTCAGCTTGGAAAATTTTTATTTCTACTACATTGCTTTATTAAAAATCGCATCTGGAATTTAAATTCGGAAAAATCGACTAAGGTTGGCCACGGACTGAAAATGTGGTGCCAACTGAGTTCGCGATGCGAGCTGAGTTCAGCTCGCAAGGCAGTATGCTGCGAACCGAGTTGGGTTCGCAGCACAAGGTTCAGCTCGCAAGTCAACTCGCAAGTCAATTCACAAGTCAACCCGCAGGTCGACTCGCAAGTCAACTCGCGAGGGGGTTCGGTTCGCAGTTCAAAGCTCGGCTCGCAAGTCAGTTCGCAGTTTGACTTCATGAGTCAAAGTCAACTCGCAAAACTCAGTTCGCAGATCAAGGTTGCGAACTGAGTTGGATCTCGGTTCGCAGAATGAGCTGTTCGCGAATTTTGTGTGGATTTCGGTTTTTAAAGCGTTTTCAATGAGGTTTTTGGACATAATCTTGTTGGGTAAATGTCCTAGCATGTAAATCTAAGCTTTACAAGTAATTTAAAAGAGTTTAAAGTTTTCATACCCCAAAATGGAAAATGAAGAAGATGAAGATGGTGATGATACTTAAGCTTTGTTCTTGATGATGATGATGGACGATTTTGATGGTAGTGATGTTGATGTTGCTGAGTTTCAGTTTTTAAGAGAGATGGAGGTGAGGTTGAGAGAGATGAGAGAATTTGAGGTGGATGTGTGTGTGAAATGAGATGAATTTGGGGAAGAAATGGGTTTAAAAGGAGTTGGGTCATGGGTCGGTTTGGGGTTGGGTTCGCGGGTCTGGGCCAACCCAACTTGGGTCTCGGGCTCGCGTTTTGTATTTCCGAATATCGTGTTATGTCTCGTAGTCGGTTAATCGTGAAATCTTTATAAGATTTATAAATATGTTAAAGTATATCCAAAAATTCGTATAATATGTTATCGTAATATATTATAGTAAATAATGTTTGTTTGGATAATTCCCCATTATTTATAAGTTTTATCACCAACGTCCATATTAAATAAAGTCGGACCTCGTCCGGTTCATAAGTGTACGATTTAAACAAACCGTGTATGCGTGTATGTAATTACACAAAATATCACGTATATTTAGATTAACACAAAACTAAGTACACGTAGTTTCAAGTAGTTTAAGCACTAATTACAGTCTTAATTTGGCGGGTGTCACACTTATATCGCAAATGAATCCCGATGTCGCACGGTGCGACACAAACCCTTATGTCGCAAAACTCATCGCTGTCGCATACTGTGACGCAACACATTTATGTCGCACTAAATTACAAGTGTCACACAATGCGACACTTTCCTTGTGTCGCCAACTTATCAAATGTCGCAGACCGCGACACAAATCCCAGTATCGCAACATTCCCGAATTTGAATTTCCGATGCATTTCTATTGAAGCTCGACCCCAGCCAGGGGCTCTGCCTCTTAGACCCCGCCAGTGGTTGCCACCCCTTAGACCCCGTTACCAAGGGCGCTACCCCAGGACCCCTGTCATTCAAAAGCTTGAAAATACTTTTTACACTAAGTGTCGAACACTTACAAGAACCAAACCTTATACGATGATACTCGTACATGAGATACATATACTTTGATAAGTATGCAGTACAATAAATCATATAATAATAACATTTTCGGATTATTATTACATACCATCACCAACGGTCCGTACATGTTTTCTAAACTACAAACACAAACAACAACAAATATTTGGACATAACTAGTTGAGTGGACAACTAGCATTGATGGTCTTTTGAGATACCTATTCACATGTATAACCTTGCGCATTTAGGACGCCGGCAGGTTACAGTCTTCGGACATCATTGCTTGTAGAAACACTTACGCATCAGATTCAGGTGAGTCTCATTGCCCCGCTTTTTACTGTTTTTACCTCGGGGTAAGGATACATGCTCTGTTTTATGTACATGTGAACATAAGTATAAAACTCGATATACTTATTGCATATAATCATGAAAGCCCTCCACATCATAGTTTGTTTATATTGTTTTAGCGTGAATGTTAGTGTATGGTACCATATAGGATTGACAATCCCCATCCGGGTTGGAAGCCCCAACTGGTCAAACAGATGCATTATCATTTGTTCATACGAGTGTTGATTAGGAACTCGCAGGGAGACACCCTCGATTGGGCACTTGATTGTGATCCCGACACCTCAGTTAAGCTCGAACTTTGGACTCATGGTAGTAGTATACACATTTGATTGGTTTCAAACATTATATAAATCTTGTGGTTCATACATATACTTTATCATATAAACTTGTGAGCTCACCAGCTTTATAGCTGACCCTTTTAGCATGTATTCTCAGGTTCTCTCATCAATAGTAGGTCTGCACATTCAGGATACCTTAGCTCGAGTTGCATGCAAATACAAACATCAAGAGATTTTCCTGCATTTCTATATTTTGTATAATTTAGATATGTACTAGAATCTCTCCGGTTAAGAATGCGAACTTGGAACTTTTGTAATAGTTGTAACTTTTATTTAAATCAATGTATTTCGTAAAACGACGCATATAGGTGTCATTCATTGTGACTTTGTGCAATGATTACCGGATAAGTCGCGCTCCGACCCTAATCACTTCCGCACAGTAAATTTGGGGGTGCATCACGTTATTTATTTTCTGATATAATGGTAACAAATGTGTATATTCCCTTCTATAGCGAATGGTATCCTTTAATAAAGACATTTACAATTTTCAGTACATGTGCAATTGACATATTCCAAATATTTTTATTCAGTAAAGCTGCTATGAAATTTCTTGATGTGATCTTCAATAAGGAAACGTAGCACAAAGCCTTTGTTTGCTCGTCGTAGGTGTGGGAAGTCGGCTGTAATTGGTCTTGATGTTTTTGGAGCAGTTGTCATAGGGTAACACACTAAAACCTCTATCTATTGATTGTGGGTTGCCCAATATCGACAACAAACTTTAGAAAGTAGTTTTAAGTAGTTTTAGTTTTCATATAAGGGAGTCTTTTTCAATTGATATTGTTTTAAATGTTCGGAAGTTTATCTCCTGATACCATTTTAACCATATATACTTGATAGGTTTGCCCATTTTACGTTTGTTTTAATTAATGGTGGCAATTTTGACCCATTTACTTTAGCTACATGATTGTCTTAATTATTATCTTTCATCTAACTAAAATCAGTGTTCCATATTATTATTTTTCTTAAAAATTTTGTAGCATGGTGGAGATATAAATGTCAAGGATCTTATGGGGCAAACATCTAGTACTGTCCAAGGAGCGATTGATGTTGCTGACAACTCTATTTGAAGACTAAGGTTACTTTTTTTTTTGGTGAGTGTCGATGTTTGATTAATTACTAAATTGATCATTGGTTCTTGAAGACGGGGAACATTAAGATTCTTCCGAAAGGATGCCTTACTTTATTATGCTTCATTCTCTTTTATTGGTATAAACATTATGTTAGGCTCTAATCTTTCTATGTCCAATGTGATACAAAAACAAGCTTATGCCCTTTATTTCGTTTCTCTCTTTGTTATGCATATGGAATTCATACAGATTCCGCTCAGGCAATTAGGCTTGCAATATGGGTTTTTTTGGTGCACTTGCTCCAGCTGCCAGTCAGTAGGTTTCTTTTAATATTGTACATGCTAAACTATGTTGCAATTATTAGCTGCTAGGTTTTGATATGGAATTGTTTAGGTAGTAGTAGCTTTAGTTTAATTGGTTGTATTTCTTGCCAAATGAGCAATCGGTATGCGTTTGAACGCTTTTTGTAATCAGTACCCTTTTGAATTTTTTACAGACCATAGAGTTCATGAGAATTTGTGAAAGCCTACCGATAACATGTAAGATTCAACTACATTCTTTATTGTTTTAATGATTTATAATTTTTGCATGACTAATGATGTTAACGGTGTCATGTTCTAATGGAAAGACCGATGATGTTAATGCAATCACTATAATTACATTACATTTAGTAATATTTGAAGAAACAAAGGTAAGTTCTTTATTCGTTTCAGCCATGTGAAAGTACAAGTCTAAAAGTTTGAGTTTTTTTCCAATTTTTTTATTATGATGTTTTTCTTTTTCTTTCTGGATTGATTATTTGTACAATTATCATTTTGTAAAGTGATTAATTGTATTTACATTGGGTAATGGAATTATTTCTTACAACACCCAAGATACTTTCAAGTTTCAATTTAGTCAAACTGCCAAATATCATGTTGCAAGTATCATAAAGACCATGTTACAATTTTATCTTAATAAAACTCGTGTTATCATGGGTCAATAAACTAGTATATTTATAGTTGTAGGAAACCTTCTTGAATAACCTCTTAACCAATCATATTTCACCACTAAGAGATTTTTCTCTTTCAACCAATCACCATTTAGAATTGTATTTTCTAGGTAGAGATGAGCAATGACAGGTTAAAACCAGTTTTCAGTCCAGTTCAAAAAAAATTCAGACAATAAAAAATTAGTCCTCAAAAAGGCTGGACGGGTTTCAGACTGGTTTTTCTTCAAATTTGCAATTTTTTAGGACTGGCAATCCAGTTTCGAACCAGTTTCAGTCCAGTCCAGTTTTTTTTCCTCTCCGACTGATCCATTTCATGGCCATAACCTTTGAATAGTTAATCACGTTAGTACACGTAAACTATATTTAACTTTTATAGTACATGAAGTGTTCTAATGCTAATTTGTAAACATGAAGAAAATAATGATGAAAATATATGAATACTTTCGAGTCAACTATATAAAGTTCGAACTCAACTCATTTGACATTACCAAGTTCGGCTCGAGTTTTGCATGTTTTTAATAATATATGATTTACTTTATTATAATATATACATTATTTTAAATATAATATAGGAAACGGGCTTATAACATTAGATTTCAATATTAAAGTTCAATTAACCAATCAGAGTTCAGTATTTATTATTTTATTAATATTTTATTATTTTAATTTATATTGAATTTAATTAATTTAAGAAATCAATGACTTTCATGAGGTTTCATTGCTTTATCAACTTATCTTTAGCAACTCTAAAAATTATTCAATTTATTTTAACTTAATTAGAATCCATATATGACAGATATTTATATCCCAAAAAACCTTTTCCCTACTCTTTTTAGTTTTATCTTCTCCAAAATGCTTACCATCGAAAATTTACTACATACACTATCTACTTTGATACTGATTACCTAAAATATTCAAACCCCAAATATAATTACATACATCTTAACTCATAAAAAATGTTCTAACTTATTTCATATAATATAAGAATATTTATGAAATAATAATAAAAATTCATCGGGCCGTGTATATATACGATAGAATCGATTAGGATCGTTACCTTGTGCGAGCTCGATGTAAAAAACTTGATCGAGCTCAAACTCATATAAGTTCAACTTAAGTTGAGTTTTTAAATGAGTTGAGCTCGAGTAACTCTATTTTTACCACATTGCCATAAGTGCATATTATTATTACATTTGAAAACTTCAAATTTCTACAAAATTAATTTAGGACTGATTTTGATCTTTTAGAAATTTTGGACTGATTTCAGTTTTTTTAAGACCAGTTTCAGTCTTTAACTAGTTTTGGACTGAAACCAGTTTCGGCCTGGACTGATTTCTGTCTAGTTTTTAACCGGTCTTTCAACTGAAAGTAGGATTGATTAAGGACTGTTGGGCAGTCCTAGGACTGGACCGTTCTTTTTCTGGTCCAGTCTTTGTAGGACGATTTCAGTACAGTTCAAGACCTGTTTCAGTTTTTGTACTGTTTTGCTCATCTCTATTTCTAGGGAACAAGATCACATGTCCCCATATTTGTTCCCCACCTATAAAGATTTTAGGACTCTACAAGAAAAAATGGCTTTAGTAATGAAAATGTAGTTACAATTTTTATTATCGTCACTAAGCACTCATCATAGTGACAAAAAAATAATGTCGACACTAAGCAGTTACGATACTACTACCTGTAACTAATCAATCACTAAATAACTTATGACATTTGGTTAAAAGCAGAGAAAATTTTTTTTAGTAAAGTAGAAGGTTTGGTTACAATTAGTGACGAAACTAGTCTTGACTGAGATTATAAACGTTAGTCACGAAAAGATTTTGTCACTGAATTTGAGTATAAATTTGTTTGTTATTTATGGAATAATCATTGATGAAAAATATATTTGGTATGAGTCATGAACTATGTCATGTGATTAATATTAAATCTTCAATTGGTTTAATTTTTTTTATCTACGTGACTACTTATATTCTATTTGACAAAACAAAATTAATTTTGTCCACTATACGGGCCACATCGGCTGATCGGCACATCCTTTATTTATTTTACCACAATTGACTTTGGGTTGTTAAAGAAAAAAATAAAAGGCCACGCCGATCCTAGATCCGACCCGAGACCCGAGACCCGAGACCCGAGACCCGAGATCTTTATTAGGGGACAAGTTAATTAATGAGTTAATCAACTACACTCATTCTCGAGCTCAACTGCGATTATACCGCTAGGGTTCTTCGCTCCTTGCAATCAGTGATTTCCCTAATTTGAATTTCGACTTAATAGCTTTCAGTAACGATTTAACAGTAGCAATCGAACATGATTTTAAGTCATTCATCGTGATATGCAACTAGGGTTCTTCGGTTATCACGGTGAGATTCTTTAACTTATAGATTCATCTCGTTTCTGTGTTTTCTGAATTTTCGATGTTGATATATGCTTATATATGTACGTATTCCAGTTAAATAATGTTTTATAGTTAATTGCGAGTGTCTACATTTGAATTCTGAATACAAAATATATGTTACTTCTGAAGTTTATATCTTTCATTTATGTGATTTCTATAGGACGTGTTTATACCTTAGAGATTGATTATAATTTATTATAGCTACATCTAGTATAGTCAATTAACTATTCAGGTTAGTTACCCGTATTACATGAAATATCAAACAATGCTCGGTTTTCTTCTACTACAGTTCATAGATATTCTTATATTCTCTTGTGTTATACGTGGGTTTGAATGACATTTGTTGTAGTCATCTTTAGCTACTAGTATGAACATTCCCTTCAACTTTATGTATGGACTAACTTTGGATGATTCTTGAAAGATGATAATGGTTATATGATTTGGGCTGCTGATACGTTTATATGAATGATCTGCTATATCAACGTTTTCATTTTATCATTTTAATATGAATGATTTCTCGAAGTTCTCCAGCTGCTTTTGATTTACATTCATATATCGTTAATCATTTATTGTAAGTCACACTCACTTTTATAGTTTAAACATGTGCATGTTATACGTATACATATTTATTCAAGGACATACAGAACGTACACGTATTGTCTGTGAATCAAAGTCGTAAATATTGCTTTGTCTCTCGATTTCGGATTACGGTTGATAATTGTATATCTTTGGTTGTCATTTGCTCTCAAGTTATTAAATTTGATAATGTTTTTCATTACATGTTAGAAATCAGTTAGTTAACAGCAGTTTTGGTTGTGTGTTTTTTTTATTTACAGAGTGTAAATGGAGAAATTGGAAGCCAATTAGCTTTTGAGATTGCTCGAACCGATGTTTATTTCAGTTGGAACTTGACCTCTGTTGCACCCGCAACCGGTCGTTGTGGTTTCTGATGGTGATGCGGGCGCAGCAGGGGTTTTAAATTTGTATTTAGCGGGGCTTAAATTATATGTACTACCTACTCTGGTTAGTAAGCGGTAAGTATAACCTAAGATCGTTTTATGAATCCAAACGTGTGGGCAATTAAAGTTAGCACTTTCGGTAGGGAAATATTTAGGATGGAACAAAGTAGGTAGGTTTTGTGGGTTTTAAACTAAAGACAAGTAATTAAAATGCAGGAAATTAAAGTACAGGAAAGCAGATAAAGATAAATATGTGATTGTTGAGATTTCGATAATTAATATTTCAGGATGACAGAATAAATAGGGATGATACTAATGTGGCAACTAAACTATTAGGCGTAAACTCTAGAACCCTACCTGTAACGCACCACATATTTTTTTTTTTTTTTAAATCGGAAGCGCAATCCTATTTATAACATACAATAGATGACATGACGTCATCTACCAAAATCATTATACAATTCATAAGTATTAACTAATAATTTACAAACTGTTAAAAGTATATGGACAATATATGTATCAAAATAATATCAGAGTTGTCATGGTCAACTATTTCCAAGCACTCCTTGCCCAGTCCCATTCTAGTCAAAACCTGCAAGGAGTAAACAACAGGATTAGCACGAAGCTAAGTGAATAAACCTGTTACAAACAGTTTGACTTAGCTCAACATAATTAATTATCAACAATTAACACATAAACTCAACATCACTAAGAGGATCGGTGGTCCTTGTGGCGCCCTCAGACCGCGGTGGCCCACCAAGCGACACTTACGATCACTGCAGGCCAATACAGTGATTTACCGATAGCTGGTTACTACCTTTAGTCAATATGTGTTCCATTCTCAACACATGATTGTAAATCACACATTGACTAACCTGTAGTCCCCCAGCCCAACAATCGTTGATCTCCGAATCACCAAATGCCCTAAGGCGACTCATCACATATAACACGTGTATTTTATCAATCAATAGTCAACAATTCAACAATCACAATAGCAACTATGTTCACTTGCTGTAACCAAATATGTTACAACCAAATCACACTGAGGGTACAAGTCCACTCACCTGTCAACTTCGATCCACTTACTCAGCTGACTAACTCACTGAGTCTTCGGTGTATCTGTAAACACCACAAAGCAATGGAGTTAGTAACTCAATTCAACTTATTCACTCACTAAATATAATTACATATATATATATATATATATATGCATACATACAAAAGCACAACCATATTCACATTGGTTTTACCACTGTTTTAGTACCATACCCGATCGACTCACATACCTTAGCCGTTCGGCTAAAGGCTTTACCCGATCGGCTCACCTTGACCCGATCGGCTAGCATAACAAATTTTCAAAACCTTCGTTCAAAGGCCACTTTCTGTCATGAATTTACACTAATATAGCCGTTCATCTAATTTTACCCGTTCGGCTCATTGATCATACCCGATCGGCTCACCAGTTTTAGCCGATCGGCTATGAAGCTTAAACACAGAATCTGCATAGAACTTGTTCTATTTCCTGCACAAACCCTAACTCGAAATTCATACTAACACAGCTTCAAACTCAAGTTCTAATTATGCTATGATCATATAATAACATCATGTAACATCAAATAAGTATCAATATCAACTCCAAACACTAATTCTATACACAATCAATCATGTATCTAACCTAACTAAATCAAACCATGTATATTAAATAAAAGCTTCAAATACACTTACACTTTGAATGAAAAAGATGATATGAGCTGAAATCTCTGATCAATCAACAACTGGAACCTAGCAATTTAAGTTTGATTCTTCAAATTTGTGCATAAGGTTTCATGAGGTTGTAAAGGAAATGAAAATCACAGTGAAGAAGATGAAGTCGGGTTATACCCACTTTCATTACTATATCATAATATAATTATATACCCGTTCTAACTCTATTGTCTGGAACCTAAATACCAATTGCGAGAAAAAGTATTTTATTTTACTGTGACCTATAACTATTTAAAACAGTTAATATTTTACTAGTCACAGTAAATCTTTCAACCAAACTTTCTAAGTTATAATTCAAAACATATAAAACACAATATATAAATATAACAAATAATATATATAAGTAAAGAAAATTACCTAGTTACCCTCAGGTCACAAAATGGGTGTTACAAATCTTCCCTCCTTAAAAGATTTCGTCCCCGAAATCTCGCTAGACACAAATAAATGAGGGTATCGTGAGCGCATGCTCGACTCAGTCTCCCAAGTAAGGTTCTCCCCCAAACTATGTTTCCATTTAACCAAAACCATCGGTATCTCTTTCTTACGTAACTTAGTCACCTTTCTATCAACTAACTCAATAGGTTCCTCGACTAATTTCTGACTAAAATCCACTTTAAGGTCCTGTAATGGAAGAATTTGGGATTGATCCTCCATATTACATTTCCTCAAATAACAAACATTAAAAATGTCGTGAATACCAGATAATTCAGAAGGAAGATCTAAGGTGACTGTCTGATCATTAACTACCTGTCTGATTCTGAATGGACCAATATACCTTGGGGCCAGTTTTCCACGTTTTCCAAATCTAATTACACCTTTCCATGGGGAAACTTTCAGATAAACTAACTCGCCCTCAACAAAAGTAATAGGTCGACGGCGTGGATCAGCATACTGTTTCTGTCTATCTCTGGCGGCTTTCAGTTTCTCGCGAGCTATAGCAACCTTATCAGCAGTAATCTGTACAACATCAGGACCAGCAAATTGCTTTTCTCCAGCCTCTAACCAGCAAGTAGGCGTTCTGCAGCGACGCCCATATAACATCTCATACGGTGGCATGCCAATACTAGAATGATATGAGTTATTATAAGCAAATTCTATCAAAGGCAAATGAGAATCCCAAGAACCACCATACTCTAACACACAAGCTCGCAACATATCTTCTAGAGTCTGAATGGTACGCTCTGTCTGACCATCTGTCTGGGGATGATAAGCTGTACTGAGATTAACTCTGGTACCCAATTCCCGCTGTAAACTTTGCCAAAACCCAGAAATAAACCTGGAATCCCTGTCGGACACAATAGATAACGGAATCCCATGTCTCGAAACTATCTCATGAATATACAACTGGGCCAATCGAGTCAAAGAAGCAGTCTCACTGGTAGCCAGAAAATGAGCACTCTTGGTCAATCTGTCAACTATTACCCAAATCATATCGTTACCTTTCTGTGTTCTGGGAAGTTTGGTGACAAAATCCATAGTAATATGCTCCCATTTCCACTCGGGAATATCCAACTGTCTCAACGAACCATATGGTTTCTGATGCTCTGCTTTAACCTGAGAACATATATGACAAGTTTCCACAACACGTGCAACATCGTTTTCATTGTAGGCCACCAATATAAAGGTTTTAGGTCATTATACATTTTTGTACTTCCGGGATGAATAGATAATCTAGATTTATGTGCCTCTGACAATATCAAATCCCGAAGTCCCCCAATCAATGGAACCCAAATTCGAGACTGAAAGGTTTTCAAACCCCGAGAATCATCAACTAACAATTCCTTTCGTTTCAACATAATTTCAGATTTTAAATTAACATCCAATAAAGCTTCTAATTGGGCAGCTTTTAATTGAGAAATCAAATCAGAAGAAATCTCTAAACGCATAAAACATACCCGATTAGAAGATGACTTTCGGCTCAGTGCGTCTGCTACCACATTAGCTTTACCCGGGTGATATCGGATTTCACAGTCATAATCCTTAATTAACTCTAACCAACGCCTTTGTCGCATATTTAAATCTTTCTGTGTAAACATATACTGCAAACTCTTATGGTCAGTACAAATCACACATTTAGTGCCGTATAAATAGTGCCTCCTAATTTTTAATGCAAATACAACAGCTGCAAGTTCTAAATCATGCGTAGGGTAATTTCTTTCATGAGTTTTCAATTGGCGAGAAGCATAAGCAATTACCCGATCCCTTTGCATCAAAACACATCCCAATCCAGCATGAGAGACATCACAATAAACAATAAAATCATCAGAACCATCTGGCAGAGCTAAAACTGGGGCCTGACATAATAACTGTCTCAAAGTCTGAAAGGCTATTTCCTGTTGATTATCCCACTGAAATCTAACATTCTTACATGTTAATTTGGTCAACGGGCTAGCAATCTTAGAAAAGTCTTTAATGAACTTTCTGTAATAACCCGCCAATCCCAGAAAACTTTTAATTTCAGAAGGAGATTTAGGTGTATTCCAATTCATCACTGCCTCAACCTTAGACGGATCTACTTTTATCCCGTCATTACAAATAACATGCCCCAAAAACTGCACCTCCCGCAACCAGAATTCACATTTTGAAAACTTAGCATACAAATGTTCCCTTTTTAGAGTTTCCAGAACAAGTCTCAAATGATGTTCATGTTCAGACTCAGACTTTGAATAAATCAGAATATCATCAATAAATACAATCACAAACTTATCAAGAAAAGGACGACATACCCGATTCATTAAATCCATAAACACAGCAGGAGCATTAGTCAATCCAAACGGCATAACTAAGAACTCATAATGACCATACCTGGTACGAAAAGCAGTTTTAGGAATATCTTCTTCGCGAACTCGTACCTGGTGATAACCTGATCTCAAATCAATCTTAGAAAAATAAGAAGATCCCTGCAGCTGATCGAATAATTCATCAATCCTGGGTAAAGGATACTTATTCTTCACAGTTCTTTTATTCAATTCCCTGTAATCAATACACATTCGAAGAGTACTATCTTTCTTTTTCACAAATAAAACAGGAGCACCCCAGGGAGAAGAACTAGGCCTGACAAAACCCTTATCTAACAATTCTTGAATCTGAGTCATCATTTCACGAATTTCTGAAGGTGCTAATCTGTAAGGAGACTTAGCTACAGGAGAGGAACCAGGAATCAACTCAATTTGATACTCAACTTCCCTAACAGGAGGTAAACCAGGCAGCTCGTCAGGGAAAACCTCCGGGTATTCAGAAACCACCCGAACATCAAATACTGTTTTCTTTTCTAGCTTGGTATTCACAACATAGGCCAAATAGAACTCACACCCTTTAGCTAAAGATTTTCTAGCTTTCATTACTGAAATTAATGGAATATTGCCTTTTTCCCGTTCTCCGCGAGCCAATACATATGACTTATCGGAAATTGGGATTTTTATCAACTTTTTGTGACACTCAATATTGGCTTGGTTTTGACTTAGCCAATTCATACCCAATACCACATCAAAACTGGGAATAGGTAATAGAAGAAATGAAACCGGAAAATCATGACCTTCTATTGTAATATTAGCACCAGTTACCGAAGTGGTAACAGAAACCATTTTTCCAGTTGCTATTTCTACCTCAATAGGGTTCACAATTAATGAGAGAGTCAACTTTAATTTTTCACAGAAATTCACAGATATAAATGAACAGTTTGCTCCAGAATCAAAAAGAACACGTGCTGGTACAGAATTAACAAGAAAAGTACCCGTAATGACGTCATCAGTGACGACAGCTTCATCAACTGTCATCTGAAATGCACGGCTAGCAGCTGGTGGCGGATGTTTCCGCTTTTGGCTCGAAGAAGAGGAACCACCACCCATACCCGATCCCTGTCTCTTGACCTCAGGACAATCACCAGCTCTATGACCCTCTTTATGACAGTTCCAACAAACTTGATTAGGATAAGTACAATCTTTAGCTGAGTGTCCCAACATCCCACATTTAATACATCTCGATGTCTGAATAGTACAAGGCCCTGTATGTCTAGACTTGCATCTAGTACAATAAGAACTATCAGAAGTAACACCACCAAAACCAATTCTCCTACTAGGCTGTGTACCCTGCCACTTCTGCTTCCCTCGGCTCGAAGAATCACTCTGTGGCCTCTGTTTAAACTTTTCTTTATTCTGTTGTCTCTTAGCCTGAATATCACTGTCTACAGAACGTGCCAAATCATAAGCCTGGGGAAGTGTACCTGCTAGTCTCACTATGGTACGGTACTCAGGGGGTAAAGTTTTCGCAAAACGGTCAATCTTGTTTCTATCAGTCGGAACCCACTGCTGCACAAATCTCAACTTCTCAGAAAACTGTCGAATAAGCTCATCAATGGACATCTGGTCAGTGTCCTGTAAATCAAGAAATTCCTGTCTGACACGCATAAGGTTAAATTCTGAACAATATTGCTTACAAACCTCGGCATGAAAATCTACCCATCTAATAGTACTAAGCTGTTGTGGAGTCAACGGTGCAGTGATAGAATCCCACCATGACATAGCCTGACCCTTTAGCAACTGTACTGCATACTGTACCTTATCTTCTTCCTCGCAATGACAAACATCAAGCTTTCTTTCAACATCCCTTAACCAGTCTAGGGTAACAGTGGGATCAGAACTCCCAGAGTAATGAGAAGGATTACTGGACATAAATGTCTTCAAAGAACAACCTTTCTTTTGCTGCTGCAACTGTGAAAATGCAGGTATATGGAAACCAGAAGATCCAAAAGCAGAAAATGGAACAGAAGTCTGAAATCCATAGCTCTGAGATTGCTGCTGAGGAATATATGGAACAGATGTAGGAATTCGAAAAGTAGATGTAATAGGTGGAGCAGTACTCTCAATATGCTGATAACCTAAAGTCTGACGCTGAGAATAATCAGTCAACTGCCTTTGCTGTTCTAATACCTGAGCCTCTAATCGCATAATATACTCTTGATCTGTTTCTCCACCAACCGAATGAGAAGTACCCTGATTATCCGGATGCACATCTGTCTCTGAAGCATGATTATGGGTAGGGTCTGGTTGCTCGTTCTCAGCCATTCCTATAATCACAACACATCTCACAGTTTTGTTAATTGTTAGTACTAATATACTAACCACTCACAATTTCATAACTAATCCCCATAACTTGGAATGTTGACCAATACCACTGGGTTTGGGATTGAACACGTTACCATTGCTCAATTCGCCCAAACTTAGGCTCTGATACCAATTTGTAACGCACCACACATTTTTTTTTTTTAAATCGGAAGCGCAATCCTATTTATAACATACAATAGATGACATGACGTCATCTACCAAAATCATTATACAATTCATAAGTATTAGCTAATAATTTACAAACTGTTAAAAGTATATGGACAATATATGTATCAAAATAATATCAGAGTTGTCATGGTCAACTACTTCCAAGCACTCCTTGCCCAGTCCCATTCTAGTCAAAACCTGCAAGGAGTAAACAACAGGATTAGCACGAAGCTAAGTGAATAAACCTATTACAAACAGTTTGACTTAGCTCAACATAATTAATTATCAACAATTAACACATAAACTCAACATCACTAAGAGGATCGGTGGTCCTTGTGGCGCCCTCAGACCGCGGTGGCCCACCAAGCGACACTTACGATCACTGCAGGCCAATACAGTGATTTACCGATAGCTGGTTACTACCTTTAGTCAATATGTGTTCCATTCTCAACACATGATTGTAAATCACACATTGACTAACCTGTAGTCCCCCAGCCCAACAATCGTTGACCTCCGAATCACCAAATGCCCTAAGGCGACTCATCACATATAACACGTGTATTTTATCAATCAATAGTCAACAATTCAACAATCACAATAGCAACTATGTTCACTTGCTGTAACCAAATATGTTACAACCAAATCACACTGAGGGTACAAGTCCACTCACCTGTCAACTTCGATCCACTTACTCAGCTGACTAACTCACTGAGTCTTCGGTGTATCTGTAAACACCACAAAGCAATGGAGTTAGTAACTCAATTCAACTTATTCACTCACTAAATATAATTACATATATATATATATATATGCATACATACAAAAGCACAACCATATTCACATTGGTTTTACCACTGTTTTAGTACCATACCCGATCGACTCACATACCTTAGCCGTTCGGCTAAAGGCTTTACCCGATCGGCTCACCTTGACCCGATCGGCTAGCATAACAAATTTTCAAAACCTTCGTTCAAAGGCCACTTTCTGTCATGAATTTACACTAATATAGCCGTTCATCTAATTTTACCCGTTCGGCTCATTGATCATACCCGATCGGCTCACCAGTTTTAGCCGATCGGCTATGAAGCTTAAACACAGAATCTGCATAGAACTTGTTCTATTTCCTGCACAAACCCTAACTCGAAATTCATACTAACACAGCTTCAAACTCAAGTTCTAATTATGCTATGATCATATAATAACATCATGTAACATCAAATAAGTATCAATATCAACTCCAAACACTAATTCTATACACAATCAATCATGTATCTAACCTAACTAAATCAAACCATGTATATTAAATAAAAGCTTCAAATACACTTACACTTTGAATGAAAAAGATGATATGAGCTGAAATCTCTGATCAATCAACAACTGGAACCTAGCAATTTAAGTTTGATTCTTCAAATTTGTGCATAAGGTTTCATGAGGTTGTAAAGGAAATGAAAATCACAGTGAAGAAGATGAAGTCGGGTTATACCCACTTTCATTACTATATCATAATATAATTATATACCCGTTCTAACTCTATTGTCTGGAACCTAAATACCAATTGCGAGAAAAAGTATTTTATTTTACTGTGACCTATAACTATTTAAAACAGTTAATATTTTACTAGTCACAGTAAATCTTTCAACCAAACTTTCTAAGTTATAATTCAAAACATATAAAACACAATATATAAATATAACAAATAATATATATAAGTAAAGAAAATTACCTAGTTACCCTCAGGTCACAAAATGGGTGTTACAAATCTTCCCTCCTTAAAAGATTTCATCCCCGAAATCTCGCTAGACACAAATAAATGAGGGTATCGTGAGCGCATGCTCGACTCAGTCTCCCAAGTAAGGTTCTCCCCCAAACTATGTTTCCATTTAACCAAAACCATCGGTATCTCTTTCTTACGTAACTTAGTCACCTTTCTATCAACTAACTCAATAGGTTCCTCGACTAATTTCTGACTAAAATCCACTTTAAGGTCCTGTAATGGAAGAATTTGGGATTGATCCTCCATATTACATTTCCTCAAATAACAAACATTAAAAATGTCGTGAATACCAGATAATTCAGAAGGAAGATCTAAGGTGACTGTCTGATCATTAACTACCTGTCTGATTCTGAATGGACCAATATACCTTGGGGCCAGTTTTCCACGTTTTCCAAATCTAATTACACCTTTCCACGGGGAAACTTTCAGATAAACTAACTCGCCCTCAACAAAAGTAATAGGTCGACGGCGTGGATCAGCATACTGTTTCTGTCTATCTCTGGCGGCTTTCAGTTTCTCGCGAGCTATAGCAACCTTATCAGCAGTAATCTGTACAACATCAGGACCAGCAAATTGCTTTTCTCCAGCCTCTAACCAGTAAGTAGGCGTTTTGCAGCGACGCCCATATAACATCTCATACGGTGGCACAATCAATCATGTATCTAACCTAACTAAATCAAACCATGTATATTAAATAAAAGCTTCAAATACACTTACACTTTGAATGAAAAAGATGATATGAGCTGAAATCTCTGATCAATCAACAACTGGAACCTAGCAATTTAAGTTTGATTCTTCAAATTTGTGCATAAGGTTTCATGAGGTTGTAAAGGAAATGAAAATCACAGTGAAGAAGATGAAGTCGGGTTATACCCACTTTCATTACTATATCATAATATAATTATATACCCGTTCTAACTCTATTGTCTGGAACCTAAATACCAATTGCGAGAAAAAGTATTTTATTTTACTGTGACCTATAACTATTTAAAACAGTTAATATTTTACTAGTCACAGTAAATCTTTCAACCAAACTTTCTAAGTTATAATTCAAAACATATAAAACATAATATATAAATATAACAAATAATATATATAAGTAAAGAAAATTACCTAGTTACCCTCAGGTCATAAAATGGGTGTTACACTACCAACTCAATTTCCCATTGGCATGTCACTAGGAACTAGGTTATCATGATTCTGATCGGAGCAATACGCAAACTTCCAATACTTATCTAGTTGAAAGATAAACAACCTATTTTGGTTTTATACCGAGGTGCATGAATCAGTAGCGTATCGTCTCATAGGTCCGACCTTTCTTAACTCCTAAAAATAGTTTACTATTCGATTAGCACATAAATTAATAACTCTGTAAGTCTAGACCGCCGATTTTGTAAGACTTGGTGTTTTAAGAATCCTAGGTCATTACGACGTTATTCTTATTTCAAAGTCTTGTTATCATTCAATTAAGTTCTAGTTACTTCGACTTATGATTCAAATCTCTCCTTTTCAAACAGTTATACATCCCCGGATTATTCGCAGTTTGTTAAAACGTGTTTCATATGCCGACCATGCCTTTCAATGATAGACAGTGTACTTTACATAGTAGTTTCACGGTTTCTCATATCAACATGCGGTCAAGAGTAATTGATAGTGAAGTGACACTCTAGCTAATTAAATGTAAAGCAGTGCAGAAATGTAAACCTAATATGCTTAACGAGTGGTTTCAATGTGTCTTACTTATTGCATGTCATGGGCACAGATAACTATTTACCATAATTAAGGTTGATCAGGTCCTAATTACTAGGTTGCAGTCACGTGGATAACCAGAAAGGGTACTCCATAAATTAAACTTGAGTTCATAAAGTCTTGACGTTACAAGGGTTAATAATTCCTAATATCTGAACGTGTTTTACGAACATCATTTTATAGTGTTTTGACTCTCGTAGGATATACCAGTTAGTTATGAAGATGTATTATCCTCTTGGAATTCCAACTATTAAACCAGAGCTGATTCCAGAGATATAACTACCTTCGGTCGTTTACCGACTTCCATACATTTGTACTTCGCTTTAAAGCGTTGCCAGTACTATATCGGATAAACAGTCAAATAGGGGCCGTCATATCTCTTTACGATTGTCGTGCATTAATTATATAATGTCATCCTTACTTATAATAATATATATCATCAACAATCACAATAATAAACTACTCGCAATTCATGGCAACAAATATATCACATACCAAGCAATAACACATGATTAAAATATGAATAAAGCAAGTATGATTAAGGTTTAGATGTCACCCGGAAATAAATGCGCAGCAGCGTATTATTATGATTGACAACTCGTTTACACGTACAAAGATGAATCTTCAAAAACAAACTCCTAACGTTCGTTCTAGCCTCTATACTAATCCGTAGATTAATTACAATAATCCTAGACTAAAGAATAAGAGAATTTCTAGAGTGAGAAAGTGGAAATGGAGAGAATATGCATAAGGATGCAATATATTTTTGAGTGTGAGAGTGTATATGAGTGTGTGTTCAAATGAGATTTAGGGGCTGCTATTTATAGGCCAAATATGGCCCACATTAGCATCCTTAGGCTCACGTTAGAAAAAGGTGTGAAAGGTGGTGCACCGGGTACGAAAAACTAGCGAAAGGTGGTGCACCGGGTACGAAAAAATAGCGAAAGGTGGTGCACCGGGTACGCGAAAGTACGAAAAAACGGAAAAGAGACGGGGGGTGGAGGCCGGTGCCGCCCACCATGCAGCCGGCGGCGGCTGGCTGCCACCCGCCCCGCTGCGCCGTCTTTCGTTACGTTGCTCGATTCGCGCGTATCTTCTTCGTTCGGTGTCCGTTTGCGTCGATTCTTTTTTTTGTTGAATTCGTAATTCAAAACCAAAGATTTTGATGAAAAGTAATCCCAAAAATATATCTCCTATCTCCAGATATTGCGTACGGATCATTTGAATCTTCCGGCGGGCGTAGAATCTTCATTCTTCATCTGTTTTTGTTGATTCTTCTTCTGTTGGATTCGTATTTTGAAAATGAATATCTTGGAGAAAATGGATGTTGGTGATGGGCACTTTTGTCTTGAAATCTCGTTTTGATGCCCTGAATCTTCAAACGTGCGTGAAATCTTCGTTTTTCATCCGTTTTGCTTGATTTTCGTCGTGCAACCTTGTTTTGACCATCTTGGCATAATATCACTGATTTGTATTGTTTTTGAGTTTAAAATGCCAAGAATCGTTCCAGAATGAAAGAGATATCGGTAGTAAAAACATGACTTTTTACGCGATATCAACCTCCACCTTTCAGTGGATAAATGTGAGACTTTTAACAGTTTGGAGTCATAAAGTTTAAGACTCTTTATTTATTTGTATGGCATTAGCTATTCCTAAATAGTTTTAGTATTTATAAGAAAATTACTCTACATATCTGATATAGTAGTTAATAGTTTAATAAATCTCTCTTTTTATATTGTAAATATGAGTTTTATATTAATTCATGTGAAGGTTAAGGAACGTTGCTAGTAATCGGATCCCGCGTACGCATCCATAAATAAGTATCAACGATTTGGGACTTTAACAGTGGTATCAGAGCGGGTTGGGATCTGTAATTGAGATTTTGAGGTTGAGAATCAAAAACGATTTCGTTTTTTGGGTTTACAGCCGTTTTCGCGAACTGAGATTAGGGTTTCAGTAGTGTTTGCGAGCCGAATTGAGATTTTGTGAGCTGAGACTAGCATTGCGAGATGAGATTTTGCGAACTGAGATTGTGGTGCGAGATGAGACTTGCATTGCGAACTGAGATTGCGGTGCGAGCTGAGACTTGCGTTGCGAACTGCAACTTGCGTTGCAAACTGAGACTTGCGGTAGGGGTGGCAATTCGGGTCGGGTTGGGTTACTGGGTTCGGGTTGGCGGGTCTGAAATGATCAACCCGAACTTGACCTGATTTTATAATCGGGTTGAAAATTTCAACCCAACCCAAAACCCGATAACCCGAACCCAACCCGAGTAACCCAATTTTTATTTAACTAAATTGGTTTTCGGGTTACTTTCGGGTCAAATGGGTCAGTTTTTGGGTTATTTTCGGGTCAAATGGGTCAGTTTTCGGGTTATTTTCGGGTCAAATGGGTCGGTTTTGAGTCAAACGGGTCGTACGGGTCAAATGGGTCATGTGGGTCAATTGTCTCAAAAATAATAGATAACCATTAATAAGCATAAAAATGGTTAACAATGTCTCAAGTTATATAGATAATTGTGTTCCATCATATATAACATGTATCTCTAAAATTAAAAATGTCATTTAAGTAACACAATCAATTTATATATACAATACATATGTAGAGGTTAGAAACTACATAAGAGAAGGATAATGTTAGCTTAAAGTGAGGAAAATGATTCCGTGATGAACATTTTGAAAATAAATGATCAAATTTTAACTATTTAACTATAGATGTTATTATATAATTGAATTTTATCACTCCTCACTCCCATATATAATTATAGGGTTTTATTATTTCGTTATTTATTAAACTTTACACTTTTTACTATTGTAGGAAAAATTTGCGAGTTGTGGGAATATAGGTGTTATTATATAATTGAATTTTATCACTCGTCACTCCCATATATAATTATAGGGTTTATTATTTTGTTATGTATTAAACTTTACACTTTTTACTATTGTAGAAAAAATTGCGAGTTGTGGTAATTTATGCAAATAGAGGTTCATATGTTCTATATATTACCTCAAATATAAAAAATTTAAAAATTTAATTTATATTTTTAGGTTCCGGGTCATCGAGCTGACCTGATGACCCATCGGGTTGACCCGAACCCGACCTGAAAAAAATCAAGTTGTCGGGTTTCGGGTTGGTGGGTCAATGGGTTAAAAAATCCTAACCCAACCCGAAATTTTTCGAGTCGGTCTCGGTTCGTGTCGGAAATTGCCAGCCCTAACTTGCGGTGCGAGATGAGACTTGCGGTGCGAACTGAGATTTGGTCAGCGAACTGAGATTTGGTTAGTAAAGTGAGATTTGGTGAGCAAAGTGAGATTTGGTCAGCGAGTTGAGATTTGGTCAACAAAACCGCGAACTGAAAGTTAGACCAAGTCAAATTTCAGTTACAAACTTTATATTTTGATTCGTTTTCAACTTACGAACGTTATATTAACAAGTAAATTACGTATTGTACGTTTATTGACTTACGATGATTAACGTTAATAAGAAAATTACGTTTTAGACTTTAGCCCTTAACGTTAACAAGTAAATTACATTTAACAATATTTTAGACTTGAGATTTTTGGGTTTTAAGTAATATATGTAATAAAGAAAGGGTATGTGGAGTTTTGATCAAAAGTCTTCCGACTCATATGTAGTCGTGCGGCGTGTCCTGATTTTATATCGGCGGTCTGATTCTCTACTATAATTTATGTGTTAGATTTTTGACCTTGATGCTTAACAAGTAAATTACATTTGATAATGTTCTAGACTTGAAAACTTTTCTGTTATAAATTAAACATGTATTGTTTTAGACTTGCGAATCTTTCGATTAACAAGTAAATTACATAATTTTATATGCTAGACTAGTGAACTTTATATTAACTAGTAAAGCTTCTTATATGCATTTTAGACTTGTGTATAGACTTAAGACCGTAAGGTATATAAGTAAATAACAAGTAAAATTTGTAGACTCATATAACTTATTCGTAAATAGACTTAAGAACTTTAAGTTAATAAGTAAAAGACTGGATGCTAGTTTTCAACTTAAGAATGCTTTGTTCATAAGTTGAATTATACATTATAGTAATTAGACTTGAGAATATTAATATTGACAAGTAATTTATGAATAAGATATGTCAAACATGTAATTTTCGCTCGAGATTTTCTTTATACAAAATTAATTGTATCACGGGTTTAGTCGGTTAATATATGTAAGAGGATTATTATTGAGGACAAATTAGGCAAAAACATTTTATCGAAAATGTTTAGGCTAAACAGTTGCAGAGATAACTGTGTAAATTGGAGAATAGGAGATTTACTGAAACCAAATAAACATGCTCGTGTGGAATATGGTGTTTCGATAAGCTTCAGTTATGGTATTTGGATTGACTATACATCTAATTTTAGATCATAGCGGTGTGATGATAGATTAGGTACATTATATGAATATTGAAGATGAAGATTGAAGACCAAGAAAGATGATCATTCCAAGAGTATGTGTGTGAGATTTTGTTGAAGAATTTTTTTCTTTTGAATTTATGAAGATACAAGACAGAGTCAGACATTACTGGTGATGACAGTGATCTAGGGTACAACATAAGAAATTTAATTTACAACATCTCTGTAGAATGAAGATCAAGTGTTGTGCGAGAAGATCAAGTCTAACCAGTGAAAACCAGAAATCATTAGTTAAGGGGAGTCTGTTGGTGCAGATTTTGTAACAAATGATTTATGGTGTCCATCTGAATTGAGAGCTATGGTCAAGGGGGAGTCTGTTGACCATGGAACTGCAATGCGAAACAGATCTCAGGTCGCAAGGTATTGCGATGCGAGATGAAACCTGGGTTCGCAAGGAGTGTAGCGAACTGAGTGGTTTGTCAGATCTGGGTTCGCAGAAGAAGCCCAATCGCAAAAGAAGCCCAATCGCAAAAGAAGCCCAAGCCCAACAAAGTTAGGTTTAGGGTTTTAGTATAAATAGAGGTCTTAGGTTTAAGGTTTCAGTTGATGATCTAGTTGCAACAGTTTTCATCCTTAGCCAGAGTCATGTATGTGTCTAGGCTAGTCTAGTTGATTCAATCCTTTGAATCTTAAGACGTATACTCCTTTGGTATTGTAATCATTAGGTTATTGTAATCGATTGATTTATTAATAAATGATTTATCTTTTTCAAAGTATTTATCTACTATTCATCTCGTTATTCAGTTTGTATTCGTTCGCGTAGTATTAATAATCTTAATGATTAGTTTATGAGGATTCCGCACTCGTATGCTAGTAATCGGATCCCGCGTACGCATCCATAAATGCGTATCAACGATATGGGGACTTTAACAAGTAATAGCTCACATTAACTTATGAGTGTATCCTAACTAAAACTCTTCATATTTAACATCACCTAAACCACTTCATAGTAGACAATCGCTAGCTTTAATTGTTGAACGCCCGAAGTAACCTCCTCTCTTAGTTTAGTTTAGTTTAATCTAGGTTAGAAAACCCAAAATCAAAACCAACTCTTTTATCCTTATCTAAATACAGATAAGGTTCTAAATCCCCCTAGCTTCAATTCGTCGCACTTTGAAGAACGACCCTAGGTCATACATATCCTTTGCTAGCCCTTCAGATTAGCAATAATAGTAACCATAGGCTCCATCCTTATAAATTTAAAACCCACTGTTGCCTCGCATCACCATTAGAAATATCAACAACCGGTGTGTGAGATAACAGGCCCCCTACCTAGTGTGGGTGTCAAATTTTTTTCATTAAATTTACGCTCCATGCAGTGTTTGTTTCACCGGTCGTTTAATCATTATTTAGTCGTTATATGTTATTTATATATGTTTTCGTTATCGGTTCGAAACTCGATATTTTTAATAGAAGTACTTTATCAAAATATTTTGTTTGAGTTATAAAAATATAACTTGGGATTATTTGGTTCGTTAGGCGAGAATTGCGCATTTTTATCGCGTACAGTGTGTTTTATACGATACAAAATACGTTTTAAATATTTTTGACATAATATTACCGGATGGTTTTATTATCATAAAGAAAATAAAGAAAGGGAAGGGGCTCGGCTATCCCGCCTAGCCAAGTCAGAAATAATGGATTAAATATAAATGAGTTAGTAAATAATAATGTTATTAATTAATTTCATATTATTTAATATTTTGGTTCACCAACGTCCATATTTAAGGTGTCGAATTCCATTCGATTCATTTTCGTGCGATTTAAAGTTTTCACGTATGTTTATATATATAATAATATATATAAAATTTTGAGTACCTAGTATTAATTCGTAATCTAAATACTAGTACTTAAGGACACTAATTCATCTAACAATGAATTAACCTAAAACATGCATGAGTTTAGCATTCGTAATTGTGTCGAAAATTGAGGGGTGTCACAGAGTTCACAGTCTCAGGAGCCTCCATATTGACAAGGGTTTATGACTGATTTTGGCAACATGCGCATTGAGCAATAGAGGAGATGCAAGATTAGGGATGATTTCAGGGACGAGTCTCAATATGAGTGGGGAGCTAATCGATTCTAGAATGATTGGCTCATCCATAACCATGAGCGGTTAGGTCACCGTGTGCCAGATTATATGCCCACCCAATATTCTCACCCACTATGACACCCGACCAATTAGGGCTAGGAATTTGCGCCTAATCATTTTGTAATACATGTAATTAGTTCTATGTTAGGCTAATTGTAGGTATCAATATATATATTATTGAATATATATCAATACGCGATTAAATTTAATCGTGCACTTTCAAATCGGTCAAATTCTGATTCATTTACATGGGAGTTGGTGAAAACAAATATTAAGTAATATGAACCTATTATTTAATATACTCAGTATTTGTTATATATTAATTTGATAATATATAAAGTATTTGTATCGTACAAAGTAAAAACATTCGCGACAAAACTTATAAATAATGTATTATTATTGGAAATAATAATTATTATTTACATTAGACAAAAATTAAACATTCGCGACAAAACTTATAAATAATGTATTATTATTGGAAATAATAATTATTATTTACATTAGACAAAAATAAAACATATTCGTTTTATTCAATCTTACTCAAACGCGACGAAACCATTCGAACCATATCCGTCATTCAAACTTAAAACAAAGATATATTTTAATATCTCACTAAAAGTATTTTTATAAAATACTTCGAATAAAAGTATATACGATTTCATTTTTAGAAATTTTTCATTTAAAAATATTATATTACTTTTACGATCGGGTACAAAAACACGGGTATTTTGTGCTACGCGTGGGAGCCAACCAACTCCAATAATTGGAGTTGGCCGGCCTATTCTTCTTCTTCTCCTTCATTTCATCTTCATCATCAATTCATCTCTATCTCTCGGTTCTCTCTCGACCTCTTTCAAAATCAAAAACAACAACAATATTAACAATAACAAGATCAGCAGCAGCAATAAGCATCATCATCATCACCATCTTCATCATCTTCTTCACCTTCATCGCCATCATCATCACCATTCGGTCTCCATTTTAATACGTAAGGAATCACTCACTTTTTATTCAGATTACATGTTTAAATAACCTATATCATCATGTATTAGTGTTCTATCAAGTAGATTATGTCCAAAAATCGAACCTATAATCGTTTTCCCAACTGATTTCGCGAACAGACCTGAAATTGGTCCCTTAGCCGAACGGCTATTGGTCCCTCAGCCGAATGGCTGGATTTCATCAGCTGAACGGCTAAGTCCTTCATTGCCGAACGACTGGACTTCCATACCCGAACGGCTAGATTACTCAAACGGAATAATTTTTGTAAAAATGCCGATGAAAAATTTATTATAACGGATTGGGCTAAAAGTCACACGGTCACTCGAAAACAGCCAAATGATCAAGGCTATGTACCATAGCCTAGGCGGTTTTAGGCCTTTCGGGGTCGTCTAGGGGTCGAAAATGGCATATTTCAGTTTTCAGACCCGTACCAAATTTCGTAACTTATGAAATCAAATGTAATGGATATAACGAACTTGAGTAACAACTAAACTTATACGATACGACTTACACATGAAACACATTTACTTTTATAAGTACAACAAATCATGTATAATAATAATAGTTTGAAATTACTATTACAAACCGTCACCAACGAGCCGTATACCTTTTCACAAACTCAAATATAAACTTTAACCAAATCAATTTGGACATAACTAGTTAACAGAACAACTAGCATAGATGGTCTGTTGAGACCTCTAATCATTTAAAACCTTGCGCGTTTAACACGCCCAGCAGGTTTCCACATCTAATCATTAAAACCTTGCGCGTTTAGGACGCCCAGCAGGTTTCAGTCGTTGGAGACGACATCATTTCTCTTGTAAATCATCATTGTGCTTGATAGAATCTCATTAGACTCAGGTGAGTCTCATAGCCCCTATTTTACCGTTTTTACTCTAGGGGTGAGAATACAAGCTTGTTTTATTTTACATGTGAACGCAAGTATCAAATATCGCTATATTCTGCATGAGTTTATTATCTAATCTTTTAAGTCCTCCAAGCATAGTTTGGTAATACTTTGTAGCGTGAATGTTAGTGTATGGTACCATATGAGACTGACAATCCCCGTCCGGGTCAGCAAGCACTGACTGGTCAAACGGACACATTATCATTTGTTCATACGTGTGTTGATTAGGCACACGCATAGAGGCACCCTCGCTCAGGCACTTAATTGTGATCCTGAAACCTCAGTTAAGCTCAGACTATGTGCTCATGACAGTTATATACATCATTTATCAATTACTTATTTATTTAATTACAAATATTCATACTTAAATCTTGCAGTTCATACATTACACCTTATCATTAAACCTGTGAGCTCACCAGCTTTTAGCTGACCATTTTAGCGTGTATTCTCAGGTTCACAGCAGCAGTAGGTCTGCTCACTCAGGATGCCCATTAGCTCGAGTTGAATTCAAACATCAAGAGATTGTCATGCATTACTATATTTTGTATAATTTAGTTATGCCATAGAATCTCTACCATTTGGCTCAAGAGCTTTTGTAAACTATATTATAACAGTGTAAAACTCGTATAATATCAATGTATTTTGTAAGACGATGCATATAGAGTCGTTCATTGTATGCCTTGTTTGCTTGATATTTGATTAGTCGCGCCCCGAACCGACCCGCTTCCGCATCATAATTTGGGGGTGCGACAGATTGGTATCAGAGCCTAAGGTTATAGTGAACTAGGTTGCATTTAGTGGGCCTAGACTATGACCGTTAGGCAGTATTCCTTATTAGATATAACTGGTTCAGGAATTACATCATACGAGTTTAATTTAACATAGCGTAGCTAACTATGTACAATTAAATAAATATGATGTGATATCTGAAAGGGGTTATGTTGAACAGGAATGCGCTAGTTGACTCTCACCACGAGAGAAACCGGGACTTATACTTGGTTTGTGTTAGACACACACTAGGCTATTATGTGATATAGGCGTATATACATACATATGCCTCACCTACGTACAACTCTATAGTCTATTATATATTGAAGATATATGAATAGGCCTTACATGCGTATTACGTTCTAAGCTATTATATATGTCAAATATATATAGATATCACGCGATAAGTATACTCATTAACGCTCACACCACCGAAGACGACGAGTATAGATATTACCGTCTATTTAATTATACTCGCGTAACCTCTTACAACACATTTCGCCGTACCGTCATGTGCTATAAAGGAATATATCATTTCATATTCCTTCCATCGTTTTATTTCTTCGGAATCACAAGTGGAACCTATTGTTAGAAGGACTTATAGGTTTCCATAAGTAAAACCTTACCCCGCTCTCTCGCAAACTCGCATCTTGTAATCAACTCCATTATCTGTTGAATTATGATTATCACTTGTGCTATTGTGATATATCGTGAATTTGCACAGACAACTCATTTATCCTTTTCTTGTTTCTTTCTTGAAGAATCATGCCGCCAAAGAGGAAGGGTTACAGTGAAGCTGAACTCAATGCAGCGGTGTCCCGAGCTGTAGCTGAAGCCTTGGCTGCTCGAGACTCTCGAAGGAGTGATGAGACAATCAATACCACTCCTCCTCCTGTTATCAAACCGTGTTCCTACAAGGATTTTCTCAGTTGCAAACCATTGTACTTCAAGGGCACGGAAGGTGCCATTGGCCTGATCTGATGGATGGAACGAATGGAATCTGTCTTTAGTCTCTGTAACTGCGCTGAAGACAGCAAGGTCAAGTTTGCTGCTTACACCTTTCAGGAAGGTGTCCTCACCTGGTGGAATACTCATACTAGTGTTGTGGGAATTGAAGTGGTTAATCAACTTCCCTGGGGAGATCTGAAGGAGATGCTAAAGGAAGAGTATTGCCCCAGCGAAGAACTTCAGAGGTTGGAGGAAGAATTCTGGAGTCTGAGAGTCCAGGGCACTGACATCGCTGGTTACACCACCAAGTTCCAACAACTCGCTCTCCTCTGCCCATCTATGGTAGACTAAGAGCAAAAGCGCATCAAGAGGTACATTCGCGGGCTCCCGGAAAGTATCCAGGGAAACGTCGTCTCGTCCAAACTGACAACCATCCAATGTACTATCCGCCTCGCACACAAATTCACGGCAATGATTGTCAGCCGTGAGGCATCCATTACATCTTCTGGTAACAACAAAAGAAAGTGGTCTGGAAACCCCACTCAAAACCAACCATCGTCCAAGAGGTCTAAGTCTGACAAGACCACCAGTACTGGTTCTGGTTTCAACAAGGGTTATACTGGAAACAAACCCTTCTATTCAAAGTGCCACCGATACCATGAAGGCCCTTTCGGCACTCCTTGTGGTAAGTGCCAAAGGTATGGGCATCTGGCTAAAGACTGCATGTCTACCAATGCCAACACCAATACCACCACCAGCCAACCAAAATCCTGCTATGAGTGTGGAGATATCAGGCATTTTAGGAATGAATGCCCAAAGCTGAAGAACAAGGGTAACAACACTGCAAAGGGAAGAGCTTTCGTGCTAAACACATGAGAGGCCCGTCAGGACCCGAATGTGGTCTCGGGTACGTTCCTTCTCAACAATCTTACTGCCACTATTGTATTTGATACTGGTGCTGATAGGAGTTTTATATCTGATTAGTTTAGTCCATTGCTTGACAACACTCCTATTGCTTTAGATGCTAAGTACATTGTAGAACTAGCTAACGGCAAACTCATAGAAACCGATAGTGTAATTCCTAATTGCACTTTAAACCTCGCCAACGAATTGTATGCCATTGATCTCATACCTGTCGAGATTGGAAGTTTCGACGTTATTGTTGGCATGGATTGGCTATCCAAGCACCGAGTTGAAATTGTCTGTTATGACAAAATCATTCGTATTCCTCTCGTCACCGGTGGTACTTTAATCATACAAAGGGAGACCGGTGGGACGAGATTGAATATCATATCATGCATGAAATCCTGCAAATATCTTAGAAAAGGCTATCAGGCAATCCTCGCGCACGTTATGGAGAAAAAGTCAGAAGAGAAGCGACTTGAGGATGTGCCCATTATTAGAGACTTTCCAGAAGTCTTTCCTGAAGACTTGTCTGGTCTACCGCCACCGAGACAAGTTGAGTTCTCAATCGATCTCGTGCCCGGGGCAGCACCCGTTGCACGAGCACCGTATCGTTTAGCCCCTTCAGAACTTCAGGAGTTGTCTACTCAGTTGCAGGAACTCCTGGATAAGGGTTTCATTAGACCGAGTTCTTCACCATGGGGAGCTCTGGTACTGTTTGTGAAAAAGAAGGACAGTTTATTCAGAATGTGTATCGACTACAGAGAGTTGAACAAATTAACCGTCAAGAATCGTTACCCACTTCTTCGAATTGATGACCTATTCGACCAACTTCAGGGGTCAAGTTTCTATTCGAAGATAGATCTACGATCAGGTTATCATCAGCTACGAGTTCGTGACATCGACATCCCAAAGACTGCCTACCGAACTCGTTATGGTCATTACGAGTTCCAAGTGATGCCATTTGGTTTGACAAACGCACCGGCTGTATTCATGGACCTCATGAACCGAGTGTGTAAACCACATCTCGATAAGTTTGTCATTGTCTTCATCGATGACATTCTCATTTACTCGCGTAATGAACAGGAACACGCGCAACATCTCAAAACCATTCTAGAACTTCTTAGACACGAAGAGTTATATGCTAAATTCTCCAAGTGTGAGTTCTGGATGCAAACCGTTCAATTCCTTGGTCATGTGATTGATAGTCAAGGAATTCACATCGAGGCTATCAAGTGCTGGCAAGCACCGACAATGCCGATCGAGGTACGCCAATTCTTAGGACTGGCTGAGTACTATCTACGTTTTATTAAGAATTTCTCCAAAATAGCTCAACCTCTCACGACACTGACTCAGAAGGAAAAGAAGTTCGATTGGACTTATAAGCAGGAGTCAGCGTTTCAGCTATTGAAGCAAAAGCTTTGTAGTGCACCTATTCTATCGTTACTCGAAGGCAACGATGATTTCGTGGTATACTGCGATGCCTCACACCAAGGTCTTGGTTGCGTGTTGATGCAACGAGATAAGGTTATTGCCTACGCCTCCCGACAACTCAAAGTTTACGAGAAGAACTACACAACTCATGATCTCGAACTAGGAGCCGTAGTGTTCGCACTCAAAATTTGAAGACACTATCTGTATGGCACAAGATGTACCATCTTCACCGATCATAAAAGCCTCCAACATATATTCGATCAGAAGGATCTCAATATGAGGCAACGTCGCTGGGTCGAGTTGCTCACCGATTATGACTGTGAGATCAAGTACCATCCGGGCAAAGCAAATGTTGTTGCCGATGCCCTCAGTAGAAAAGAACGAGTGAAACCACTTCGAGTCTGAGCCCTTAGTATTACCATACATAATGATTTTATCATTCAAATCCTTGCTGCTCAACTCGAAGCATTGAAACCGAAAAACATCAAAGATGAGGCCTTGCGCAACATGGAGAAACAATTCGAAACCAAACCCAATGGGGTCAAATACTTCGCTAACCGAATCTGGTTACCTAGCTTTGGGAATCTTCGAGACTTGATGATGGATGAAGCTCACAAGTCCAAATACTCTATACATCCTGGATCGGACAAGATGTATCATGGCATCAAGGAGTTATATTGGTGGCCAAACATGAAAGCAGAGATTGCCACGCATGTCAGCAAGTGCCTCACATGTTCAAAAGTCAAAGCTAAATCTCATAAACCCTCCGGTCTGCTACAGCAGCCGGACATTCCTGAATGGAAATGGGAGCAAATCGCTATGGACTTCATCACTAAACTCCCGAGAACATCAAGCGGCTGCGATACGATTTGGGTGATCGTAGATCGGCTCAGCAAATCTGCACATTTCCTCGCTATCAAAGAAACTGATAAAATGGAACGCCTCACACGAATCTATCTGAAGGAGATCGTAACCCGACACGGCGTTCCTATCTCGATTATCTCTGACAGAGATAGTCGTTTCACTTCTCAATTTTTGAGATCATTACAGAAATCATTAGGTACTCATCTGGATATGAGTACTGCGTATCATCCTCAAACCGATGGCCAAAGTGAAAGGACAATTCAAACACTAGAAGATATGCTACGCGCCTGCGTAGTTGACTTCGGTGCAAATTGGGAACATCATTTGCCATTATGTGAATTCTCGTACAACAACAACCACCACACCAGTATTGGAGCTGCACCATTCGAGGCATTGTACGGTCGTAAGTGTCGGTCACCTATCTGTTGGACCGAAGTTTGAGATAGCCAACTGACTGGTCCCGACATCATTCATGAAACCACCGAGAAGATCGTTGGTATCCAACAACGGTTGAAAGCCGCACGTGATCATCAGAAGAGTTATGCTGACGTGAGACGCAAGCATCTCATAAGGTATATTAGGACGCATGTTACTTATTACGACATCAATATATAGGACACTTATATTATTGGTCCTATTAGCTAAAAAGTCCTATAAAGTACCCTTTTAGGACACTTATGGGCGTCCTATTAACCGAATTTTGTTGTAGTGATTCTCTACTTTTGACTTATGGGATTTCTTATATTGTTTTCCCTTTTGACAGGGAACACAATGATCATTTAGCCCAAAGGATTGCTTTGGAACCCCTTGCACATGATCATGCTGAACTAGATAGTTCATCTTTCTGAAGTGCAAATGACCCATACGTCTGTGCCATAGAAGAGATTCTTTTCAGGAGTTTTAGATAATAGACACGTATGTTGATATGTTTCAACAGTTCTCATATCCAAAATATACGTGTCTTTTTGCCTTGGTGCCCTCGGTAGCACCCATTCCTCGGGAATAACATATCCTGGTTTCATAATACTACACTCGGTCTTTGTAAATGCAGTAGTGTAATCTTTATCGCACACTTGAGAAATACTGAGTAAATTGTGGTTGAGTTGTTCCACAAAGTTCACTTTCTGAAAACTCACTTGTCCGTTAGTAAGTGTACCTTGACCAGTAATAACCCCTCCCTTATCACCAGCAAACACAACATATCCTCCATTATAGCCATGAACGTCAGATAATAGAGATAAGTCGACAGTCATGTGTCACGAGCAACCACTATCGATATACCATTTGCTACTTTTAACAGCTTCAGATTGCTGCGACCCACAAACAAGAAAATCAATTAGTAAATGAGACCCAAGCCTTTCCAGACTTGGGTAACCCAGTAGAATCATCCACAATGATTACATTAGTCAAGATTTTAAATTTTAAGCAAATCGAAGGTGTTGACTGATGTGTCATTGTCAGATGAAGAGTGAGAATATGACTTTTTAATCTTCTAAACCTTTTGGGGTGTGGATGGTAGCTTGTTAACAACTTTGAACTTTTGGTCTAAGACTTTTGTTGGCTCAATATTGTTAATTTTTGGAGCAGGCGGTGGAAATGGAGAACTTCTCATAGACACATATTTATGGGAAAATTCCCTTTTTTAGAGGTTCCAGAAACACCTCTACCAGACTGCTTCTTTGCAAGCAGTGGACAGACATTAATCAGATGACCTTGTTTCTTGCAGTAAATTAAGATCGATTCTCAACAAAGTCGAGAGATTGAGGGATAAACTTTTGAGCACGGACAAAGGATAGTTGGCCGGAGCATGCACACTTGGGTATACATGCTGAAGTTCAACCTTGAGAAAATGATTTAGAGACTTAAAAGTTCAATTCTTTTCAAAATCTTCTTTTGAGGCTCAGCCTTGGCTTTGATTTTCAAAATCAAAGTTTTATCATAATCTTCATTTGTGAAGATATGATTTTCTATTATAAACATTCTCTTCCTAGAAGACCCATATTCCTCTTTAGTTATATCCTCAATCTCAATTTCCTCCTTAAAACTAACTTGAGGATCAGACTTAGCCTTACTTGATTTAGGCTTTTCATTAACAACATGCTTAACTAACTCAACCTTTTACTATTTAGCCTTTACAGGCTTAACGACAGCAGGCTTAACTGGCTCAGCCTTAACATCACTAGTCCTTTTTGACTCAGCATTATCATTACTAACAACCTTTTGAGCCTTAACATTGTCAGGCTCACTAGTCAATGTGACCAGAGATGATGTTGAAAAATTTGACAATTTTCGATTTAAATTAAGAACTTCAGCCCGAGTATCAGCAAGTTCCTTATTTACAAAAGTTAACATAGTGACATAACTACCAATTTCATCTTGCTGATCAAAACTTTTGGCTTTTAGTTCTTTCTTTTCTTATAAAATTGCTTTTAACTTTTTCTCAGATGCCTTATCGCTTTCTCTTAAAATATTATATGATTCGGTTAATTGAATGATATCAGCGGTCAGGCGTTCATTATCCTCTCTGTACCTATTAACCTGGTTTGTTAGCTTAATACATGTAATACAAGATAAAGGTTCATCATCTACCTCATGAACTTCGGCCATGAGTGCGGTTTCTTATGAATGCTCTTCCTCTGTATCATCAGGCCAGCTGTTATCCCAGGGTGTTTTAGTAAGCAACAAAGCAGCAGAGATCATCGCCTTCTCTTCACCTTTGTTTAGAGAAGGTTTGGTTAACCCAGAGGGTGGGTACTTCTGTTTGTCACACTCACAAGCAAAATGTCCATAATTGTGACTTTTATAGCATTGAACCTTGTTCTTGTTGAAACCTAAACCCTTCTCGTCTGGATCTGTCACAGATTTCCTGCCTGACTTCCTTAAGAAGTTTTATACTCTACGTGTGAGCATTGCCATGTTCCATTTTAGATCAACTCTTTCTAATTCTTCTTGATCAATTTGAGTGATATCCTCTTCAGTCAAATCAGAAGAAGCTGAAAAAAGTGCTGAAAATGCAGAAGTATATTCTTTAGCAACAGTAGGCGAAGTTCCGTGATACTGAGTGTAAGTGCCACCCGAAGGAGTAGTATAAGATGATCCAGATCCACTAGTTCGGCCAGCTATAAATGCAGTACTAGTAGATTGATTTGTGGATACAGGAACGTCCACACCATAGAGCTTTGAATTTTGAACAAAAGCGGTAGCCTTTGTTTCCTTACGTTGCATATCCAGAAGATCAGCTTCAATTAGGCCAATCAAGTCCTCGAGCTTCATATCCATAATCCTTTCATCCTTTACCATCAAAAGGACCCTAGTATTCCACTTCTTAGGTAAAGAAGCCAGAAGCTTGTTATTCACATCAGTTCTTTCTAGAGAGACTCTCTCTTCGGTTAACTCAGTTACCAGCAATGTGTATCTATTACACATATCCTCAAGCGACTCATTTCGAACGTGGCCAATTAAGATTCCGGAATGAACAGGACGTTCATATCGTTCTTCCAGGTAAATTTGCATTTCAGGATCATTGAAAGCAACGAAAGATTCAAATATGCCACGCCAGTCTAAATAGCTCATCCCCATAGTATATACATGAGGTTTATTTCCCGATCCAATTTCACTATTCTGTTTTAACATTGCTCACACTTGCTGAATAGATTGAGATGAAGATGTAGAACCTTGAGCTGCCATTTCGAATTACCTGCAAAAGAACAATGACAAAAAGAAATAAACTGTTATGCGACACGAGAGTAGTGTCGCAGATCAATTAGGCGACATAAGATTATATCACAAACAAGATTGCGAGACAAGGTTTATGTCGCAAAGATAACTCTGTTGTCGCAGAATTATGTCGCAACGATATGTCGCAAAGGTCAAGCTTGTATCGCAAGCTTATATCACAACACGAGTTCGTGTCGCAGTTGTATGTCGTTGCACAGTAAAATGAAACACAAAATTAAGTCGCAGAAACCCTATACGCGACACAAAGGTTGTGTCGCAGCTTGTGTCACACAAACGGCTGGAGCATCGGCCAAGAAACCCTAAAAATAAAAATTTTCATAACCCTAACAAAAATTCACGAATGGAGGACGAATTTTAACCACAAATCTTCAAGTAAACCGAGAAATTAATCTAGTAGTACGTTTCTATGAAGATCTAACACCAAAACTTATTGATTTCAACCCAAAAACGTATCTAATGGATCCAATAACGCCAAATCTAACGATTTATTGGCTCTGATACCAATTGTAAATCCCGTGTACTGGACCTAATCGAATCCTAACTCAATCAAACGTGCGGAATCCAAATGATTGAATATCAATACGTTAAACGAATAATTGAATCAAACGCAAAAGTATAATAACACTTAACACAAAGTCGATAAGCTTATATTGAATAAAACAATTGCAATAGTCTCTCTGATCTCACAAACTCGTCAACCTTCACAACTGAGCCGAATTCGACTATTTATAACGGAATTCCTAATATCTCTATTGCGACACAAGATGTGTCGCCTGACCTACTAGTGCGACACAAGCCTTGTGTCGCAACTGCGACACTGGCTGTGTCGCCTAAACTGGAAAATGTAATTACTAATATAACAAACATTTAATACTAATGTAATTACATATCTAGACAATTACAGACTGAGACCAACTGACAGACACACTAAGATGCATCAATATACATACCCGATCGTGTCCTAACTGACCCAATCGGGTGGGCATGTGAATGGCTGAAAAGCTTTCAAAACATGAAAAAACCTGATCTGCTGAAATGACCCCCAATCGGGTGTTTTAATTCAAAAAGGTGAAAGCAAAAGGCTCAACTTCAATGGATTGGAAATTTCAATACACCCGATCGGGTATGGGTTCTAACCCGATCGCGTGTGGTCACTAACCTGATCGGGTAAGTTGGCGGGCAAACTCCACCTACTCCAGACGACTTTATATTATATGTGTGTCTGGGTTATGTATTAAAATATTTAGGGATGCAGCTAGAGGAGAAAAAGAAAATGGCGAGCCATCCTTTATTAAATGCTCAATCAACCTATTGCTCCCCACTCTCACTCACGCCATGGGATTTTGATTATTTTAATCTCGCTCCCATTTTCTTTAACCTGATTTGGTGGATCTGGTCTTACCTCTCCATATCTATCTCAGGTCCAATAATTCACTTATCACTTCATGATTACACTTTATCACTCACCATCACCATCCTCTGGAACTACTTCACGACTGGAACATTTTCTCACCCAATTTCCATTCTCACGACCTTAATATTTTTTAGTCTCTGTTTTTGGAAAATTGCAAGGAGTAGGAGAAGGAAATTGTTGTGTGGAATTATGTGGTGTAATAATTGGTAACAAACTCAAACTTTGTAATCTTTGGTTTGCATATATTAAATTTAATTATGTATGCCTTAATTTCACTTGTTTGTGTTGGTTTGAGTATGATTATGAGTGGCTAAGTTTATCTACTTGCTTGGATGAATTAACTAGTGATTAGGGGGTTATATTTTGGTGTTTGATTTATACTTTTAGTTTACAAATCATCCATGAATTTTTATGAGTCTAGCTCATTGTTTGTTGAAACTTGTTGGTATTTTAGCTAAGCAACTATAGCGAATGTTTGTTGCTTATGAAAAATACTTATCATTTTGTACGTCCATGTATGAATAAACCATTGTCTGCGTATGCGAGAATTTGGTATAAGTAACACAATTGAGCTAGAATTATATAAGTTAGAGAATATGGTGAACATCTTCATTGTAAACTCGTAAAATTGAAACTTATGTTTAATCATGAACCTTTTGTGTTGGAACTTAATTTAAGGATTTAACTTGTTTGGTGATTTACTAATAGATATAGCGAATGTTTTCTACTTGGTAAATTACTATCGATTGTTTATCTATAAATGATTGAACAAACATTGCGGATGTAGTTTTGGAATAGGTTAAATAATTTTAGCTCAAATGTGCAAGTTGGTAGTCATGGAGAATGTCTGTTACTTGATTAAATCATAAGTTTGTGAATAGAAGTTGAACTTTAGGTGAAGGCGAACGTTGATGCCTAAGTTTAATGGAAATTTGCCTTAGCATAGTTTAAATCGGTTTTAACCTCACACCACGTAATCACTAGTGACATAATCCAAGCAAGTATTGTTTTAACAACAGTAGTTTTCTAAAAATTCTAATTTGACTCTTCCCGAGACCATTGCTCTCATTTAGTTTAAAAAGATTAGTTGTTACGCAATGTGACAACTCGGTCACAAAACCCTAACCATTTACTTTTCTATACAAATTACTTTCATTTTAAATTTAACTTCTTGAACTCTCATTCCCTGCGTTCGAACCCGAACTTACCCGACTATACTAACACAAAATAGAGTCCATTGCTCGGTTGTGTATTAGTCTTAGCACGGTATTTTCTAGTTCACTTTTTAACGATAAATTTAAGACTGGATTTTGCACATCACTGAGTGTGAGTCAAATCACGAATAAAAAGTACCCAGTTCTTTTTACTGACGCTGAATGCCTTATTCTTTCTGAGTCAAATCACGGATAAAAAAATACCTGAACATTTGATTTTTATGAAATTTCCAAGAAAGAATAATGTATATAAGTGTGAATTAGCAAATATGGAACCTCAACCTGAATTAAATTGTCTTATTTCAAAAGCTACTCTGAATGAATCTGAATTCTGGCATTGAAGGATATGTTACATGAATTATAAAACCATTAATAAACTTGTCAAAAGCAAGCTTGTTAGAGGTTTACCTGAAAAGGTATATTCTTGTGACGATCATTGTGTTGCCTGTCAAAAAGGCAAGCAACACAAGTCTTCTTTTAAGTCCAAAATTGTGAATGCAAACTGCTCACCCTTATACTTATTGCATATAGACTTATTTGGATCAACCAATATAAGTAGTATAGGGAAAAAGTCTTACTGTCTAGTAGTGATTGATGATTACAATAGATTTTCATAGGTATTCTTTCTTAGAACAAAAGATGAAAAATGTGAAATACTTAGATTATTTATAACTAAGATTGAAAATCAAATGGATCAAAAAGTCAAAATCATCTGAAATGATAATGGTACAGAGTATAAAAATCATGAGATAGATAAATTTTGTGACATTAAAAGTATTAAGAGAGAGTTTAGTGCAGCTAGGATTCTACAACAGAATGGAGTAGCTGAAAGGAGGAATATGACATTAATTGAGGCTGCTAGAACTATGTTAGCTGATGCTAAACTACCTATGACCTTTTGGGCAGAAATAGTTAGCACTGCTTGCTATGTTCAGAATAGGGTATTAGTTGTTAAGCCTCATAACAAGACACCATATGAACTGTTCTTTAAGAGAAAACATTTGGTTAGTTTCTTAAAACCTTTTGGGTGTCCTTGTACTAGCTTGAATACCAAAAACCACTTAGGAAAGTTTGAGAGCAAGGTTGATGAGGGTCTATTTGTTGGTTACTCTATTCAAAGTAAGGCTTATAGGGTACTAAATCAAAATACTAGGATTGTTGAAGAATCCATGAATGTGACCTCTAATGAACATACTTGTTATGGTAAAAAATTACACTAAGTAATTAAGTGATCACATTTTAGATTGTGAGGTATAGTGTTGAAATTACTTTCAAGATAATTATATTGTTATACGATTATCTATATTAGTTATAAGAATTTTGAGTGAAAATACACTTTAAGTGCGCTGATCCTTGTTGAATAAAGCTTTAAGAAAAAAGCTCAAGAACAGATTAAGGGTAATGCTAAATAAACAATGAAAAAGATAAAGTAAATGTAATCGACACGAGGATATACGAGGAAAGCCCTTGATCAAGATTGATCGCTGGCACAAAACCTCGGGAAGGATCAAATGATCCTTGCCTTTGTTGATTTTATTAAAATGAAAACAATGAATTACAAGCTAAGAGCACAAAGATGATCGGCTAAGTGATTATGTGTGTGAATCTAGCTAAGTGTTGATGAAATAGAATATTAATGAGAGTAATAGCAGAGTGTTTATGTGTTTTGCAGGTGAAAATAGTGTGCATTCATTAATCTAATCGATCATCCATACCTCAATTATATACTAAGAGCGTATAACAATATTTTTGAGAATCTCGGGATCCTCCGATGAAGGATGAAGACCACCGTCTCTTTTGACTTCATTTTACATGTGCATCTGACTTGGTCATCCTTGAATCATATCAAAGCTTCCTCACATAATCCGGAGCATATCTCATTAACGCGTTCCATATATGACCTGGTCAATACTCAAAGAAAATAAACACGTTAAACATCGCATGATCCCGAACTAATATAGGTCCAGGATCCTGAGCTATGCATACTCTAGAATAAACATAGGATTCTTACTTACTCATCTCGTTTATCCTATATCCTGCATAATTATATTAAAAAAATATATATTGACTAGGATCCTGCAACATAAATAATAAGAGTATTTCCAGGATCCTAATCCAGTTCCTCTTATATTAGAAGCACCATCGGTATATAATGTCCATTTTTCACTTATTTGATTGAGTTCATATACTTCTAAATGTACTTCGTTTTGAAGATCACTAGTGAAGTCAGCAATAAAATCTGCTAAAGCTTGGGATCTAATTGCATTCCTAGGTTCATAAATCTGATTATAAGCACTTAACTTTACAGACCATTTAGCTAGGCGTCCTGACATTTCTGGTTTTCTCAAAATGTTTTTAATGGGATAATTAGTTCTTACATGAATAGGATGTGTTTCAAAATAATGTCTAAGTTTAGTAGATGTCATAACCAATGCAAGTATAAGTTTCTCAAGATGGGAGTACCTAGTTTCAGCATCTAGTAGGCTTTTACTTACATAGTAAACATGATGTTGTTGCCCTTCATGATCCTTTACCAGTACTGCACTTATAGCATTTCGGGATACCAAGAGATAGAGGAACAATGGCTCACCATTCTCAGTCTTCATCAATAAAGGAGCTGATGACAAGTAATTCTTCAATTCTTGAAATGCAGCTTCATGTTTTTTCTCCCCATTCGAACTTTTTGTTCTTCTTTAGGATATCATAGAATTCCTTGCATATGTCTGAGGATCTTGAAATAAAACGGTTCAGAGATGTTATTCTTCCCATCAAGCTTTGTATATCCTTAGGACTTGACAGGGATTTCAAATCTAGGATAGCCTTGATCTGCTATGGACTAGCTTCTATTCCTCTCTTGGTTACCATGTACCCAAAAAAATTTCCTGCCCCCACTCCAAAGTGACACTTTGCAGGTTTAAGCTTCATATTGTATTGATCCAGAATGTCGAAAGCCATCTTAAGATCCTGAAGATGATCCTCAGCTTTCTTTGACTTTACCACCATATCATCGATGTATACTTCCATCGTGCTTCCCAGTTGTTCTTTGAACATCATGTTGACCAGCCTTTGATAAGTGGCACCTGCATTTTTAAGACCAAAAGGCATAGCAATATAACAATATATATCTGTGGGGGTTATGAAGGCTGTGTCTTCCTAATCCGACGGTTCCATTTGGATTTGCTGAAATCCTGACGATGCATCCATGAAGGTTAGGATCTCATGCACAGCCGTAGCATCTACCATCGAATCGATGTGAGGTAATGGGAAAGGATCCTTTGGACACAGGCTTTATTATGATCAGTGTAGTCCACGCACACTCTCCATTTCCTATTCTTCTTTTGTACTACCACCATGTTTTCCAACCATCTTGGAAATTTTACTTCCCTTATCATGCCAGCAGAGAGTAACCTTTCAACGTCCGCTTGGATAATAGCATTCCTTTCCGGCGTAAATTTTCTTCTTTTTTGTTAAACTGGCCTGAAACTACTATCAATTCCAAGTTTATGAGTTATAATATCCTTAGATATACCTGTCATATCCTTTGGCTTCCAAGCAAAAGTTGATTTTCTTTGGTTCAAGAATTTCATGAGATCCTGTTCAAGATCCTGTGACATCCCTGATCCTATGAGCACTTTTTCTTCAGGATCTTTAGAATCGAGCGAAATTTCTTTGACATCCTGTACGCTTGTATCTAGAACGTCCCACACCTTATTCTTTAATTGCTATGCTGACGGAGACTTGGCAGTAGACTTCATCTATGTTGTGTAACAATCCTTTGCCTCTTGTTGATCACTGCTAATCTTAACCACCCCCTAAGGAGTTGGTAATTTGACACATTGATGATATGTTGATGGCACCACTTTCATATCATGTAACCAGGGTCTACCTAGGATAATGTTATAGCTCGACAAACAATCCATAACACAATATTTTTGAATTGAATTTACCCCTTCAATGTAAATTGGCAATTTGATGTCACCAACTGTATTTTTTGCTTCTCCACTGAATCCTACCAATACAGTAGATCTAGAGGTGATCTCTAATCCTGGAATACCCATTCTTTTTAAGATCTCCAAGCAAATGATATTAACCGAGCATCCTCCATCGATCAGGATCCTGCGCACAAAATGATTGGCAACATAGAGAGTAATAACATACCCATCATGGTGAGGATCCTGAACATCTTCCAAATCATCCTCATCAAATGCTATGACCTTCTCATCTTTCTTCATGGAAGTCCTTGTTGGGTTATATGGCTTTTTTGATTTGGATTCTCTTGCGTGCCTCTTTGCTGCAGAATAAGAAGTACCACATATATCAGAGCCACCAGAAATAAAATTGATTACCTTGGCATCTGAAGGTGAGGATCCTGCTCTAGTAGTGATCGTGCGATTATCCAGAGATTCAGGATCCTAAACTCTGTCATGATCCTTTCCATGATCCTTCTTTTTCCCAAGCAAATCTTTCAAGTATCCTTTGTTGAGCAGATGGCTGATCTCTTTTCGAAGAGCTATACAATTCTCAGTCAGATGACCGAAATCTCCATGGTATGCACACCATTTAGACTTGTCTTTCCATCCAAAAGATTTCTCATTTTTCTTGGGCCATCTTGCTTTGTCTCCAAGATCCTCCATGACACATAGTATATCTTTTGTATCTACAGAAAAATTATAGTCAGTTATTTTAGGGTACTCTTCATCATCTTCGTCGATAGTATTCACATGACGATCCTCATTTCTGGCATAAGGCTTGCTTCTGCTCGATCTGGATGAGGATGAGTTCGATTTCCTGTTGGGTCTATCGTATGTTGATGATGCATCGACCCTTTTCTGTATCTCAGCATCCTCTTTTAGCCTAATGAATCTTAGGGCCCTGTTTCTGACTTCGTCGAGATTCTTGCAAGGATTCATAACAAGATCCTCATAGAATGGGGAATCCCTTTTGATCCCCATTTTAAAGGCTTGAACAGCAGTAGGCATATCCAGGTTAGGTATATTCAAGGATTCTCTCCCAAATCTTCCTACAAAATCTCAAAGAGACTCATTAGTTTTTTGAACAACTCTGTATAAATCAGTTGTTAACTTTTCAAATGTTCTACTGCAAGAGAATCGGTTATTAAATAAATTAACTAGATGAGCAAATGAAGTAATAGAGTAAGGGGGAACGTTTAACAGTCATTTAGTGCGGATCCTGTGAGGGTAGAGCCAAAGCCCTTGCATAAGCATGCTTCTTTAAGATCAGAAGGAATTGGAATGATTTCCATCCTCTCCCTGTATTGCGCAATATGCTTCTCAGGATCCATTGTTCCATCATACAACTTCATATTTGGAGTTTGAAATCTTTTCGGGATCTCAGCTTCACATATAGGTGGTGCAAATCTTGAGATCCTATGTGCCGCTGGAGCAACTTCAGGAATTGGTTGTACAACTCCAGGGATACTCGATATCATATCCTTCAATTTCTGTATCTCCCTTGCCATCACAGGGCTAACCCCAGGATCCTAAAAATTGTTAGTCCCAACAGTATTATTAGAAGTATAACTATTAAACGTGTTACCACCGTCAGGAGTCCTATATGAGGATCCTGGCTCCGATTGTTGGCCCCTCGACGTAGAAACTCCTGTAGCAAATATTGGATCTGAGATCCTGGTACTCCCTTGCATGGACACGAAATCTCCTTATCGTTCAGCAGACGGTGGGGTACCAAAATCAAGGATCCTGCTGCGGATAGGAGTAGTGACTTGAGAAGCAGGGACATTGTTCCTAGTCCTCATATTCTCCATATACTTCTTTCGGATTTCATTGCTCCTTTCCACTTGTTGGAGCTGCTCCTTAACTTGCGCAAACATAGACACAATATCCTGGTTAGAAATCATAACAGGGTTCGAATTTGAAAAGAATCCGGCTCCTATAGAAGTGGATCCAGCCGACGACAGCCTTGCATAGACATTTTGTGGCTGTTAATGAGATGATGTGAGGTGTGGAGCAGGAGGAAGAGTGGTTCTCGCAGATGCTGATGATGGCATGGTGGATGATATAGATCTTCCTTGGCTCGACATTCTTAACAGAAATTTTTGGAAAAGATGACTCAACAAGGATTTTAACAAAAGTTTGATTAAGAAAAACACCACTTCTCCCACGGTGGGCGCCAAATTGTTTTGGTCAAAAATTAAACTAAGCAATTAAGTGATCAAATTTTAGATTGTGAGGTATAGTGTTGAAATTACTTTCAAGATAATTACGTTATCATACGATTATCTATATTAGTAAATAAGAATGTTGAGTGAAAATACACTTTAATTGCATTGATCCTTGTTGAATAAAGATTTAAGAAAAAAGCTCAAGAACAGATTAAGGGTAATGCTAAATAAACAATGAAAAAGATAAAGTAAATGTAATCGACACGAGGATATACGAGGAAAGCCCTTGATCAAGATTGATCGCCGGCACAAAACCTCGGGAAGGATCAAATGATCCTTTCCTTTGTTGATTTTATTAAAATGAAAACAATGAATTACAAGCTAAGAGCACAAGGATGATCGGCTAAGTGATTATGTGTGTGAATCTAGCTAAGTGTTGATGAAAAAGAATATTAACGAGATTAATAGTAGAGTGTTTATGTGTTTTGCAGGTGAAAATAGTGTGCATTCGTTAACCTAATCGATCATCCATACCTCAATTATATACTAAGAGCGTATAACAATATTTCCGAGAATCTCGGGATCCTCCGATGAAGGATAAAGACGACCAACATCTCTTTTGACTTCATTTTACACGTGCATCTGACTTGGTCATCCTTGAATCATATCAAAGCTTCCTCATGTAATCCAGAGCATATCTCATTAACGCGTTCCATATATGACCCGGTCAATACTCAAAGAAAATAAACACGTTAAACAGCGCATGATCCTGAACTAATATAGGTTCAGGATCCTGAGCTATGCACACTCCAGAATAAACATAGGATTCTTACTTACTCATCCCGCTTATCCATTATCCTGCATAGTTATATTAAACAAATATATCATGACTAGGATCCTGCAAGATAAATAATAAGAGTATTTATAGGATCCTTAACTATGGCTGTGATCCTGAAAGTAACTATCATTATCCTGATATGTGAATACGAAATATAAATGATTTTCATACTTGTGAGATGAATATATGATGCTAATCAGGATCCTGCAACGTTAGTAAAAAATCTACCCACAACAATACTACAAATCCTGAAGGAAAAGGTCCAGCTTCTTTGTTTGATATTGATGCACTTACCCATGCTTTTAGATATACAAACATACAATCAAGTGCAGGTACAGATGGTCAAGATGCAGCTATGACAGTAGGGAAGAAGATTGATCCACTGGAATATGTCTTATTTCTAATTTGGTCAACTGATCCACTGGAAGTCTTTGACTCAATTCCACAACAGCCATCACAGAGTTCAGATGCTGACATGACAGGTCAAAAAGGGAATGATGATAGTAAAACATCAAGTAATTTCCCCGATAATCCAAATATGCCACTATTGGTAGATGAAGAAGAGTTTAGCAGATTATGGACCACATCTAGGAGCCTACAAGGTATTTATGGGAAAGATTCTCATTAGATGATTCATACAGTGGTGTTGATCGGAATTATACAAATCTGGAATCTAAAATACCAGTGACACCTACTTCCAAATACATTCCTCATAGAGATTATCCTCTTGAGAATGTAATAGGTGACATTGGTTCTGCTGTTCAAACAAGAAAGAAAAATGAAAAAGAAAAGCTAAGAGAATCTGAAAAGGTTACTAATTGAGAAGTTTGAGAAATGCAAGGTTGCATGCATATGTAAACAATGAAGTTGTTCAGAATTTGATATACATGATATTAAAAAAGTTGCATTAGAAGGAACAAGCTAAGAAGATGAAAAAGAAGAAGGATTACTTTTGAAAGCATCTTAAAGAGCTTACAATGGAGAATTAAAAGAAAATTAATGTTGTGAAGAACATATTAAGTTTAGGGGGAGATTGTTGAGTCAAGACTGCTTTGGGTTGGAATTGCCACTGATGAAGAAGACTGAAAAAGTACAAGGCATTAAAACTATTAGTGTTACAGTTAACACTGTCTTCTAATTATTATCACTGATAGAAGGATACTGAAGAGAAGACATGAAGTTATCAAAAGTTATCACTGGTACAAGGTATTAACACTGATAGTTATGTTTTGTAAGTAGTTAACACTGATCATGTAATTATAACTGTTAGTTATATATGAAGTGTTTAACATTGTTTGTGTATTAGTACATAGTCTTGTATCACGATTGAAGTAGTTACCACTGATGGTTATAAGTTAACACTGTTAGCTTTAGTTTTGTGGTTATCACTGTTTATAATATTGTGATAAGTATGAGTCGGTTATGAAAGTTATTATTCTATAATAATAGGCGATTGTACAAGACTCTATGATCTATAAATAGAGATCCTTAGAACATAGATTAGGTTAATAAAATTTGCGCAGCTTCAAGGTGTAAAGCCTAATACGATTAATTGTATTCATCTTATTCTCATTACTAAGATTAAAGCTTTGATTTAATTTTTATTCTACAAGTAAAATATTATTTGTTTTATATTCTTGATCTTTCTAATATTATTGAGTGTGATTCCACAACTACTCAATAATACTTCAAAGCTTATTATTGTTAATGAGATTATTAGGTTAATCAGGACTAATCATCTTCACCTCTAGTCTAGGAAGTGGTTACACTATTAGATTGATAAAATGTTAGTTTTGCCCTTATGTTTAAAGCAACTTTGAATAAACATTGGTAAGAATTAAATTATTAAGAGTAATAAATGGGATTTAATAAGTAATATTTTCCAGGCGGACAATTTATTTGGAATTTATATACATAGCAATATGGACATTTATTTTGAGATGAAATAAATAACACAAATAACTGGTATATATGTATATACGAGTTTACAAGCATATAGCATGCAAAAATAAAAGCAAATAGAATCGAGCCTAGCAAAACCCAATAATTCAAACCATACTAGTGGGTAAAGCCCGTGCAATGCACGGGTTTTGTTACATTTCAATATTTTCGTATTCATCTTTTGATATTTATATTAGTACCAAGTCATATATGTTTAAATTAATATTGAGGAATATAAAGTAGTTATATGCTTCTTTATACTTGTAGCATTGTTTAGATGATGCTAACAGTACTTTAAGCTGGTACTTCACTATACCTCCAAATCAATTAGAGTTATAATATTTTTAATAAAGATCATAAATCTTTTACTCATGACGCGTATATACAATGTACCATTATACTTATGGAACTACGGAAGTAGGAAGCATAAAGAAACAAACATAAGGTCTTTCATAACTTCGATATCAAATTATAAATTTCTAACACCATCAGTGGCATAGTTATTTACAAAAGTAGGAAACAAAATGAACAAACATAAGGTCTATCATAACACAGACATCAATACATGGAAACTCTAACACCATCAGTAGTGTACTTTATGTTAGCATGCATACTAAAACCCTCTATCCATCGTAAATCCTTTTTGTCATTTGAGCTGCACTTAATCCACTTATGATGGACCTTCTGATTTTGAACTTAAACAATGTACCTAAATTCAAACTATTGTACATAAGAACGCGTCTTAGGATATGCAAATATTGATATTGATGACTTGATTTCTCCATTTCATATGTTTAGGGCCTTTGGCTGGTGCAGCAACAGTTGGGGCTCTTTTCAGTGTTTTGGGTGAAGATTGGCAATGAGTAGTGTCAGTAAAAGCAACTTTGTGTAAGTTGCAATTCAACTTCTCTAGCTCTATATTGGTGTGGATATGGGCTGGGTGAACGTTGCCACAGCTGAAACTCTCGTAGCTTGAATGTTCATAACACGTGTTTGTTCGCTTTGAGCAGATTGCTTAAGCGTTAGGCAACCTGATTCTTTAACAGAGAACTAAATAATATCATAAATTAACCTGATTCTTGAAATCCAATAAGGATATATTGGGCCGTTGCATGAACTAACTTCTCACCTTTTTCATCAAACCAATAACAGCTCGAACAGACTCATCTCGATAGTAATATTTAGTACAAACCAAAAAATGTTATGTACACCTAATTTCTGATTTAAATTCTTTTGAAGCAGGTATCAGAGGATCATCAATAATCAGTCTTAATGTACAACTCGAGATGGATAGTTCATCTACGAATGGAAATGTTAGTTTTTTAAACTTAGTAAAGAGAATGTATATGTTTAGACAGTGAATAGTTTTGTAGCTTACGACTGTAATTATTGACAGTCATTGAATACAAAATATGGGAGTAAAATCCACAACTATGAGATTTCTTTTGTAGTATATCATCTCCTGAACTTACCCATGATGTTACTTTATTCTTGCGTCCCCTATTTTAGAAGTCACATAGAATGGAAGGTTATATTTAACTGGGTCAAAAATAGTTTGGGCCAAAACAGTTTGGTTCAAAATAGACTGATTCAATGATATTCAAACAATGCAACAACAAAATAGCATGGGTGGGATTTTAAGCGGGTCATTTGGTCCAAAACAGTTAGAAGCACATTGGTACTGCAACTTCCAAACAGTGTATATGGAAAACGATATGGGTTGTAACTCAAGGGGGTCAAAACTGATTGGGTTAGAATAGGTTAGTTAAACGGGTCAAAACAATTTGGTCAACAACAATAAAACTGTTAAATAATGAGAAATGCTTTAACAATTCATTTATATTTAAGCAACGTAGCAGCAAAATAGTTACTAAAATTGGTGTGATCTGAGTAGGTTTCAATTTTTGGTTCCTAAAATCAAAATCAAGGGTCGTTGCACCAGTTTTTTGCATTGTCGGTTTGCCAAAATTCATAACCTAACCAATGACATCTACATAGTATTCAATACATAGTTTCTTATTGAATTATAAATTACAGTGTTAACAAAAAAGAAAACTTAAGGAACTTACAAAGAATAGAGGATCATACCATGCAAGTACTTTCTGCCTGTAGATTTAAGTTTTTCGAATACATGAGAACCAGGTTATGAGTGTGTGTGTATATATACATATTCTAAGATGGATGTAGAAATTGTCTTATACCCTCTCATCAGAAACAATAAAGTCGGTGCTCATGTACCATGAATAGTGTTAATATCTCATTTACGACAAATCATCACCTTTACATTAGCATCATTGCCATCTTGCAGCTGGTCAAGATATGTAAAAGAAGTTGCTTTAGGTTATGTTTTTAGAGTTTTAGTACTTTTACCTATTTTGGAGAGTCAAAGTTGTTGTATGTGATCTTTTGGTGTAGGAGATAAGAGTGAGTATTTATAGACAACAATACAACTTAGTCATGAAATTAATTGATTGCAAAATTATTATATGTCAATCATGTCAATCAATTTAAGGGAAAGTGGATGGTTTGATTACTTTCAAAATATGACAATCAATTTAAGTGGAAACTAACTGGTTTGATTAACAATTGAATATAGATGGTGTATTTAGTTCTCTATTTATTGCAAAATTGTATGAAAAACAATACAGTGAAAGTGAAGCGTAATATATATATGATGAAACTTTATTCTCATTAATCAACTCATCAGTTAAATAATTATTATTAATTATAGAGTTATGTAAAACTCTATTTTATGACTTTCAAACTCCAATGTCATCCGTCAAACTTACAATCTTGACTTCCACTCCATAAATAGAAACTCTGGACTAATGATGCATAATTGGTGCTTATACATATTCGTGCTTTCTCATATATATATAAATATATATATATATATATATATGTGTATGTATATATCCACGTCATTGGAATCAGTAAATAGTAATTAACACTTCTATAAACAATAGTATTTAAGTCAGTGTAGGTGTAAGTTTAAAACATAAATATCTACTTCGAATAGTTGGGATAATAGAAGAAATAAGGAAGATTGTAAGAACATTGGCAATCATTTCCAATATTTCAACCGAAATTAATTTGTTAAAGGGACACTAACAACTTAATTTTTGTGTTGTTATCATTGTTATTGTTATTACTGCACCAAACAAAAATAACTGAGCCAAATAATTTTGAGTTGGGCCATGAGTGAGTGCAAACATTTTGTTTATATATCTTGTTATTAATTGGTTATCATTATTTAAATAATATGACGATTCAAATTAATTCATTGGTGTATGTATACAACACTATTGTACTGTATATATTCATATATATTCATATATATGTTTTATATGATATTATAGATTTGATAAGAAACTTGTGTAGTGATAACCATTTATAAGTTTAAAAGTAATATATGGCTCAATACCATCATCTAATATACTGAACCACTTACCATTAATACTCCATCATATCATTAAAGGAAACTCACGTTTAACTATCAATTCAAACTCAACTTTCATATAGATTTCATCTTTTTACCCTTTGTTATCATCATTGAGTATAGTTGTTAATATACCATACTTACATCAAGTCTCAAAATTTAGAGTAATTAATGTAGACTATCATCATTGAAAACATTGCTAGTATCACAATATTATAAGTGAGAACAAAACTTAATCTCAAATAATTACTATTGACAAAACTGTAAAAGTTTATGTAATCGTTAAGTATTACATTTAACAACATCGAGTGGAGTTTAAATTGTTTACTGCCTTAATCTGTGGTAACGAAAGGGAATTGAAGAAATTCTTATTAAATATTTATTGCCATTAATCATTTATCATATTAAACTATTGCATATAACTCATATTTTATTATTTTATACTATTTTCTATCATCATTTAATATTAGTGGTTTCATTATTACACTAATACTGAGAATTTATGGTTAATCAAGTATTATTATACCAAGACTCATAACTAAATGTATTCATTCATTCATCATTCAAGACAAAGTTACCATCATATTTTACTATTTTACTATCATTTAGTGTAATGGTTAATCTATCATAATTGCATCAAGACTCAAAATTTTATGTATTGTAGATAGATAAGCCTAACCACCGACATGGAATTAATGATGTGAAGAGTTGACCTTCACTTCACGGCATGATTCTTGCAATGGATTCCTTGTCCAACCTGTTGTTGATCACACTTAATTAGGAATAATTAACGATTATACGTTAACGTTGTAACAAACAAACAATAATATTAATATATATATATATATATATATATATATATATATATATATATATATATGAATGGGATTGTGTGAAAACAATGAGATAAAAAAACAGTGAAAACAAATATCCACCCTCCATCTAATCTAACTTTTATATATATATATATATAAAGGGAGGTGAAAACACTTTTTCCTTCATAAATTTTTTAAGGTGTGAATCTTTTTTTTTTTTTCGAAGTAAACCAAAAAATTAAAGTTCACACAAAAAAATATTTTTTGTAAAAAAAATAAAATAAAGTCAAATTTGAAAATAAAAAAAAAATATGGTTCACAATTAAAAAACTTAAAAACTTTCTGTGAACCCAAAACAACAAAATAAGATTCACAATTGAAAAAGTTAAAAACTTGCTCTGAATCTAAAAAAAATTAAGGTTCATAGTTGAAAAAAAAAATTCACAATTAAAAAAGTTAAAAACTTTTCGTGAACCAAAAAAAATTAAGGTTCACAATTAAAAAATTAAAAAACTTTCCTTGAACCAAAAAAATTAAGGTTCACAAACGAAAAGGTAAAAAAATTTCTGTGATCTGAAAAAAAATTAAGGTTCACAGTTGAAAAAAAAAGTTCACAACTGAAAATTTTTAAAACTTTCCGTGAACCTAAAAAAAATTTAGGTTCACAGCTGAAAAAAAAAGGTTCACAATTGAAAAAGTTAAAACTTTCCGTGAACTAAAAAAAAATTAAGGTTCACAGTTGAAAAAGTTGAAAACTTTTCGTAAACTCAAAAAAAAAATTAAAGTTCACTATAAATTTTTTTAAAAAATTTCGTGAAAAAGTTAAAAAAAAAATTATGTGAAAAAAAATAAGGTTCACATTTGAAAATATTAAAAACTTTTTGTGAAACAAAAAAAAAAATTAAAGGTTCATCACGAAAATTTTATATGAAACAAAAAAAAATATAAGGATTCAGAAAAAAAATCATATGTGAATAAAAAAAATGAAAGTTCACAATTTAAAAAAATTGTGAATCAAAAAGTGTTTTCACCGTTTTTTTATCCCCACCCCTTATATATATATATATATATATATATATATATATATATATATATATATATATATTGTTTGGGTCAAAATTTTATGCTCAGGATACATGATCCTGAACTCTTTTAGTGTTGTTGAAGATTATATCCAGGATCTTGGATATGTTCAGGATCCCAAATACACTCAGGATCCCGGATATGACAAGTATCCCGGGATCAAATGTTACTAATCATTGTCTGTCACTTTATGTTCAGGATCTTAGGCATTCAGGATCCCAGATGATCAGGATCCCGGATATGTTCAGTATCCCGGGATAATACGTTGCTAATCTTTATTTGACCGTTACTAATCATTATTTTTCTGTTATATGTCTTGACCAAGTCCAACAAGAGTTAAATGTGGTTTAATTCAACCTTTATTACCTGTTCAAAGCTCATTCAAGGGAGGAGAGAATCAAGGAGACGTTTCTTGAAATGCCGCCAGGATCCCGGATTTTTCGGGATATTAGCTATATTGTACTTACTATAAATTGGAGGCTTATGATCGTATGAACACATTCATGAACGACTTATTCACCACTTTAACACTATTTTCTTGCAGATTAACACACTCATTTCATCAATTCGTCACCATAAACACTTTAGATTGATCAGAAGTACTCTCGTATTGTAATTATCATGAATTCGAGTAATAAAAACAATAAAGGCAAGAGACGATTGTCTCTTCCCTAGGTTTTATGCCGGTAATCTATCAAGATTAAGGGCTTTCCTCGTATATCCGCGTGTCGATTGCGTTTATTCTTTATTTTCATCATTTACTTCATATTTTATCGATTATTTGCTGCATAATCTGCATTATCCCGAAATTATCTTAAATTTTATATAAGTTTTCACGTTTATCTTGTTATAAACATTTGATTCACACAAAATCTGCATTATATCATTATTAACTTGCATTTTTACTTGATTATCTCGAAAATCACTAAAAGCACTCTACCTCACTTTCCTAATTTGACCAAAATTTATACTTGTAAATTTTTGGCCGATACAATTTGGCGCCCACCGTAGGGCTAGTGGTGCTTTTCATAATCAAAGTTTTGTTAAAAGCCTTGTTGAATCATCTTTTTCAAAAAGTTTTTATCGAAAATGTCGACTCAAGGACGATATGTGTCTTCTTCTATGCCATCTTCAACCTCTGCTATGACTAGTCTTCCTCCTATACCATCTAGAGGATACCTATCTAAGGACTACTTCTTCAGGATCCACCTATTTAGGATCTACTTTTTCAGGATCCGGGATAATAGATCCGGATCCCGTTATTATTTCTAACAGGGAAATTATGTCTATGTTTTCATAGGTAAAGGATCAGATGGAACGCATGGAACGAAGCAACGCATCATTGAGAAGAGATGTGGAAAGCTTAAGGTCAAGGGTCCACACTCCTGCTTCTCAGGATATTACTCCTATCCAGAACAGGATCCTGACTTCAACACTCCAGCATCTACAAGTCTCGGAGGAGATTTCATTGCCATGCAAGGAACTACTGGGATCACAGATTCCATCTACACAACGGGGATCTCGACCACTCGGGATCTCAGATAAACTCCAGGATCCTCATTTATGTTGCCTAATAACGGTAATGTATCAGCTGGTTATACTTTTGGAACTAACGTTGTGCAGGATCCTAGATTGAGCTACGCTATGGCTAGGGAGATACAGAAGCTCAAAGATATGATCTCAAGTGTACCAAGTGTAGTACAACCCATTCCAGAGGTTACCCCAACAGCTCACAGGATCTCGAGGTTCGCACCACCTATTTGTGATGCTGAAATCCTAAAAAGATTTCATACACCTAGCATGAAATTGTATGATGGCATGACGGATTCTGAAGAGCATATAGCCCAGTACCGAGAAAGGGTGGAGATCATCCCTATTCCTGCGGATCTCAAAGAAGCATGCTTATGTAAAGGTTTTGGGTAAACTTTAAATGGCTACTGAATGTTCCTCCTTACTCTATTACTTCTTTTGCTCATATGGTTAATCTATTTAATAATCAATTTTCATGTAGTAGGACCTTTGAAAGATTAACCACTAATTTGTATAGAGTTGTTCAAAAGTTAATTAGACTCTTCGAGATTTTGTAGGGAGATTTGGACGAGAATCGTTGGATATCCCTAACCTAGATATGGCTACTGATGTACAAGCCTTTAAGATGGGAATCAAAAGAGATTCTCCATTTTATGAGGATCTTATAATGAACCCTTGCAAAAATCTTGATGAGGTCAGGAACAGAGCTTTGAGGTTCATAAGACTAGAGTAAGACGCTATGATCCAGAGAAGGATCGAAACTTCATCAACTTATGATAAACCTAATAGGAATATGGAGACCTCATCTTACAAATCAAACAGAAGCAAACCGTATTCCAGAACTGAGGATCACCGGGTCAATGCAGTTGAAGAGGATGATGAAGAATTGTCGCACCCCCAAATTCGGGTTGCGGAAGCGAATCGGGTCGGGGCGCGACTAATCAATATACACAGCACATAAGATATAATGAACGACCACTACATGCATCGTTTACATTGATATTGATAAAACCAAAGTTACATCAAAATATTATATACATTAGCTCGGATTGAAATTGAGAGATTTAAGTACATAATTAATTTATACAAAATATAATAATGCAGCTAAATCTCTGATCGTTTGCATGCTGACTCGAGCTAATGGATCATGATTGAGCAGTCCAACCTACTGCTGGTCACCTGTGATACATGCTAAAATTGGTCAGCGAAACGCTGGTGAGCTCACAGGTTTGTATGTCAACACATATTTGTATGAACCGCAAGATTTATAATTGAATTTAAAATGCAATTAAGCAAAATAAAAGTTATACAGCCATGAGCACATAGTCTGAGCTTAACTTGAGCGTCAGGTCCAATTAAGGAAACCTAACTGAGTTGCCTCCTACGAGTGCCTAATCTACACTCATCTTCCCAAATGCTAATACGTCCGTTTGACCAGTTAGTGCATGCTAACCCGGACGAGGATTGTCAATCCTATATGATATCATATACTAACATTCACGCTACAGATGTATTACCAAACTATGTTGTGGAGGGCTTTGAAATGATTAGTGAAAACAACTCATGTAGTATTTGATTTGTATTGTACTTGCGTTCATATTTTAAAAATAAAACGAGCAATGTAATCACACCCCTGATTGAAAAGCAGTAAAATAGGGGTCATGAGACTCACCTGAGCCTTGAGTGTTTAAGTTAATAAACTCGAACTGATTAGCGGTGGATTGATGTCCGAAGACTTGTAACCTGAGGGTATCCAAGACACACAATGGTTATAACATGAGTAGGCATCTCGAAAGACTGCCCTTGTAGTTGTCCGTCTAACTTAGAATGTCCAAATTACCGCGATTTGGTTGTTTGTTTAAGTGTTTGAAAATGTGTACGGCCGGTTGGTGATTATTTGTAACGATAATCCCACATTATTATTTTGATGATTTTGAAGTGTTATACCTAAAACTAAGTTCCAATGTGTTTTAGAAGTTGTGTCGCATTCGTGTTTGATGTTATACAAGTTTAACACTTTGTGTGAAAGTTTAGATGTAACACCGTTACTCATGAACCTAGGGTAAGGGCGAAGCCCGTTAATGATGGGGGTTTGGGGGCAGCGCCCCTGGTAGCGGGGTCCAAGGGGCGGCAGCCCCTGGCGGGGTCCAAGGGGCAGAGCCCCTGGCTGGGGTCGAGCTTTTCAATCGAGTGATAAAATTTTTATTTGGGTGAAATCTTTATTTCTACTAAATTGCTTTGGTGAAAAACGCATCTGGACTTGAATTTGGGTGAAATCGAGTGATAAAATTTCAGGTCTCAACACTTAGTAAAATTCGGGTTCTGTTTCATGCGACACTTATAGCGTCACTAGAGGGCATTAGGCGTCACTTGGGAAGTGACGCATGAAATGGCAGATTCTGAGTAAGGGCGTCACTAACGAAAGTGACGCATACTGAGGCGTCACTAAGGTAGCTTGGGCGGCACTTAGGAAGTGTCGCATAAGATGTGAAATTCTGAGTTTAGGGCGTCACTTAGGTAAGTGACGCATAAGGTGGCGACACTTCATCAGTGACGGGTGTAAGTGTCGGTTAGGCGTCACTTAAAGGAGTGACGCATACTTGGGCGTCACTAAAGCAGTGTCGGGTTATTAGTGACGGTAAGGGTCCTAGGCGTCACTAAGCAAATGACGGAGGTAAGTGTCGGGAAAAAGGGGTTTTATGCGGCACTTATGCAAGTGACGCATGATTAGGGCTTTTAGCGACACTCAATGCGTCACTTAAGTGACGCATGAAGTGACGCTATATTGCACCTTCGTTGCGACACTTAAGGCTGTTAACGAATTTTTGAGCCAAAAATGAGTTTTCGGGTTTCCGTTTGGTCTGATTCTTTTACCCAACCCTTATAGGGACATTCTAAGCTTAAAGAAACCATATACATGTAAAAATAAGTGAAATCGATGAGTTTCGAGAATTTGTCGGAAACTTACAAAGCGGCGAATCAAGATTCCGAAAAGATAGTGTTGTAGATCGTGATGAGGTGAACGTTTTTCTTCAAATGAGCCTTGAATTTTGAGGACGTTTAATGGTGCTTTTTGGTGATTTTAATGAAGTGGTGGTGGTGGTTTGGTTGGAGAGAAAAAGGAAGAAAAGGAGGAGTAGAGAGAGAGTGATGGATGAGAATGAGGGTGGGGAGGTGATGTCCTCACCCTTTGTGGCTGATTTGGTGGGCCCCACCGAGGTGTGGGTCTCCATTTTTTATCCCGTGCATTCGCGCTCCGTGCGGTGTTCGTTTTCCCGATTCGTTTAAACGTTTAAATAATTTTGTGCACGTTAATTTGTGGGTTTTAAAATACGAATAATTATTCGATATTTCACTTGAAACATTTCACCAAATACCTAAAAATTGAGTTATATAACTTAACTTGTTTCGTTTTACTTGCGCGTTTAATAATCTAATCGCGTAGCCTTTGTTTGTACAATACGGTACGAATACGAAATATTATCAAAGTAATATTTTTGGATATGATAGCGTTATTAAATAATTTTATATTATTTAGCAAAATTGTTCACCAACATCCGTATTAATTGAACCGAATTACATTCGGTTTGAAACTTGTACGATTTAATCAAATCGCATGATTGTATATATTCAACAATATATATTACTTGATACATTAATTAGCCTAACACAGAACTAATTACATGTATTATAGCTGATTAGGAACTAATCGCTAGTCCTAATTTGGCGGGTGTCACAAGAATATCCTAAAATAACCGATTATTGTTTCTCTGTTTATAATGCAGGTATTATATGTGCAATGAAAAACCTTGGAGATCAGGTGCGATGGCCAAAAAAGAATGAAAAAAATGCTGATTGGATAGTGGTGCGCCTATCATGAGGATTTTGGTCATGTAACTGAAAGTTGTATAGCCTTGAGGAAAGAGATCAACTATCTATTGAGCAAAAGTTACTTAAAAGAGCTGTTTGGAAAGAAAAAGGATCGCTCCAGAGATCCTGAGAAAGTTCGAGATCCTGAGTTTGAGGATAATTCAAGGATCCCGCAGAGAGCAGGATCACCACCTCCAGATGCCAAGGTAATCAATTTTATTTCTGGTGGTTCTGATATTTGTGGCACGTCTTATTCTGTAGCTAAAAGGCATGTCAAGGAAGCAAAAACGGAAAAACAATATAAGCCGACCAGAACCACCACTTTGAAAGATGAGAAAGTAGTAACGTTTGGAGAAGAAGACAAAGAAAATGTTCAGGATCCTCACCACGATGGCCTGGTCATAACTTTATATGTGGCCAATCATTTTGTCCGTAGGATCCTGATCGATAGAGGTAGCTCGGTAAACATCATTCATCTGGAGACTTTGAAGATAATGGGGATCCCAGAGTCTGAAATCATTTCAAAATCAACTGTACTCATGGGATTCAGCGGTGAAGTTAAGAATACTATAGGGGAGATCAAGTTACCAGTCTACATCGAGGGGGTAAACTCTATTAAAAATTTTTGTGTCATTGATTCATTATCCTGCTATAACATTATTCTAGGTAGACCTTGGATTCATGATATGAAAGCAGTGCCTTCTACCTACCACCAATGTGTTAAGTTGCCTACTCCATGGGGAGTGGTCAGGATAAATAGTGATCAACAGGAGGCTAAAGACTGTTATACCACTTCAATGAAATCTACCGCAAAGCCAATGCAAGCATAGCAATTACAGAAGCGGGCACGGGATGTCTTGGAAGCAACTGAACAAGATGTCAAAGAAGTGCCGCTTAATGTTAATGATCCTGAGGAAAAAGTACTTGTAGGATCCTGGATCCCAAAGGATCTTGAGCAGGATCTTATGAAATTTCTGAGGGAAAGAAGAGCGACGTTCGCCTAGAAACCCGAAGATATGACAGGTATTTCTAAAGATATTATTACGCATAAATTGTGTGTTGATAACAATTTTAGGCCTATCCAACAAAAGAGGAGAAAATTTGCTCCGGAAAGGAATACTATCATACAACAGGATGTTGAAAGATTGCTCAAGGCTGGAATGATCAGAGAGGTAAAATTCCCAAGATGGTTAGCCAATGTGGTGGTAGTCCAGAAAAGGAACGGGAAATGGAGAGTATGCGTGGATTATACTGATCTCAACAAAGCATGCCCTAAGGATCCTTTCCCCTTGCCGCATATTGACTCTATGGTAGATGTAACGGCTGGCCATGAGATCCTAACTTTCATGGATGCTTCTTCGGGGTTTCAACAAATATAAATGAAACCATTTGACCAGGAGGATACTGCATTTATGACTCCTACAGGTATTTATTGTTATATTGCAATGTCGTTTGGTCTTAAAAATGCAGGTGCTACCTATCAGAGGTTTGTGAATATGATGTTTAAAGATCAGTTGGGAGATACCATGGAAGTGTATATAGACGATATGGTGGTAAAGTCAAAGAAAGCCGAAGACCATCTCTGGGATCTCCAAGTAGCATTTGACATCCTAGATCAGTATAACATGAAGTTGAATCCAACCAAATGCCACTTTGGAGTGGGGGCAGGAAAGTTCTTGGGATATATGGTTACGAGAAGAGGGTTAGAGGCTAGTCCCGAGCAAATCAAAGCAATCCTGAACTTGAAATCCCCTGCAAATCCGAAAGATGTTCAAAGATTAACTGGCAGGATAGCGACACTCAATAGATTCATCTCAAGATCCTCAGACCGGTGTAAAGAGTTCTATGATATCCTGAAAAAGAACAAAAGATTTGAATGGGGAGAAAGGCAGGAAGTAGCATTCCAAGAATTGAAAGCTTATCTTACATCTGCGCCATTATTGATGAAACCGGAGAATGCTGAACCATTATTCCTATATCTGGCGGTATCCCGAAATGCAGTAAGTTCAATGCTAGTAAAGGATCATGAAGGTCACCAGCATCTTGTGTATTATGTAAGTAAAAGGTTACTTGACGCTGAGACCAGGTATTCTCATCTTGAAAAACTTATACTTGCACTAGTAATGACATCCACCAAACTTAGGCATTATTTTGAAACACACCCCATACATATAAAGACTGATTATCCTATAAAATGTGTGTTGAGAAAACCAGAAATACCGGGTAGGATGGCCAAGTGGTCAGTAAAGTTGAGTGCATATAACCTTATATATGAATCTAGGAATGCTATAAAATTCCAAGCATTAGCCGACTTCGTAGCAGACTTTACCAATGACCTTCAAGCTAAAGTAAATTTAGAGGTCCAACAATTAGATGAAATGAAAGATAAATGGATATTACATACAGATGGAGCTTCTAATGTAAAAGGAATAGGCTTAGGAATTATATTAAAATCACCTCAAGGGGATATAATACCCCAATCGGTGAAATGTGAATTCCAAGCTACTAACAATGAGGCATAATATGAAGCCTTAATTGCAGGATTACAATTGGCTAGGGATATAGAAATATAATACCTACAAGTATATGTTGATTCCCTACTAATTGCTAATCATTTTAATGGTTCTTATGTTGTAAAAAGTGAAAGATTAATGTTATATTTAGATATAGTAAGAAAGCTTGCAGGTAGCTTCGAGATGTTTAACATTGAACAGGTACCATGTGAGGATAATGTTGAGGCTGATGCTTTAGCAAATCTCGGATCGGCTCTCAGGATCCCACCAGATGTCAAAATCATGATTGTAAGTATCATGGAACCCGCCATTTCGCTAGAAGAGGCAGAAATAAAACAAATTTGTGACGTTGATGAACCTGACCCTGAAGATAATTTTGATACTTCATATTCTGGGGGCAAATTGGGATCCTGGACGAAACCAATGATAAAATATCTTCAATATGATGTGATCCCAAAGGATGAAAGAAATCCAAGAGCTTTCAGGATGAAGGTATCCCGATTTATTATTTTTAATGAAATATTGTATCGTAAGTCTCTTGCAGGACCACTTTTGAGATGTCTTGAAGATCCTGAAATACAAGAAGTCATGAAAGATATACATGGAGGTGATTGTGGGAATCACACTAGGGGAAGAGCTTTATTTTCGAAGATCCTGAGAATAGGATACTATTTGCCGACTATGAGGAAGGATGTTGCGAATTATGCTCGAAAATGTGATGCTTGTCAAACACATGGTAATATTCATCATCAGCCTGCAGAACCGATGTATCCAATTATCGCTCCATGGCCGTTTATGAAATGGGGAATGGATATTGTGGGTAAACTACCAACTACACCAGGAGGAAAGGTCTTTATGTTGGCTATGACCGAATATTTCACAAAATGGATTGAAGTCGAGGCATTCGTACAAGTAAAAGAAAAGGATGTGATCTCTTCATAAAGAGGAATATTCTGACTAGGTTCGGGATCCCGGCGGAGATTGTATGTGACAATGGGTCACAATTTATTGGAAAGAAAACTACGAATTTCTGTGAAAGTTGGGGAATTAAAATGATAACTTCTACCCCAGTCCATCCTCAAGCAAATGGTCAAGCGGAATCTAGCAACAAAATTATCATTAACAATCTCAAAAAGAGGCTTTATGCCACGAAAGGAAGATGGGCCGAGGAGTTGCCTTTTGTCTTATGGGCTGATAGGATGACGGAGAAGGAAGCAACCAAGCAAACTCCTTTTGTCTTATTTGCTTTGGTTGGCTAATATGGATGGAGAGTTACTTCCAAGATCCTGGAACGCGATTCATCTGAAACTCTATCATGTGTAAGTTGAATATTTATATTCAATTTGGAAAAGTACTTATGTGATCCTTAACTTTTCGTTAATTGTTTATTTTTCATTATATCTATATATTATAATTATCTGACGATATATTTATATATACTTGCTTTTTGTTTTTATTCGAATATCGTACTGACTTAAGCATCGGAGGGGTGTTAGGCAAACTAACACTCACCTTTACCCAAGATCTTGTATTTGTTGTAGATAATGCATTTTAGGATCATGGAATAAAGACTAGAGGTTGGCCACCTCTCTTACGTTAAGGATCCTTGGGTTCCTTCTAAGGTTTAGAGGTTTACGGACGCATAAACACCTCTCTAAGTGTTTGGGTTTCCACACTCACCCTAGGAGCGGCCGATGTTTGATTATAGTGTCAGGGTTATGGGACTAGAGATACCTCTGGTACCCGACAATTTCATGATCATTGGCATATAGATCAAAGTCTTCCGATTGTCGACACTGAGTGCACTAGGTGTCGACCTAAGGTTTTTGGCGTTTTCATGTCAACTAAGGTTTGTAATGTTTCCACATTACCTAAGATTTTTACGTTTTTGCGTCACTAAAATTGGATTATCCCAAATACTGGCTTTGTCCATGAATTATTGGCATAGCCTAATTATCCTGGTTTAACCCACAAATTATTGGCATAGCCCAAGTATCCTGGTTTAACCCACGAATTATTGGCGTAGCCTAAGTATTTTGGCTTAGCCCACAAAACATATGATCTGATTTATGTTTCAAGATCCTGAAACATTGGAATCTTGAACATAAGATTATCACAAGTATATGAAGTGGAATCCGTGCAGTATCAAGAAAACAAAAGATACATCAAAGACATCTTGTCAACAAAAGGTTCACAAAGATCGAGTCTGAAGAAAACAAAAGTCATTCGAAAGAAAGGATTTATACTTATCAAAATACCAATCAACGAAAATGTGGCTATCAATACATGGTAACATCTCACCCAACTTATTTGATGCTTAAGAAGTTGTGTCACTGTTAGGATCCTGACAATAACACAACTTGGGGGCAATTGTTTGGGGCTAAATTTTATGCTCAGGATACAGGATCCTGAACTCTTTTAGTGCTGTTGAAGATTATATCCAGGATCTTGGATATGTTCAGTATCCCAAATACACTCAGGATCCCGGATATGGCAAGTATCCCGGGATCAAATGTAACTAATCATTTTCTGTCACTTTATGTTCAGGATCTTAGGCGTTCAGGATCCCAGATGATCAGGATCCCGGATATGTTCAATATCCCGGGATAATACGTTGCTAATCTTTATTTGACCATTACTAATCATTATTTTTTTTGTTATATGTCTTGACCAAGTCCAACAAGAGTTAAATGTGGTTTAATTCCACCTTTATTACATATTCAAAGCTCATTCAATGGAGGAGAGAATCAAGGAGACGTTTCCTGAAATGTCGTCAGGATCCCGGATTTTTCGGGATATTAGTTATATTGTACTTACTATAAATTGGAGGCTTATGATCATAAGAACACATTCATGCACGACTTATTCACCATTTTAACACTATTTTCTTGCAGATTAACACACTCATTTCATCAATTCATCACCATAAACACTTTAGATTGATCATAAGTGCTCTCGTATTGTAATTATCCTGAATTCGAGTAATAAAAATAACAAAGGCAAGAGACGATTGTCTCTTCCCAAGTTTTTATGACGGAAATCTATCAAGATTAAGGGCTTTCCTCGTATATCCGCGTGTCAATTGCGTCTATTCATTATTTTCATCATTTACTTCATATTTTATCGATTATTTGCTGCATAATCTACATTATCCTGAAATTATCTTAAATTTTATATAAGTTTTCACATTTATCTTGCTATAAACAATTGATTCACACAAAATCTGCATTATATCATTATTAACTTGCATTTTCACTTGATTATATCGAAAATCACTAAAAGCACTCTACCTCACTTTATTAATTTGACCAAAATTTATACTTGTTAATTTATGGCCAAAACATATATATATATATATATATATATGTAAGGGGTGGGGATAAAAAAATGGTGAAATCCTTAGAAACCAAAACAAAAAAATTAATGTTCACAATTAAAAAACTTAGAAACTTTCTGTGAACCCGAAACAAAAAAAATAAGATTCACAATTGAAAAAGTTAAAAACTTGTTGTGAATCTAAAAAAAAAGAATAAGGTTCACAGTTGAAAAAAAAAAGGTTCACAATTAAAAAAGTTAAAAACTTTCCGTGAACAAAAAAAAGTTATGGTTCACAATTGAAAAAGTAAAAAAGTTTCCGTGAACTCAAAAAAAAAATTAAGGTTCCCAGTTGAAAAAAAAGGTTCAAAATTGAAATTTTTTTAAACTTTCCGTGAACCAAAAAACAATTAAGGTTCACAGCTGAAAAAAAAATGTTCACAATTGAAAAAGTTAAAACTTTTCGTGAACTCAAAAAAAAATTAAGGTTCACAGTTGAAATTTTTAAAAACTTTTCGTGAACCCAAAAAAAAATTAAAGTTCACAGTAAAAAAACTTTAAAATTTTCGTGAAAAAATTAAAGAAAATAATTGTGTGAAAAAAATAAAGTTTACATTTGAAAATGTTTAAAACTTTGTGTGAAGCAAAAAAAATAAAAAATTAAAGGTTCATGACAAAAATTTTATGTGAAACAAAAAAATATAAGGGTCCACAAAAAAAATCATAAGTGAAGCAAAAAAAATAAAAGTTCACAACTTAAAGAATTGTGAATCAAAAAGTATTTTCACCGTTTTTTTATCCCCACCCATTATATATATATATATAGGGTTGGGTTCTGGTGAGAATAAGTGGATTCCGTGAGAACGGTGAATACACATCTTAGCCATCCATTTTTTGATCAAAAAATCTGATTTCGGAGGTGACACTTTTGTAAATACTTTGAAGTTTGATTTTGAAGGGTTCATATCACCTTTGCTCATGTGAAGTTTTATTTTTAGCTTCACATCATTTTGCTCATGTGAAGCTTTTTTTTTTTACCTTCAAATCATTTTGCTCATGTGAATTTTTTTTTTAGATTCACATCATTTTGCTCACGTGAAGCTTTTTTTTTGTCTTCACATCATTTTGCTCATGTGAAGTTTTTTTTTTTAGCTTCACATCATTTTGGTGAGGTTAAGTTTATTATTTATTTTCATAAGTTATGATGCTATAAATTTTATTTTTATAAGTTCACATAGTTTTAATGAGATTAAGTAAATATTTTTTTTATTAACATTAGTTTTTGAAGAGATTAATGTTTATACATATCAATTCACTACTTCAAACATTGTTTTTAACAAAAATTAAATAAAACTTTACCATGTTAAAACTATTGTGAAGCAAAAAAAACTTAAACTTCACCTAGCAATCCTTATGTGAACCCTCCAAAATCAAACTTCAAAGTATTTACAAAAGTGTCACCTCCAAAATTAGGTTTTTTGATAAAAAAAAATGGATGGCTAAGATGTGTTCTCACTGTTGTCACAGGATCTCATTGTTCTCACATGATCCCAAGTCTATATATATATATATATATAAATTAAATATAAAGAGTTCGGATGAAATGAGAACACCTGAAAAATAACAACGGTTAAGAACGCTTTAAATGCACAAATACTCTGTACAAAATAGTTAGATTTACATTCGTAAATCTAAAAAATGCAAACTGAAACAAATGCACACTTTTAAAAATGTACAAAAATAAAAAAAAAAACGATTGATGCACGATTATCTCTATAATTGTGCATCAATCATTTTTTCGAGTTTGTATATTTTTGAAAGTTCGCATCTATTCTATTATATTTTTACACATATTTAAGATGTATGAGTGTGAATCTAATGATTTTGTTGGCTAGTTATGCATTTTTGAAGTGTTCTTAGCCGTTCTTATTTTTGAAGTGTTCTTAGCCGTTCTTATTTTTGAAGTGTTCTTATTGGAACGATTCCATATATATATGTGTGTCTGTGTGTGTGTAGGATCTAGGGAGAAGGTATGTTCAAGATAGCGAACAATTTCATGTTTTCATATCATACAATAATCATGGAAACATATAAAAGCGTATAATATAATGTTCATCAGTTGATATGTACATTATTTTCTTATATATAAAAAGATTATATAATAATAACAATTATGTTTTTATGAATACATGTAAACGACTATGGATATAGGTACGGATAATTAAGCGGGTATTACCAAAATCCATCACCATGTATAGCCATACCCACGAAATAAAAAAAATCCAAACTTAGTAACCCACCTCAATATATATTTTCGAGTTGATATCTTCTTGAGTTAGATTTGGTTCCGAGTCTACTCTTTAAATTATAAAGTCAAAAAGGTTGAAATCTATTTGACAATTTATGATGACGCTCTTATTAATAATGATTATGATACAAATAAGTTTAATTACATCACATGATCGCCAGTAGAAATATTACTAAATCTAGATAAGAGCTTCTTGTTGAAATAGTGTCCAATATCATAACTAATTGATAAGTACATCATTAAACGTGGAGTCCTTTTTGGGTCGCCCTCAATGAACAGTAAGAGAAATAAATGAGAGATAATATTAATTGAATTTAATATTATATTTAGTTTATTAATTGGATATTAGTTAGAAACAAAAAGAAAAAGGAAATTCTGGAAACTCCATCCATACGCCGTATGGATGCTAGGGTTTGTAAGGCGGTGGAATCAACATATGGAAGATCCATACACCATATGGATGTTTGTCCCACATCGGCTGGATGATTAAACCTTTGGTCTCCTCCTTCCCTATAAATAGGGGCCTACCCCTTAGGTTTTCCTAGTACTCTCTCTTTATTATTCCTGCTCCTTGTAAGAGTTTTGCGACCTTGAGTCGTGACCTTAGGAGACTTGGGATTTTTCTTTGTTCGTGGGTGTGAGCCATTAGAGGTGTTCTAGTTTCGGCACTCGCCACCAAGCAAGAAGGTTCTGTTAGTTCGTCTACGCGTGAGAAATTGGTTTTCTCAAAGGTTAGTATTTCTTATTTATCTTATTTATTTTATTTATTCAAGTTAAGATCCCTTAGGGTTTAGTTTCCTAATTGCCTTAGATTAATGATTGTTATTATTCCGCTGCGCATATTAATCTAGTTAGGGAATAGAAAATCCAACAGTGGTATCAGAGCCTTAGCTTGATAAATACTAGCATTTAATTATCCGCAATAGTATGTATGTAAAGATAAATTAGAAATGGAATTGTCTAAATTGGTAAAATGAATTTACACTTTAGACCCTATATTTTGAAATGTTTAAAATATACCCCTAAATTTTAAAAATGTTTTAAAATAGAACCTTAGACTTTAAGAGTTTAAAGAGAGACGTTACATATATTATGAGCTATAAGTATATTTATCATTAAAGTTAAATACATCGTCAGTCAATTGATGAATCGGCTCACCCATGGTGAACAAACCATAAGAGAGGTATTTTCCGCTTCTTTGTGCGTTCAATGGAGCTACCGAGAACTTTTGATAGGATGATGTCAAGATCAAAACTATGACCTAAAAGTACTAAAACAAAATCCCATTCTAGATACTAAAAATGTGAATAGTATGCTAACCCATGAAAACTGCACATCTTTCGTATGGTCTGTTAATGTAGCGTGTGTGGTTTACCGGCACATTAATATGAGATCATATTGAGAGGTGATGTGGAACCCGAGCGTACTCGGGTCGGGGACCATGCGAGTTTTGCATGGTTAAGTTCACCATCTTGTTCATGATCCTCGGCATACCAGTCATGAATGGTAGATGAGCATATCCGAGATTAATATGCCATTGATGGAAATCGATGAATCTCAAAAGAATTAGAAATTTCATAGAGAATGAAATTGATAAAAGAATTGTCTACCTAAAATAAATTCGTGATATGATTACGGCAAACCTCTTCATACAACGAATCTAAAATATGGATATGTTGGACTGCACACCGGTCGTTGGAATTTCTAATGGAGATGCAGCACAGCAGTGGGTTTTTAAATTGTAAGGCTGGGGCCTAGGGTTACTATTATTGCTAATCTAAGGGCTAGCAAAGGATAAGTATAACCTAGATTCGTTCTTCAAAGCGCGACGAATTGAAACTAGGAGGGTTTAGGAACTTTCATGAACTTAGCTGAGGCTCAGAAAGGTGATTTTAGTTTTGGGTTTTTCTAAATTAAAATTGAATTTAAGATAAACTAAAAGGGTGGAGGTTACTTCGGGCATTCAGCAATTTAAAGCGATGGTCTACTATGAAGTGGTTTAGGTGAAGTTAAATAAGAGGAGTTCTAACGAGGATAAATTTGTAGGTTAATGTGAGTTATTCTACAATCCTTCTATTGGGCTAACGCGAATGTGTCCACAATCAGGCAAATAGAATATCACATGGGTTGCAGAATATATTAAAACATGCACCGAAAGTTCTCTCAAATGCATGTCCATATTATCCAACAGTTAATCTCAATTCCTATTCCCCAATCTCAGTCATCAGAGACGTCTGAATCATGGTACAGTTTGTTGAATAAACAATCTTGTAAATGGGTTTTACCCTCGCCGGAACAGGTTGGAATAACCGGTCTAGACGGTTGGATAGCATGTCATCACTTATTCATACAAATTATCAACATTACTCAAGTATGCAAGAAAACAGGGATGATTTATACTAAGAATAGAAACCTAAGTAACACGTTTGTTAATCGATTCATAACATGACTACCTTCGGTCGTTCTCGACTTCCATACATTTGTACTCAGCCATAAGCGTTTCCAGTACTATATCAAAGAACAGTCGAATAGGGGCCGTCACATTATTTCACGATGATTAAGGCTAAATATATTTTATTATCATGACAATCCTAAGGAAACAATCAAACAAGAACATGCAATAATACAATCAAGGTAATGGTTCAATTTGAGCATACAAAGGTGTTATCTAAGTCGAGGATATTCCGAAAGTTGTCTCAAAAATATCGTCTGTTTGAATTAAATCTTAATCTACCTCTATTACCATGTTCTGTGTCTCTTAGATCCTAGTGTGATCCAGAGAACACCGGCCAGGTCGAGCTCAATGATTCAATCTAACATAGTATAACTAAGTGACCTATACCCTATGAGTTAGCTACGTTCATTTTTGGATAAGATTTTAGTCATAACATGAGTTGGGCAGATAAACGATAAAGATTCGATTCCTACATCTATTTATAATATAAAGCATACGCAATCTCATAACATACAATACAATCACATATTTAAAATTTCCCTAAACGACTATCATAGCAGACAATTGAGTTATTTAGTTAATCATGGCAATTCTAGCATGCATATTTAAATTTATTAAAGAAAGAACAAACATATTAAATATGGAAGATAGATTAACACCTGGAAAGAAGTACAATAACTCGTAGCTAAAATATGTATCCCGGAGCACCTCCGTATAAATCTTCCTTGCTTAGTTAATTAGCTAGCCTAATTAACTAGGAAGAATTAAAAATTACAAAGAAATAAAAGTGTTTAAGTAAATGTGTGAAGACACTAAAAGATGATATTCAAGATTGCCTAAAATGAGGTCTAGGGGCTGCTATTTATAGGGAAAAAGTGGCTCACATTAGCATCCCTAGGCTCACATTAGAAAAAGAGTGAAAGATGGTGCACCGGGTACGAAAAAGTAGCGAAACGTGGTGCACCGGGTACGAAAAAAGTAGCGAAACGTGGTGCACCGGGTACACGCAAGGACGGAAAAGTGCAAAAGAGACGGGGGTAGCAGGGGCGGCGCTGCCCACCACCAGGCCGGCGGAGGCTGGTGGCTGGCGGCGGCGGCTGGCTGCCACCCGCCCCGGTCCTTCGTCTTTCGCTGCGTTGCTTAATTCGTGCGTATCTTCTTCGTTATGCGTCCGTTTGCGTTGATTCTTTTTGTGTTGGATTCGTAATTCAAAAACGAAGACTTTGATGTAAAGATATCCCAAAAATATGTCTCCTATCTCCAGATATTGCGTACGAATCATTTGGATCTTCCGGCGGGCGTAGAATCTTCATTCTTTATCCGTTTTTGTTGATTCTTCTTCTGTTGGATTCTTAATTTGAAAACGAACATCTTGGATGAGATGGATGTTGATTATGGGCACTTTTGTCTTGAAATCTCGTTTTGATGCCTTGAATCTTCACACGTGTGTGGAATCTTCGTTTTTCATCCGTTTTGCTTGATTTTTATCGTGCAACCTGATTTTGACTATCTTGGCATGATATCATTGATTTGTATTGTTTTTGAGGTTAGTATGCCAAGAATCGTTCTAGAATGAGAGAGATATTGGTAGTAAAAACATGACTTTTTACGCGATATCAGGATCCTATCCTTAATTTTGTAATTGGCTAATTAATTAAGGAATATTCAAACTAACTAAAACTGTTTATCCTATAGATGTCTTCTACAAATGGTAATAATCCTCCCGTCCCCAATTCCGCACACAACTCGAACTTCTCACTTCTCTCAATTCTTGGAAGGGAAAGACTGACTGGTCCAAACTATATGGATTGGATGCGTAACCTAAGGTTTACCTTGAGGTACGAGAACAAGGAGTATATTCTCGATGAGCAGATTCCTGTGATTGATAAAAACTCAACCCAAGAGGAGATTGAGGCACACAGGAAACATTATGATGATGCGAATAAAATGTCTTGTATCATGGCATCCTCCATGAGTCCCGAGTTACAAAAGACTTTTGAGAATACTTGGGCTTATGAAATGAACCAACAGCTTAAGGTAGGGATGGCAAAAGGACCCGCATCCAATGGGGATCCCCGAACCCTGCACTTTTCGGATCGGGTTGAGGACGACATTTTGGATTTTGGGGCGGATTTTGGGGCACAAAATGGGGATTCTAATGGGGTTCCGATTGGAGAACGGGTACTATCATCCCCGCTCCGCCCCGAAATATATACTTATTATATATATATATATATATACATATATATATATATACATATATATACATATATATATATATATATATATATATATATGTCTTTCATTGATATTTATTATTATTATCACTAGTTACTGCGTAAACGATTAATATTTTTATGAACCTGAAATCATTCTTGTTGTTTTGATTACTGTTGTTGTATGGATTTGGTCTTGTGATTTAGTCGGAATATTTAAAGATCATTCTACAATGATTTTGGTAATTTTTAACTATACACCTTTTACTATATTTTATGTCGCACCCCCAAATTTACTGTGCAGAAGCAAATCGGGTCGGGGCGTGACTAATCAAATATCATCATTTACTGTTTACATTGATATAATAAAAGTTTACAATGTAATAATGTTTACAAAAGCTCGTAATTAATGTTTAGAGATTCTAAGGCATATCTAGTTTACAAAATGTAGAAATGCAGGGGAATCTCCTGGTGTCTGTATGCGACTCGAGCTAATAATCCTGAGCATATCTACTACTGCTGAGTACCTGAGAATACATACTAAAATGTCAGCTAAAAGCTGGTGAGCTCACAGGTTTGTATAGATAAACATGATGTGTGAACCATGAGATTTAATATAATGATTTGCAACCAAGCAAATAAAATAGATGTATATCACTGCCATGAGCCCATAGTTTGAGCTTAACTGAGGTGTCAGGATCACAACCAAGTGCCTGAGCGAGGGTGCCTCCCTGCGAGTGCCTAATCTACACCCGTATGAACAAATGCTAATGCGTCCGTTTGACCAGTTAGTGCGTGCTGACCCGGACGGGGATTGTCAATCCCATATGGTACCATACACTAACAATCGCGCTAAATCCAAATATACAAACTATGTAGTGGAGGGCTTTAAATGATTAGCAAAACAACACATGCAGTATATATCGAGGTTTAGTACTCATGTCCACATGTAAAACAAAACGAGTATGTATTTCCACCCCTGGGTTAAAAATAGTAAAATGAGGGGCTATGAGACTCACCTGAGTTTAGTGTGTTGCTATCAAGCAAGTATGATGTTGCACAAGGTGATGTTGTCCGCAGACGGTAACCTGTCGGGCGTTCAAAACGCGCAAGGTTATAAGTATATGTAGACGTCTCAAAAGACCGTCCATGCTACTTGTTCATCCAACTAGTAATGTCCAAATAATTTGGTCGTTTGATTGGTTAGTTTGAGTTTTGAAAATATGTACGGCCCGTTGGTGATGGTTTGTAATTGTGACAACTCTCCAAATTAGGTACTGATTAACAGTTAAGCATGTGCATTCTTACGCTAATTTCCTGATTAAGTTTAAAGCAAAACTTTTGATGTGATGTAAGCCTAGCAGCCCAGTACTTTTAAACAAAAAGTATTACTAATACGTAAGTATTTAAAGTTACGTACAAACGTATAGGAACGAATCCGACAGAAAAATACAGCAAAAGTTGATGACACAATATAATTAATAATTCAATTATTAATTACGAGTACTATTGTATCTATAACATATAGATAGAACGAGTAAAATATACGTTTAACATAAAACGTATTATAAAACGAACAGAAACAATTTTAAAAAGCACTCAGAGATCAAAATGAGAAAAATTCAAATTTTCTCATTCATTCAGAAACAATTGTAACATTACCTCAAAATATGAACCCGAAATTCGACTGAAATTTGACACCCAATCAAATGATAGCAGTCCAATGTACAAATTTGTACAACAGTCTAAAATAATGAAAATCTCATTTTTCTAAATTTAAATAACGAACCAGGAGAACATCTACAAAATAAAAATATAAAGAGTTTATTTTTATATTGTTATAATTATACCCGTACTCGAAATTAACGGGCTAAAAATCGCCAACCACCTCAAATAATTGAGGAGACCGGCCACTGTATTTGAACCATACTCGTTTGATTTCTTTGCTCCTCCCCTTTTCTTCTTCTTCCTGAAGATTGATCACACACACACACACACACACCTATTATCATCTATCTTTTTCTTCTTCTTTCTGAGTAAATCACAAAGCAGCAGCAGCAAGAAGTGGAGTAGAACAACAAGCCAGGAGCAACATCATCATCATCTTCATCTCGTATCATCATCTCCCTCACAAACTCTTTTGTAAGGAACTTTCAATTCTTTGATTTCTTTGTTTAAAATTCGTTATACAACTTGTTTAAACATCATAATCAATACATATAACAAATAAATGTGACGATTACATGATTGATTCTTGAAATGGGATCTTAAAACCAAAACTTCAAAAACAAAATCGATGCATGGAAACTTGATAAAATGTGATATAATGATGTATACTGTTGTTACTAAACACCTAAACAATGAACTCACTCGAATTATAGCTAAAAACCACTTAGAACTCGAGTTGCAAACTGCAAAAATGGAACAGAGCCGTAGCTCAGGAAGCCCGAGCCGATCGGCTGGGCACCCAAGCCGAACGGCTGGACCCAAGCTGAACGGCTGTGGGCTGGGCTAAGTAGTCTGGGCCGAGTTATTTGCTTAATGGGCTGCGTATATGGGCCAAACTGAATAAAGGACTGATTAAGGGGGCTGAACTGGGCCTGAAGCCTCAGCCGTACGGTTGAAGCCCAAGCCGAACGGCTGGCCTAAGTCGAACGGCTGGGCTAGGCTGTTCTGCTGGGCTTCGGGCTGTAGACTGAGCTGGGCCGGATCACAAACTGGGCCGGACGTGTAATGAATTGTACGTTTAAATTAACTGGGCCGGGTTCTATAAACCGTTAATGGGGCCATTGGGCCAAGACTTGTATATTGTTTTTGGGCCAACAAATTGGGCCGAGCCCAATAACCTACAAAAGAATTAAAAACATGAAACGTGACCCGAGACGTTTAACGGAACGAATAATTATAAAATGAACTCATAAACTTTACTTATATAATAACGAACAATTATGATTATATATACATATATATATATATATATATATATATATATATATACATATGTACATAATTGATAACAAACGACAAACCTATATGTATACTTCATATATACATACAAATGACGATTTTTCAATAACGATAACATTTATTTATTTATTTTATAAACGGAAATAAATACAATAAGTAGTTTTATAACAAATAAAACTTATATACATTTTAATACGTAAACCACGTGTTTAGAACTTATAAATATATATATATAAACATGCATATATACATACACACGAAAAATTCAATGTGTTGAAACTATAACTATCTAATTTTCATGTATATGCACAAAGGGAACAAAACAACGTTCAAATGTCTATATATATGACTACATACGTGTATATACACTTGACAAGGTATACGACGTGAGAAATATAACAATAATTCAACACAACGTCACCAACGAATTCAACGACTTAAATTACTAAGAAATCAACAATTTTTACAATCCAAACAAACTGTTAACATAAGTGATTAAACAAAGCAAACGTACTTATGTTAATACATTTATTGTATATAGGTTAACACACCTTGGGCTTTTACCTGTCGGCTGCTAGCTTTCCTTACCGAGCACATCACAGTGAGTTTACAGCCCCTACTTTTAAATGTTTTCTGCTTTTAAACACAGGGGTGTTAAACATAGAAATTGCATGCCAACACATGCAATCAAACTATAAATGCTTTATTGCTTTTATACAACTGTTGATTTGTGATATTACATATTCACTGTTATTTTGGGAATTTAGACAAAGTATCCTAGTACGGACCTAGACTTGGATTGTGTGCATGAAAGATCTCATGACATGCTACTATAACCATTAGCTAGGTGACTCTAGCCACTGAGTATACGGATAGTACTATTGCCGTGACGACCCTCCTACGGTGGAGCGTATACTTAAACATCCGTTCAGGCAAACAACATAAGTTCTGGTTGTGGTTTGGTTATAGGGTTAGGTCGCGTTACTTTAACCTGCGAGGTTTAGCTGACCTTTCAGGGGATTCTAGTCTAAACAAATTCCCACATACTTTTAGGAAGAACGAATCCTACACCTGTTAGATACCGGAAAACATGCCGGTAACTTATTTTACACTGGTAAACAACCAGTAACATATTTTGGGATGACATCCCACGTATAATTATACTTTAGGGTGACAACCCTACATAACTTGTATTTTTATAAATGAATAACAAATCATTTATACAAACTTGGTTTAACTAACCACATACATATACAAACCTGTAAATTCACTCAACATATTTGTTGACAACTTTCTCTATGTTTTTCAGGAAATTAGTTGGGTAAGTAATCGCATGCATTCAGGATGGACAACCCTGGACTACTTAGGATGCCACATACTGTTGGGACCGCTTTTGGGGATTTCATTCGTATAACTGCAGACATTGCGGTCATACCTATGAAATCTTATTTTAAACTTATGTATTATTGTTAAAACTGAAATATTTTAAACTCCACTACTACTGTTATGACTTACATAGTCGTACTACTTTTGTAACAACTGTTAAACTTGTCATCCTCATTAAATAAAGTTGTGCGATAACCATATGCTCTGAGTATGTATGTATTTGTTAGTTGAAAATACTGTTCGCAGCCCCGCCACGTCATGAAAGCTTCCGCAAACTAATCATAACAAATTGTAATTACCGTTTGGCGGGGTGTGACAGTAATAATAATCCAAAAGTGTTATTATTATATGTTTCCGATGTGTTGTATACTTATCAATGTATTTGTTGTTGATTGTCCAAATATTGTATCAATGTATAAGGATTGTCGGAATTATCACTCATGCGACAATAAGGATTGTCAGGACTACGATTTATGCGATAATAGGGATTGTCGGAATTTAAGATTCATGTGACAATAAGGATTGACGGAATTATTTCTTGCGACAATAAGGATTGGCGGACTAATTTTTGCGACAATAAGGATTCTCGGAGTACTGTTCATGCGACAATGAATTCACGGATCATGGTTCATGTGACAATGGCATTGTCGCATAGGATTTTAAGTTTTCGTTTTTGTCTAGGTGTTCATCTTCATTGACTTGGTCAAACGTGTTTGGTTTGACCCGAAACTTTTAAGGAAGTCTTAAATATGTTAAATGAGCTTTATAAAATTGTCGTTAAGTTTTATGGTTGACTCGGAGTGTCGGTTTGGTAAAATGACTAAAACAGTCCCTAGGTTATTTTTTCAGATTTTTATCTCGATAAGTCTCTCGATTAACCAACTTCTAGCCCGAATCAAGCCTAACCAAAAATCACACATATCCTCCTAGGTGTCTAGTTCATTTCTGCATTTTATCTCGATTTTATAAGGTCGTTTACCAATTTAAACAAAATGGAAATGAACAGTGGTTGGATTAGGTTCAAGAACAGCTACATCCTAAAGATCAGCTTCTACACTAAAAACCGTGTATTTATGGAAAAGGCTAAAGAAGAACTTTTTGTAGAGGACATCCACACGGAAATTTCGTTATAAGATTCATGTTCTAACTCGACCTAGAACCCAAGTTATGGATGTTTTGGTGAGGTGATTTTTCTGGACAGATTATGATACGTGTATATATGTGTATCAAAAATGAGTTTCCACATGTTATTTGGACGTAGTATAGTTAAGTGAGCAACATAATATATAAATAAAGTTATTACAAGTATTTTCAAAGAAGGTTTTGAGTTCCTTACTAGTCGTATGAGGAAACGAAGAAGGTGAAAATGATGCTCACGTTGTGGTGATCGTTTCTTCTTCAACCCGCGTTGCGAATGGAGGTGTTTTAAGGTGGTGTTTCTTGGTGGAAGTGTGGGGGTTCTATGGTGGTGGTGGCTGCCGAAATTTCTCAAGGGAGAGAGAGAGGAGAGGGTTGGGTGAAGTGTGGGTAAAGTGAGTGAGGGAGTGTGAATGACAAGCATGGTGGTGATGTAGGTGATATAGTCAACAATAAGGGGGTATGGAATGGGTTCTTGGGGCTGATTTTCTACATAAATCACGTGGGTCCTAACCCCAAGTGGGGTTTAAACCATTTTCTAAATTTACACTACGTGTGGTGTTCGTTTACCCGATCGTTTTGACGTTTAAATAGGCGTTAAATGGTTATTATACGCGTTTTGTGAACGATATAACCTTGTATATTTTTTGATTGAAGTATTACTTAAAATACTTAGTAAACATTTACAAAAATATTTAGTTATGGTGTCGGTACCGGTTTGCATGTTCGTGTTTCGATTGTTAATCGCGTAACGTTTAAATTAAGCGATTTTGTTATCGGTTTGAAACAAGATGTTTCAAATAAATACTTAACATCCAAAACGATATATTTTAATTTATAAAATATATTTTGACGTTTATTTGATTGTCGGACGCATTTTGCGCGTTTTTGGTCATTTCTGAGCATTATATATGATACGGAATGCTTACGTGATATTACTGAAGTAATATTTAGAATTAAATACGTTTATTAAATAATTTCATATTATTTAATATATTGAGTTCACCAACGTCCGTATTAATGAGTCGGGATCCGCCCGATATGAAAGACGCACGATTAAAGTTAATCGCGTACGTGTATATATAACAATATATATAGATTGATATATACAATTAGCCTAATCTAGCACTAATTACATGTATTAGCAGATGATTAGGAACTAATAACTAGCCCTAATTTATCGGGTGTCACATTCTCCCCTTGTTAAGAGAATTTCTTCTTGAAATTTAGCTCGGAGTCGTAGATGGTGTGGATTCTCTGAATAATTGTGGGTATTTGAGTCGCATTTGGTCTTCCCGCTCCCAAGTGAATTCCGGACCACGCCGTAAATTCCACCGGACTTTGACGATGGTAATACGACTCTGTTTCAACTATTTGACCTCACGGTCCATGATTTCCACAGGTGTCTCGACGAAATGAAGTTTATCATCGATATGAATTTCGTCAAGAGGAATGATAAGTGTCTCATCAGACAGACATTTCTTCAGGTTAGAAATGTGGAATGTGGGATGCACGTTGCTGAGCTAGAGTGGCAGCTGCAATCGATATGCCACTGGACCAATCCTTTCAAGGATCTCAAAAGGTCCAATGTATCTAGGGTTCAATTTCCCGCGTTTACCAAAATGGATGACACCTTTCCAAGGTGATACTTTCAAGAGTACTCGATCCCCAACCTGGAACTCGAGATGTTTGCGTCTCACGTCAGCATAACTTTTCTGACGGTCACGCACAGCTTTGAGTCTGTTTTGGACTCTAATAATTTTCTCAGTTGTTTCGTGAATGATCTCAGGACCATGGAGTTGGTTGTCTCCCACTTCGGTCCAAAAGACAGGTGATCGGCACTTACGACCGTACAGTGCCTCGAAAGGTGCAGCTCCAATACTGGTATGGTAGCTGTTGTTGTACGAAAACTCGCATAAGGTAAATGATGTTCCCAATTTGCACCGAAGACAACTACGCAAGCCCGTAGCATATCTTCCAGTGTTTGAATGGTTCGTTCACTCTGGCCGTCGGTTTGAGGATGATATGCAGTACTCATATCTAGACGAGTACCCAATGATTTCTGAAGTGACTGCCAAAAGTGAGATGTGAAACGACTATCCCTGTTGGAGATAATCGAAATGGGAACGCCGTGTCGGGATACAATTTCCTTAAGGTAAATTCGCATGAGGCGTTCCATTTTGTCGGTTTCTTTGATGGCTAGGAAATGAGCAGATTTGGTGAGACGATCGATGATCACCCAAATGGTATCGCAACCGCTCGATGTCCTTGGAAGTTTCGTGATAAAGTCCATGGAGATCTGCTCCCATTTCCATTGAGGGATTTCCGGTTGTTGGAGTAATCTGGAGGGTTTCTGATACTCGGCCTTGACTTTAGAGCATGTGAGGCACTTGCCGACATATGTGGCGATGTCAGCTTTCATGTTTGGCCACCAATACAACTCCTTGATGCCATGATACATCTTGTCAGATCCAGGATGTATGGAGTATTTGGACTTGTGAGCTTCATCCATCACCAAGTCTCGTAGGTTCCCAAAATTAGGTAACCAGATTCGGTTTGAGAAGTATTTGGCTCCGTTGGATTTGGTTTCAAATTGTTGGTCCATGCCAAGCAAGGACTCGTTTTTAATTTTCTCAGGTTTGAGTGCTTCGAATTGAGCGGTAATGATTTGAATGATGAGATCATTATGAATTGTCATGTTGAGGGCTCGGACTCGAAGGGGTTTTACACGTTCCTTTCGACTGAGGGCATTGGCAACAACGTTTGCCTTTCCTGGATGATAACGGATCTCGCAATCATAATCGGTGAGCAACTCGACCCATCGACGTTGCCTCATGTTGAGATCCTTTTGGTCAAAGATATGCTGAAGACTTTTATGATCGGTAAAGATTGTACATTTAGTGCCGTACAGATAGTGTCTCCAGATTTTGAGTGCGAACACTACGGCTCCCAATTCGAGATCATGAGTGGTGTAATTCTTTTCGTGAACCTTGGGTTGTCGGGAGGCGTAGGCAATGACCTTGTCTCGTTGCATTAACATGCAACCAAGACCTGGGTGTGAAGCATCGCAGTATACCACGAAGTCGTCGTTGCCTTCGGGTAATGATAAGATAGGTGCGCTGCAAAGCTTTTGTTTCAGTAGTTGAAATGCTGACTCTGGTTTATCAGTCCAGTCGAACTTCTTCTCCTTCTGAGTCAGTGTCGTGAGTGGTTGGGCTATTTTCGAGAAGTTTTCGATAAATCACCGATAGTACCCGGCCAGTCCCAAAAACTGCCATACTTCGGTTGGAGTTGTTGGCGATTGCCAATTTTTGATAGCCCCAATTTTAGATGGATCAACATGAATCCCTTGACTGTCAATCACATGCCCAAGGAATTGAACAGTTTGCATCCAGAACTCACACTTGGAGAATTTAGCATATAACTCATCGTGCTTGAGTAGCTCTAGAATGGTTTTCAGATGTTGCGCGTGTTCTTGCTCGTTACGCGAGTAGATCAAGATGTCATCAATGTTTACAATGACAAACTTATCGAGATATGATTTGCACACTCGGTTCATAAGGTCCATGAATACAGCCGGTGCGTTTGTTAAACCAAATGGCATTACTTGAAACTCGTAGTGACCATAGCGAGTTCGGAAAGCTGTCTTCGGGATGTCGGTGTCTCGAACTCGGAGTTGATGATAACCTGACCGTAGATCGATCTTTGAATAAAAGCTCGACCCTTGCAGTTGGTCAAATAGGTCATCAATTCGAGGGAGTGGATAAAGGTTCTTAACAGTGAGTTTGTTGAGTTCACGATAATCGATGCACATTCTGAAAGAACCATCTTTCTTTTTGACAAATAGGACCGGAGCTCCCCAAGGTGAAGAACTTGGTCGAATGAATCCTTTGTCCAGGAGTTCCTGTAACTGAGTAGACAACTCCTGAAGTTCGGATGGGGCTAAACGGTAAGGTGCTCGTGCCACGGGTGCTGCACCCGGCACGAGGTCTATGGAAAACTCAACTTGTCTTGGCGGCGGAAGGCCAGGCAAGTCTTCAGGAAAGACTTCTGGGAAGTCTCGAACGATGGGCACATCCTCAAGTCGCTTCTCTTCCGACTTTTTCTCCATAACATGTGCGAGGATTGCCTGATATCCTTTTCTCAAATATTTTCGGGTTTTCATACATGATATGTTATTCAGTCTCGTCCCACCGGTCTCCCCTTGTATGATTAAAGTACCACCGGTGATGAGAGGAATACGAACAATTTTTTCAAAACAGACATCTCTGCTCGGTGTTTGGATAACCAATCCATACCAACGATGATGTCGAAACTACCGATCTCGACAGGTATGAGATCAATGTTGAAGAGTTCGTCGGCTAGTTTTAAAGTGAAATTGGGTATCACACTATTTGTTTCAATCAATTTGCCATTAGCTAGTTCTACAATATACTTAACTTCCAAGGCAACAGGGATAATGTCAAGCAAGGAACTAAATTCATCAGATATTAAGCTCCTATCAGCACCAGTATCAAACAGAATAGAAGCATGTAAGTTGTTGATGAGGAACGTACCCAAGACCACATTCGGGTCTTGACGGGCTTCCCCTGAATTAAGGACAAAGGCTCTACCTCTCGGGTTGTTGTTGTTTCCCTTGTTCTTCAGCTTTGGGCAGTCATTCCTGAAGTGCCCAGTGTTGCCACACTCAAAACAGGCTTTTGGTTGGCTGGAGCTGGTGTTGGGGTTGTTGTTGGTATTGGTACTGGTAGACCTACAGTCTTTGGCTAGATGCCCATACCTCTGACACTTGTTACATGGAGTACCGCAGGGACCATCATGATGGCGGCGGCACTTAGAGCAGAATGGCTTGGTTCCAGTATAGCCTTTCCTGGGTTCAGAACCAGATGTGTAAGCCTTGACAGTTTCAGGCTTCTTTGATGACTGTTGATTTTGGTTGGAGTTTCCGGACCACTTTCTTTTGTGATCCCCAGAGTTATTACTGGTGTTTGTGGAAGTAGGTGTTTCTTGGCGAACCACCTGAGCCATAAGATTGTGTGCCATACGGACGGCACCTTGAATGGTATGAGAGTTGGAAGCAGTGACCATTCCCTGAATGTGTGGGGGAAGTCCCCAGATGTAACGTTGGATCCTCTTGTACTCAGGATCGACCATTTATGGGCACAGCAGTGCAAGTTGATGAAAACGGGTTGTGTAACTGGCAATATCATTGCCATGAACTTTGAGATTCCAAAACTCGACCTCGAGTTGTTGCAACTCTTCTCTTATACAGTACTCATCCTTTAACATTCTTTTTAATTCTTCCCAGGGAGTTTGGTAGGCGATATCGATGCCTACAGTTTGAGCATGAGTATTCCACCAGGTCAGAGCACTATCCATGAAGGTGCAGGTGGAATACTTGACCTTGCAGTCTTCTGGGCAGTTACAGATCCGGAAGACTGATTCCATTTTCTCGATCCATCGTAATAGACCGATAGCTCTTTCCGTGCCTTTGAAGTTCAGAGGCTTGCAGTTGAGGAAGTCCTTGTATGAGTAGGGTTTGGCTGGAGGGGTGTTGTTGGTCGTGTCCTCGCTGCCAGAGCGTGGTTGTTGGGCAGCAAGGGCTTGAGCTACACCCTGAACAATGAGTTGAGTGATTTCCGCTTGACTGTATGTTCATCTTGGCGGCATAATGCTTGAATAAATACAGAGGAACAATATGTAAGATGTTGTTCAAAGGTTATGATTTATCACATATATATATATATATATATATATATATATATATAGGAGAGTAATATACAATAGCACAATGTGATAATCATATTTCATTAGATAATAAAATTAGATACCATACAAGGTACGAGTTCAAAAGATTACAGACTTTAGAGTTTACAAAAGGTACCGGGAATGGTTACATCCGGTTGAATTATATCGACTTAAAAGGGCTTAGATAAGTGATTACATAACAAATATTGTACTAATCTTGTCGTATAGCCACTAGTGACATCAGGGTGACAAGACGTTCCATGGCCTCAGCAAGTCGACTGGTTTGTCGGGCGGTATCTTCAGTGATAGTTAAGCGTTGCTCCAACATGCGAGCATATTGTTCAGCTTCCTGTGAGCGTAGCTCACATTCTTCCAGTCTCGCCTGCAGGAGATCAACTGCGCTTCTGTCATCAATCACCTGTTGGTGGATCATATCCACATTCCGTGTCATGTTTTCTTGTTCCAGATAGAGTCCAGCAATACGGTCGTGTGATGTGCGTAACCCATGTGTTTGTACTATGTATTGTTCTCGTTCCAAGCTTTCAAGCCTTGCCTCATGACGATGTAGTCGAGCAACAAGCACTGGAACGGTATGGTGGATGGGTTCTTGTGTATACGGGGAGATGTCCATGGGGTCTGCAGGAATCTGTATGGCTTCCTCAGACCTCCAGGTGTTCAGAGTTGTGGGTAGCCAATCCCACTTACGAGGGTAAGTTGGATAGTCCGCCCTGATTGTGGTGTTACCAGTGCGGTAAGGGCTAACTCGAGCTGAACTGTTACCCCTTCGTTGATGTCGTGTGACTCTTGCCTCCCCAATGAAATAATAAAGAGGTTCAGTTGAAGTTTGGGGTAAAGAGGTTAACTCCTCTACAGTTGGGTAGGTTTGAGTTTCGTTGTTCTCGTCTGTCGGTGCTAGAGGAGGGATGTCTGCCATGTCTGTGGCAAGAGCGTTCAGTAAGTATTGTGAGGCCTATATATATTTACATATCATATAGCCTAATGTTTCTAGCACACACATGTATAGGTCCGGTTTCTCTCGTGGTCAGAGTCAACTAATGTATCCCTGTTCAACATAACCATTTCAGACCTCACATCATCTTTCTTTAATTGTACATAGTTGATCAGGCTATGTTAAATTAAAGTCGTATGATGTAATTCCTGAACCAGTCATACCTAATAAGGAAATACTACCTAACGGTCATAGTCTAGGCCCACTAATGCAACCTAGTTCACTATAACCTTAGGCTCTGATACCAATCTGTCGCACCCCCAAATTTACTGTGCGGAAGCGAATCGGGTCGGGGAGCGACTAATCAAATATCACAAGCACATAAGATGAAGTGAACGACTCTATATGCGTTGTTTACTGCTTACATTGATATAATAAAAGTTTACAATGTAATAATGTTTACAAAAGCTCGTAATTAATGTTTAGAGATTCTAAGGCATATCTAGTTTACAAAATGTAGAAATGCAGGGGAATCTCCTAGTGTCTGTATGCAACTCGAGCTAATAATCCTGAGCAGATCTACTACTGCTGAGTACCTGAGAATACATACTAAATTGTCAGCTAAAAGCTGGTAAGCTCACAGGTTTGTATAGATAAACATGATTTGTGAACCATGAGATTTAATATAATGATTTGCAACCAAGCAAATAAAATAGATGTATATCACTGCCATGAGCCCATAGTTTGAGCTTAACTGAGGTGTCAGGATCACAACCAAGTGCCTGAGCGAGGGTGCCTCCCTGCGAGTGCCTAATCTACACTCGTATGAACAAATGCTAATGCGTCCGTTTGACCAGTTAGTGCGTGCTAACCCGGACGGGGATTGTCAATCCCATATGGTACCATACACTAACAATCGCGCTAAATCCAAATATACAAACTATGTAGTGGAGGTCTTTTAATGATTAGCAAAACAACACATGCAGTATATATCGAGGTTTAGTACTCATGTCCACATGTAAAACAAAACGAGTATGTATTCCCACCCCTGGGTTAAAAATAGTAAAATGAGGGGCTATGAGACTCACCTGAGTCTAGTGTGTTGCTATCAAGCAAGTATGATGTTGAACAAGGTGATGTTGTCCGCAGACGGTAACCTGCCGGGCGTTCAAAAAGCGCAAGGTTATAAGTATATGTAGACGTCTCAAAAGACCGTCCATGCTACTTGTTCATCCAACTAGTAATGTCCAAATAATTTGGTTGTTTGATTGGTTAGTTTGAGTTTTGAAAATATGTACGGCCCGTTGGTGATGGTTTGTAATAATAATCCAAAAGTGTTATTATTATATGTTTTCGTTGTGTTGTATACTTATCAATGTATTTGTTGTTGATTGTCCAAATATTGTATCAATGTATAAGGATTGTCGGAATTATCACTCATGCGACAATAAGGATTGTCAGGACTACGATTTATGCGATAATAGGGATTGTCGGAATTTAAGATTCATGTGACAATAAGGATTGACGGAATTATTTCTTGCGACAATAAGGATTGGCGGACTAATTTTTGCGACAATAAGGATTCTCGGAGTACTGTTCATGTGACAATGAATTCACGGATCATGGTTCATGCGACAATGGCATTGTCGCATAGGATTTTAAGTTTTCGTTTTTGTCTAGGTGTTCATCTTCATTGACTTGGTCAAACGTGTTTGGTTTGACCCGAAACTTTTAAGGAAGTCTTAAATATGTTAAATGAGCTTTATAAAATTGTCGTTAAGTTTTATGGTTGACTCGGAGTGTCGGTTTGGTAAAATGACTAAAACAGTCCCTAGGGTTATTTTTTCAGATTTTTATCTCGATAAGTCTCTCGATTAACCAACTTCTAGCCCGAATCAAGCCTAACCAAAAATCACACATATCCTCCTAGGTGTCTAGTTCATTTCTGCATTTTATCTCGATTTTATAAGGTCGTTTACCAATTTAAACAAAATGGAAATGAACAGTGGTTGGATTAGGTTCAAGAACAGCTACAGCCTAAAGATCAGCTTCTACACTAAAAACCGTGTATTTCTGGAAAAGGATAAAGAAGAACTTTTTGTAGAGGATATCCACACGGAAATTTCGGTATAAGATTCATGTTCTAACTCGACCTAGAACCCAAGTTATGAATGTTTTGGTGAGGTGATTTTTCTGGACTGATTATGATACGTGTATATATGTGTATCAAAACGAGTTTCCACATGTTATTTGGACATAGTATAGTTAAGTGAGCAACATAACATATAAATAAAGTTATTACAAGTATTTTCAAAGAAGGGTTTGAGTTCCTTACTAGTCGTATGAGGAAACGAAGAAGGTGGAAATGATGCTCACGTTGTGGTGATCGTTTCTTCTTCAACCCGCGTTGCGAATGGAGGTGTTTTAAGGTGGTGTTTCTTGGTGGAAGTGTGGGGGTTCTATGGTGGTGGTGGCTGCCGAAATTTCTCAAGGGAGAGAGAGAGGAGAGGGTTGGGTGAAGTGTGGGTAAAGTGAGTGAGGGAGTGTGAATGACAAGCATGGTGGTGATGTAGGTGATATAGTCAACAATAAGGGGGTATGGAATGGGTTCTTGGGGCTGATTTTCTGCATAAATCATGTGGGTCCCATCCCCAAGTGGGGTTTAAACCATTTTCCAAATTTACGCTACGTGTGGTGTTCGTTTACCTGATCGTTTTGACGTTTAAATAGGCGTTAGAGGGTTATTATACGTGTTTTGTGAACGATATAACCTTGTATATTTTTCGATTGAAGTATTACTTAAAATACTTAGTAAACATTTACAAAAATGTTTAGTTATGGTGTCGGTACCGGTTTGCGTGTTCGTGTTTCGATTGTTAATCGTGTAACGTTTAAATTAAGCGATTTTGTTATCGGTTTGAAACAAGATGTTTCAAATAAATACTTAACATCCAAAATGATATATTTTAATTTATAAAATAGATTTTGACGTTTATTTGATTGTCGGGTGCATTTTGCGCATTTTTGGTCGTTTCTGAGCATTATAGATGATACGGAATGCTTACGTGATATTACTGAAGTAATATTTAGAATTAAATACGTTTATTAAATAATTTCATATTATTTAATATATTGAGTTCACCAACGTCCGTATTAATGAGTCGGGATCCGCCCGATATGAAAGACGCACGATTAAAGTTAATCGCGTACGTGTATATATAACAATATATATAGATTGATACATACAATTAGCCTAATCTAGCACTAATTACATGTATTAGCAGATGATTAGGAACTAATAACTAGCCCTAATTTGCCGGGTGTCACATTTTATCTTGATCATTGTGTTAATAAGTTTTTAGAAGGAAAAAAAATTACTAGTGAGAATAACTAGATAATAATGTAAATAAAATCAATAAGAACTTCGGGTTAATTTAAAGTAGTATAAATGTGGAAATAGATTTAAGGAATCGATGTCCCCGGTGGGGTACTCTGATCCCCGTTAGGGTTTGTGGGAACTTATATCCCCAATGGGGTGCCCTGATAAAATCCCCGTTGGAGTTTGGGGAGGATATGGGGATGTTTTTTATAAATGGGTTTGGGGATGGGGTTATCACTCCCCGCCTCGAACCCGCCCCGTTGCCATTCCTAACTTAAGGAAATGTTCCAGGAAAAGGCGAGCAAAGAACGCCTTGATGTGGTTAAGTCACTCATGGCTTGCAAACCCAAACCTGGAGCATCTATCTGTGTTTTCGTCTTTGAGATGAAAGGGTACTTTGATAGGTTGGAATCATTGAATATGATGTTTGACACAGATTTTTCCATTGCCATAATCTTTTCTTGTTTTCCAGCTATCTACAATCAGTTTGTAATATCATATCAGATGAATATGAATGAGAGAGAAGGTTCAATAATGGAACTCCATAATTTGCTGCAAACCGTTGAGCAAGGAATAAAAAAGGATGATGTGTCCTCTAGCTCAGCAGCTCATGTGTTGGCAATTGGTCAAATTGCAAAGAAAAGAAAGAGGTCAAATTGGAAAGCAAAGACTACGAATGGAAAGTCCAATCGTGGGTCCAAAAGAAAGACTGATTATGATATTGCACCAGTGGATGATCCGAAGGAAGCAGTGTGCTTTTACTGCAACACTAAGGGGCACTAGAAACGTATCTGCCCGAAATACCTGAAAGACCTTGAGGATGGAAAGGTCGAAAAGAGTGTTCACTCAGGTATGTTCATGATCGAACTCCATAATACTACAACTTCTAATTCGTGGGTTCTGGATACAGGGTGTGGTACTTACATTTGCACTGTATTGCAGGGTCTAAATGAAAGTAGGAAGTTGAAGTATGGGGAGATTAATCTAGTCATGGGAAACAGAGGAATCACGCCTGTTACCGAGATTGGAAAGTATGAGCTTGTGCTGAACTCTGGAGTTAAGATAGATTTGAATAATTGCTGTTATTCGTCAGAAATGACTAGAAACATTATTTCATTTTATGCTTTGTTTAAGGATGGTTATCGGTTTTCATTTGACAATGAGAATGGTGATATTTTGATTTATTTAAATGGTTATTTTATTTTTAAAGCTTCTCCCTACAAAGGCATATATAAAAATGTTGAATGTGTTAGCAATTTGATTTTAAATGTTGATTCGTCTAATGAGCTTGATAAATCCAAATTGTGGCATTATCGTCTTGGGCACGTAAACAAGAAACGCATCGGCAAACTCCAAAAGGATGGAGTGTTGGAATCATTCGACCTCAAATCGGATGATGTATGCGAATCTTGCTTATTGGGCAAGATGACTAAATCACCATTCACAGGATCATGTGAAAGAGTTGAAGGACTGTTGGACTTGGTACACACAGATATTTGTGGACCATTCCGATGCGCCACTAAAGATGGAAATCGGTATTATGTTACATTTACTGATGACTACAGTAGATTTGGACATGTTTATCTGATTAAGCATAAGTCAGATACTTTTGAGATATTCAAAAGATATCAAAGCGAAGTAGAGAATCAATTGGGCAGAAAGATGAAGGTGCTCCGATCCGATAGGGGAGGAGAATACCTTAGTATCGAGTTTCTCGATCATCTTAGAGATTGTGGAATAGTTTCACAATTAACTCCTCCTAGAATGCCACAGCTTAATGGTGTTGCTGAGAGGAGAAATAGAACCTTGTTGGACATGGTTCGGTCTATGATGAGTCGGGCTACACTTCCGATAAGTTTTTGGGGTTATGCATTAGAAACAGCCGCTCGCATCTTAAATCTTTTACCCACCAAGAAGGTTTCAAAGACACCTTATGAGATATGGAAGGGAAAACGTCCTTCTCTTGGTCACATCAAAATCTGGGGTTGTGAAATTTTTGTTAGATGAAAAACTCAGGACAAACTAGACTCTAGATCTAAAAAGTGTCTTTTCGTCGGTTATCCACAGGAGTCATTTGGATATCTATTCTAGAGATCCACTGATAATGTGGTATTTGTAGCTCGAAGAGGAGTGTTCCTTGAGAGAGAAATGATATCTTAAGAGGACAGTGGGAGTAAGATTGATCTTGAAGAAATTTAAGAGTTGGCCGATAAAGAACCTACAGTAAACACTGATGTTCAACAAGAGGTGGAAAGACCTGTTGAACCTGAAGACATATCCTTACCCATTCGCAGATCTTGTAGAGTTAGCAAGCCTCCTCAGTTCTATTATGGTTACCATGTAGAAGAAGAGGATAAAATTAGTGACAATACACTAAATGACTTAGATGAACCTGCTAACTACAAGGAAGTGATGGCAAGCCCTGAGGCTGCTAAGTGGAAGGAAACTATGAAAAGCGAAATTCAGTCCATGTATGACAACCAAGTTTGGAATTTGATTGACACTACACCCGATCTTAAGAAGGTGGGTTGTAAGTAGATCTTCAAGAAGAAGACCGACATGGATGGGAAAGTACACACTTATAAAGCTAGGTTGGTAGCGAATGGCTATACTCAAACCCACGAGATTGATTACGAGGAAACCTTCTTGCCAGTAGCTAAGATAAAGTCAATTAGGATTATGCTAGCCATAGCTGCATTTCATGATTATGAAATTTGGAAGATGGATGTCAAAACCGCCTTCCTTAACGGGAAACTGACAGAGGATGTGTTCATGGCACAACCGGAGGGTTTTGAAAATGCAAAGTATCCTAATAGAGTGTGCAAGCTTCAAAAGGCTATTTATGGACTTAAACAAGCCTCTCGTAGCTGGAATCTCTGCTTCCATGAGAAAGTCACAGAGTTTGGATTTTCTAGAAGTGAAGATGAGTCCTGTATATATGTCAAGTTCAGTGGGAGTGTTGTAATCTTCCTAGTGTTATATATGGATGATATACTAGTCATAGGAAACGATGTCCCAACATTACAAAGTGTAAAGGACTGGTTGGGAAAATGTTTCGCTATGAAAGACTTGGGAGATGCAACATATATTCTTGGTATAAAGATTTATAGGGATAGGTCGAGACGTCTCATAGGACTTAGCCAGAACACGTACTTAGATAAAATTTTGAAAAGATTCAAAATGGAGAACTCTAAGAAAGGGAATCTACCCTTACATCATGGCATAAAGATTAGTAAGGATCTTTGTCCGAAATCTAAGGAAGAATCAGATAGAATGAGTTGAGTCCCATATGCTTCGGCTATAGGATCAATCATGTATGCCATGACGTGTATGAGGCCTGATGTCTCATTTGCTTTGAGCTTAGTGAGTCAACATCAGCAGAATCCTGGTGAAGGTCATTGAACAGCTGTAAAGAATATTCTTAAGTATTTGAGAAATACTAAGGTCAGGTTCTTGGATTATGGTGGAGAAGAAGAACTCAGAGTAACAGGTTATAGTGATGCAAGTTTCCAAACAGATAGAGATGATAGCCGTTCACAATATGGTTGGGTATACTTACTGAATAAGGGAGTGGTGACATGGAAAAGTTCCAAGCAAGATACGGTGGCAGACTCAACGTGCGAGTCTGAGTATATAGCGGCTTGCGAGGCTTCAAAGGAAGCCATCTGGATTAAGAATTTCATTGGAGATCTTGGAGTTGTTCCAACGGTTCAAGACCCCATTGAAATATTATGTGATAACGAAAGTGCGGTCGCCTTGAGTAGAGAATCCAAGGATCACGGAAAGTCAAAGCACATTGAAAGAAAATACCATTTTGTTCGGAGAAAAGTAGAAGAAGGACACGTGATTGTGAAGAGAATAAGATCAGAGGATAATCCGGCTTATCCGTTCACAAAGCCACTTGGAAAGTCCAAACATGAAGAGCATGCTAGGAGCATAGGCTTAAGGGATAATGTAAAGTTTTAGTTGTTAGTTTGATTTTTGAAACATTGTAAGCAATGATGGAAATTATAATAGACTTGGTGATTAAATAATGGAGATTTATTTATTGGAAGGAGTTCTACCATTTACTATTGTTTGTCATTGTGTTTCTGTTTTGCATGTTTAGACACCACTTCCCGAGTAAAACAGTTTTACTTAAACCTCCTCAGTCGTTCACACTCTTGGAAGTAAGTGGTGAATCAAGTCTGTCATGGAGTGTTAGTAGATTGTCTATGGAGATTAGACTGTAACATCCTATATCTAGACCTAGAAATAAATAGTTATTTAAAATAATGGGAAATAAATTTTATTTGGTTAACTTGAAAATAAATAGGTAAAAGAATTACATGATTTATTGTGACTAGTAAAATATCACTTGTTTTAAATTCTTGAAACTGAAGGTAAAATAAAATATTTTGTCTTGCGGGTATTTTCAGGTTCCATACAATAGGATTAGAAAGGATATAATTATTACATTGTATTTAAATGGGAAGCGGTGGTGGACCGACCTAAAAATCACCTAACTTGTTCTTCATGTCTCTTGAACTCTCTCAATTTCTTTCACCTAAAATACTTTCATAAACTAAATTAAAGAAAGGTAAATTCATTTTGTGGATTCAAGTTCTTAGAATCATAATCATAATCATCATCATCAAATTAGTCCTTCACCATTTCTAGTTCTTTTACTTGGTAAGTATCCTTGTTTATTATACATGATTATGTTGCTTTTCTTTGATTGATAGAAATCATAGGGTTTATTAAAGATGGATTATCATTGATGATTATATTATGATGTTGATGATGTTAGGAGAAATGTTATTGATGTTATTTGAGTATTAGAAACCTTAGAAATCGAGTTTTTGAAGTTATGGTGAAAATTGGTTCGAAAATCAGACATCAGCAGCGAAACTCGCAAAACCCAGTTCGTCTTGCGAGCTGAGTTCGTCTTGCGAAGCGAGATGAGCTTTGCGAGCTGAGTTCGTCTTGCGAAGCGAGATGAGCTCTGCGAGTTGAGTTGAGAACTGAAACCTTGCGAACTGAAATTTTAAAATATTATTTCGCAAATTTTGAAAATGCGCAAGTGTTTTCGGGGTAACGGATAAGTGACAATTTCATTAACTCGGATTAGGTTGAAATTCGCATGGACACTCGGAAATAGCCTAACGATCCAGGCTCTATTTTAAGAGCCTAGGTAGTTTTTGGCCTTTCGAGGTCATCTAGGGGTCGAAAATGGCATTTTTCCATTTTAAACCTTAGTTCGGGACTTTCTGATTTTTTATCTGATTGAACAGTTGTTTGCCTAGACTTTAGGGATTAACTGATTTGATAAATATGTTAAAATAATGATTATGGGATGCGTTCTCAGATAAGCAGAGGGAAACTCAGTGATATAATACTACTGAGTTCAGAGACTGCGAATATCGGTGAGTGGTAACTGTAGTCTTCGGTTCAACTCAGTTGTAACAGGTTTGGTTACAACGGGTGAACAATATTGTTATTGGTTATTGACTGTTAGTCTTGGATAATGTTATTATTGTTGATTGGTTGTTGATCTTATTCCATGATGGTATGACTATTATGCATTATGTGACTCTTGATTGGCTAATTGAGATATGATTATTCAGATGTCAACGATGGTTAGGTTTGTTGCTAACAACTTTAATGATATGATTAATTGAGCTAACAACTTCATATTCAAACTACTTTTAAAACTTTTAAGAAATGAAGTTTGCCCTGCAACTTTTCTTTATGACTTTATACGTCCATAGGCATATTAGACATTTGAAACATTGTCACTAGTTGCTCGGAAAGCAAAATGTTGCATATTGTAAGGGACAAATTAATAAATGGAGTTTTTAACTAGAAGCTATGATTAGAAATTTAAAATAGTCAATAGTTAAATGGCAAAATCATAATGGACTAATAACAATGACAATAAAAGTTATAATAAACTTTACCGTCTAAAAATTACAGTAGTAAATAAACGTAGTTGTCAGAGTACAAGATACTTAATTAATATGTTTATTTATATAGTAGCGTATTACCCGTTTAGTGCAGAAAAATTTAATACTTTTATGTATTTTGATTATCCGTGATTTTGAATTGATAAACATAGTTTATGTGTATGTAAAATTTGTGTTTCGGGAAACATTTAGTGAAAAAGGAAAATTATTAGAAATTGATGTATAGTAAAATGAGAATGATAATTAGATAAGTAATTATAGAAAAGTTAAGTCTTATTTTAAGAATTTTTATAAATGTAGTAAATTACTAATATGTTTTATATTTTATATATATATATATATATATATATATATATATAATAAATAAAAAAGCCTAAAACCCCTATATTGAATCATTATATTTACGTTTTACACATTTGACAGCTATATCTCACATGTGAAGAGTTGACCGATTGAGGAGACCGGGAGTAATCAATGATCGACACATGCATTGTTTTCACATTGTATCATTTTATCGGTTTCAAAATTATTTATTTCACACGCAAGAAAAATTCATTTATTATTGTTGAACAACTATACATTCGTATTTTTACAAATTTCGAATTTTGAGCATTCTGATTGATTGATTTTGAAACATTACAAAAACGGAAAGGTAGACAATTAAATCAAAATGGAGGGGATCTAATATATTAAGAAGTGATAAACTGATCTTAAAAATAGCTAGATAATAATCAGTATAACATAAACAGGCAAACGCAATGGAATATATTTTGCTATGTTAACCAGTTTTGTGGCAAAGGTGCGACGTATTGCCACACTTTTGTGAGTTCTGACTATAACCAGATATAAGTCAAACTCTTAACTAACTTTTTCGACGAATTGGTGTCACATTTGTGAAACCCAATAAAAAGACAGACTTATTTAAAAGCTTTTCCGGATAATTAGATAAAAAAAGTATATTATGTAAATTCACCCTTGATTTAAAACATGACATACTACAATCTTATTTATTAGTGCTATAAAGATTGGCTCATGATAAATAAAACAATTTTTTTACATATATATATATACCAAAATTTATGCAGTAAGTACACATTATAATGCATCAAAGTTAGTGTATACATCAAATAAATTGGTGTATGTATCAACTCTCTAAAGATTCATATATTTACCTATATTTACAATACATACTCTTCTATATTTACAATATAAATCCCTTGCTTTTTCCCTTAATTGTAGACCATCCCTTCATATATTTTAAATAAACTTTAATTAATAACCACTTTATTATTTCTTGTATAATTCAAACTCTTCCTTCATCAACTTTAATATATATAAGAAAAATCTTGAAAAAAATATCAAAGTCCTAGATGAAAGAGTATTCTATGTAAATTCAGCCTTGATTTAAAACATGACATATTAATGCCTATTTTCCGTTGTATGGTACGAATAATGGCTTCGAGGGACTAAAAAAGCCTTCGATAGCCTCGAAGGGAAAAAAGAAAGTAGAATGACTTAAAATTTCAAAATGATAAAATGCAAAATAAGTTGTTACTATAAATAAAAAAATCCGTTAAAATATACACTATGTTGTAAAATGAAAGAACAAGAACAATAAGTGGGGAGGAAGAGAGAAATATTATTGAGTGATTAATGTAGAATGATTACAAATTACTTGTTTATATAGGGATTGAAGTAAACCCTAATAACCTAGTAGGTAAGAGGTGGGCTATCCACAAGCCCATGGATTTCATAACACTCCCCCTTGAATAGTCACCGTTTAGAATACGCTATAGACTGCCTCGTTAAAAACCTTATCAAGAAAAACCCAATAGAATAAAAACTTGATGAAGGGAAAAAGAGTGCAGTGCGTATTATACTCCCCCTGAATTTAATGTATATCCTTCAAGCGTCGAATACCGATCTTTCGAACTAGATGCTCAAAAATTTTTGTCGGCAATGATTTTGTGAATAAGTCGGTGAAATTATCACTTGATCAGACTTGACTGACATCAATGATTCCATCATTTTGTAGATCATAAGTTGGATTTCCTTTGATTGTCTTGAGACCACATTCCTTTTGGATGTGTTGAATCGTCGATCTTGAGTAGACACTTCTCGATCGGATTTATAAAACTCAATAAATTTAGCATTATTTGACGACCTCTAAGAAATTGTGGTGTCTCCACAGGTGAAAACATATCATGTTTTTCACCTTATGTGGATCAGACAAATACCCGGGTATCCAAATTTAGCTTTTTCTTTGTGTAAAATAATCCAATATCATGGGTACCACAAAGATAACACAATATGAGATTGATTGCAATGTATAAAAGTGTATTAAAGCCCCAAGTGGACTTATATATTATTATGATCTGTTTATCATTTTCTTTGGGGTGGAATGAATCCATAAACATATCTAGATAGATAATATTTTAAAGCTATGGACATCCATTTCACATTAGTGTACATTACTCCCTCTTGGATGTCCATTGTTTTGATGATTATGCCTCGTTAAAACCTTACTAGATAAAACCCGATTGGACAAAAGTATAGTTAAGAAAAAAGAGTACATAATTCTTTTAATATGTTAGGGGATGTTGTCTGGTTAAAAACCTTACCAGGAAAACCCAAAGGGACAAAACCATAGTCAAGGGAAAAAAAATTGCAACATTTATTATCTCCCCCTAATAATCACATCACTTGTGAATTTGTTGACAATTAATAGCATCTCATCGAAATTGAAGAGCAAAAACCAACTGTTATGATATAAGTCATGGATCCATCATCATTGATGTATTGATCCTTAAGTTAAAAATATTTTATGTTTATGTAAGACAATGAATGTCCTCTCATAGATAATAAGTTATCTTGCTAACAAATGTGAATAAATTATTTTCAACTCTTTTATGACTATTGAGAAATATCAATGTCTAATGACATTTGTCATCCTTTGGGGGTTAGGATTATCAACATTAAAAGAATCACTACATCTTGAGGATGTATGACTCTTTATCCACGATAAAACGTTTATCTTTACAAGACATTTCTTTCATATTCAATTATGAATATTCATTCGCCTTTAGAAACTTGTAAAAAGTTCAAAGGATGTATGAATTGTAAAATACTCATAAAGAATGTATATAAAATATGGGCTAAAATGTTCATTTAATAAAGAATCTATCATGCCCAAATTGATATAAGGACTTATTTGATTCGACGGTGTCCTCGAGAGCCCTTTATGAAAAGCATGAGGCATTATAAATAGTGAAACATGCCTTTATCAGATCTTCCCAATCATTTGATATAAGATCTTATTTAAATTGAATAAATGGTGCTCTCAATTAAGAACCTTTATATAAAGCATGAGGATATTTAAAGTGGAAGCATCTTTAAGCATTTTATATCCTTGAGGGATTCAAATAGCAAATGAGCTAGACTTGTGAGTTATCATATAGCAAAGAGTCTTAGTATCAATACTCTTGCCTTATATCTCGTAGTTTCATACTCATTGCGCTTTTGAATAAAGATCGGCTATACAATAGTATTACACCTTAATGAAATGGAATGTAAGTCCAAAAATCTCTTATGAAGAAATTTAATAAATTTATTGCATCTTTTTATCTTGGCCAAATAATATTTGCAATTCTTTGCAAAAATAATTTCATGATGCTATATCACAATAGCTAGCGCTATATTATAATGATAGTATTATCGTCATCGATTTCATTTATATCGATTCCACGTTGTTCTAGATATGATATCATTTACTGAGATCCCTTCATTACCAGAGGTTCTGATTGAACCTTTATGTCTAGTTTCGTTAGATTGAATTGGGGTCTTTAGTTCCTCGATTAGACCATCTAAATAACTTGCTCCTTTTTTTTCGAGGATATAATTTGGAATCGACTCACGTTTCACGTGACATAGGCTTATTAGCCATTTTAATAGGAGCATTAACAACTTATCATTCAAACAAATATGTCTAACAACTATCAAAAATGAATTATCTCTTTGAACTTCGAGTTCATACTTGATACTATGAGGATCAATATTATATATTGATAATTCATCTTCAAGCTGTTTTAATATCTCCCCTTTTGGTCTCATATTTGTGCGTTATGGTTAAGCATATATCACACAAAAAAATATGATTTTTTTTCAGGACCAAAAATGAATGATAAGGAGGGGGAAATCTATTTCTATTGGCACGATGCGAACTCACATTATTGCATGTATATTAACATGGCCCCGTAGCATAAATAATTTTGTTGCTCTCACAATAGATGTTGATTTGCAGTCAACTAAGCCTTTTAACAAAGGCAAGTTATGTACACTTATTGCAATCAACTGAAAACGTTGATGTATTTAAACTATATACACGTTCTCCGACATTATCAAACAAAACTTGATATTCTGAAATATGTACTCGTAATCTCATTAACCGAGTTACTTAGTCACGCAAACTTTAGGTTGCGATTTTCATGACCATTTAGACGATGCATCGATTTAAAACTCTAAATGATCCATTATGTGGATATATGAAATACCCGTTTGTTGATTTCAAAATTTTAATGGATTGAGTCCCAACAATAGCGCTTATGAATTTTTCTTGAGAGCAATAAATGTAAAATTATTATGTTGAGGAAACTTGAGGTTCCCTTTATACATTCGCATCATGATTGACTCTGTAACATCCTCTCCAGTAGCCTAGTAATTTTCTATTTAAATCTATTATTTAAATTTTATTAAATAGTTGATACCAACTGTTAATTAAGAAACTTAAGTAAATAAGTCTCAGGACTTATTGTGGATAGTAAATTGTTACTTGTTTTAAATTACTATAGTTGACAGTATCATAAAGTAACAATTATCGCGAAAGATTTTTAGGTTCCAGACAATAGATTTAGAACGGGTATAAAATACCCATTTATTGAAGTCGGGTTAAAAGAAGATGACCTCCTCTTTAGGTTGTTTCTTCAACCTCAGTTTCTTACAAGTTTATATGCCCTAATCAAAATTTCAAACAAAATCAAAGGTTGTGATTTGGATTGATTCAAAGTGTTCTTGTGGTTTGATTCCATCATCATCTTACTGATTTCATCATCACCATCAATTGTGTTTCTTGATAAGTAAGTTGAAATCATATTAGTCATGATTGAATTGAATCAAATAAGTGCTAAATTGTGTATCTGAAGTTAGTTAGTTGTAATATTGAGCTGATTGATGTTGTAGTGTTTTCTTTGTCCATTTGATACCTGATAATTACTGGAAATGAAATCGAATTCGAGCTGAAGTATAAAAAAAAAATTGCAGGTTTTTCTGGGTTTTACACCTCAGCCGATCGGCTGATAATGATGAGCCGATCGGGTATATAACCTGAGCCGAACGGCTTCTTTTAGCCGAACTGCTAAACTAGACCAAAACCACCACAGAACTTGACCTTGAACTAAAAACACTAAGATTAATATGTTAGCCGATCGGCTATACCAGTTGAGCCGATCGGGTAAGTGATTTGAGCCGAACGGCTAAAATGAGACGAATGGCTAAGCTGGAACAAAATCATCACAGAACTTTGAATCGAAGGAAAAGTTTAGGGAATTAACATGCTAGCCGATCGGCTATGATCAATCAGCCGATCGGGTATGGATAATACATGAGCAAATCAGCTTTTGTTTTGTGTTGAATTCACAATATATATATATATATATATATATATATATATATATGTTTGTACAACTAATAAATAATATGTTTATAGTAGTGAGATTAATTGTATAACATTATAATTTTATTAAAGTTATGGAATGATGACAAGTTATTAACTTGTGTGTTTTATGATATTTCAGATACTCCAAAGACTCAGTGACTAGAAACTGAGTGTGGATTCTACAGAGGTATCGGTGAGTGGATTTAGAACTCACCATTCGATTTAGTTGTAACTGTTTGGTTGCAACAAGTATACGTAGATTAATTATGCAATTGTTAATCTGTGTATGGATTATGAATCTACGTGATATGTGAATCTATGTGTATCAGATTATTGAGGTCAACGTGTAGTTGGACTTTTGGTTATTATGTGAATTACACAGGTTTTGATTCATTTGTTGTGTTTGAGACCTGTGTATGAGTTTAATAACCAATAGTTATCGGTCTATTCTGTAATGGCCATACAGATTGACGTTAAGTGTTCTTTGGGAATCCTCGGGTATTATGATATCCCAAGAGCCACTGATCCTCATTGAACAAGAATGTGTTTACTAGTATTTGCTGTAAACAGGTTATTATGCTAAGTTGAATTATGTGTGATAAATTCATTCACTTAGCTTCGTGCTAATCCCTCATCCTACTTCCTGCAGGTTTTGATATATATGTGGGTGTCAGGAAAGGATGCTTTCGCAGGGAATGTCTGACAGATTATGACTCTGATATGGTTTTGTTATAAACCTTATTTTGTAATAGATAATACCCCGACATATGTAGTTTTTAAACAGTTCTACGTTGGTATATTTTGAATATGTAACTGTGTATGTACATTATCTTAATGTACAGTATATAATTATGTTTTAAATTCATACGCTTCCGAGTAAAATAATATAATATTGTGATACTAAAAGAGGGGTGTTACAAGTTGGTATCAGAGCATAGATTTGGGTGAATTGAGCATTGTAAAGTGTTCAATCCCAAATCTAGAATTTGTATGTCAAACATTCCTGGTTATGGGATTTAGCATTGTGTATGAATCTGTTAGTAGATAAGTGCTAACGATTAACAAGTTTCAAGTTGTTGTGTTGAATACAGATATGGCAGATAACGAGCAACCGACCACCAACCTTAATAATGCCTCACGGATCGATGTTCCTCCTCCAGATATTCATAATGAGAGACATGATCATGAGGGTACTTCTTTTCCTGCTCGTGAAGAATCGAATCGAGATGATTATCTTTTTCAGTTAGAAGATTAGGTGATTAATCTCAGAGAATTCAAAAGACAGACTGAAACTGCATCATCTCAGTAGCGTTCTCAACAACAGATACCGATGTTTGGTAATATTCCTCCTTTGCAGTCAAATAAACAGTGTTCATTTAAAACGTTTATGGCAAGTAAACCCCCAGAGTTTAGAGGTAGTACCAATCCATCAGTAACGTTAAACTGGTTAAGAGATATGGAGCGGAAATTTGATGTTACTCACTGTGAAGAAGAATTTAAAGTGTTTTATGCTATTCAATGCTTAAAGGACGAAGCCATGGTTTGGTGGGACTCGATTACTGGTCATTTAACTCAACAGCAGAAAGAAGCTATTCGATGGCCCGATTTTCATCAAGCTGTTTGTAATCAATATTGTTCAGACTTTGAAATGGCACGTATTAGAAGAGAGTTTATGAATCTTCAATTAACCGATAAGATGACTATCGATGAGTTAATCACCCAGTTTTCAGAGAAACTACGGTTTGTACAACATTGGGTTCCTGATGAGAAAACCAGAATTGAACAGTTTGTGGAAACCTTACCCCATAATTATCGTACTACAGTAAGGTTAGCTAGTAATTTATCCCAGGCATTTACTCTTGCACGTTCGGCTGATAGTGATATTAGAGGTTTTCAAGAATCTCAAGCTAGAAATACTTCTTCTTCCTTTCCTAGAGCTAAAACAGATTTTTCGGGTAAAGGAAAGTCCAGGTGGCAGGGAAATCGTCAGGGTCAGAGATCAGGTAATAAAAGTGGTTCAGCTGGAAGTTCTAATTGGTGTACTTCTTGTCGATCAAAACATACTGGTCCCTGTACAATTTAGACGAACAAATGTGTTAAATGTGGTGAATTGGGTCACGAGTTTAAGAATTGTAAGTTTCCCAATTTTGTGTGTTGGAACTGTAAGAAAGAAGGGCATCGAGTTGGTCAGTGTCCTGAGGCAGGAAGACAGAGTTTTGGTTCGGTCGGGAGTTCGTCATCTTCCGGTCAAAATCGGAAGAATCCTCCGCCAGCTACGAGTAGGGCTTTTCAGATGACAGTCGATGAGGCTGTCCACACAGATGATGTGATTACTGGTACTTTTCTTATAAACTCTGTACCGGCTCATGTATTATTTGATTCTGGAGCAAATTGTTCTTTTATATCTGTGTATTTCTGTGATAAGTTGAAACTGATCCCTACTATGATAACTAAGCCCTTAGAAGTAGAGATTGTTAGTGGCAAATTAGTTCCTGTTACCACCTCGGTGACTGGGGCTAATATTGTGATAGATGGTCAGACTTTTCCAATTTCACTTTTGCTAATGCCGATTCCAAGTTTTGATGTGATTATTGGCATGGATTGGTTAAGTCAATTTAAAGCAAGTATAGATTGCCACCATAAGCTGATTAGAATCCCAATCTCTGAAGAGTCATACGTTGTGGCTCGAGGAGAACGGGATAGTGGGTGTATTCCTCTAATTTCCATGATGAAAGCTAGGAAGTCGATGTCTAAAGGTTGTGAGTCTTATCTAGCTTATGTCATCAATGCCAAATTAGAAAAGGAGTCTATTTTCGATGTTCCGGTTGTATCTGAATATCCGGAAGTGTTTCCCGATGAATTACCTGGTTTACCACCGGTTAGGGAAGTTGAATATCAGATTGATCTTATTCTTGGCTCCTCTCCCGTAGCTAAAGCTCCCTATAGATTAGCTCCGTCTGAGATGCGAGAAATGATGAGTCAGATACATGAGTTATTGGATAGAGGTTTTATTAGACCGAGTTCTTCTCCTTGGGGTGCACCGGTTTTGTTTGTTAAAAAGAAAGATGGGTCATTCAGAATGTGTATCGATTATCGGGAATTAAATAAAAGAACAGTAAAGAATAAATATCCTCTGCCTAGAATAGATGATTTGTTTGATCAGTTGCAGGGATCTTCTGTGTATTCTAAAATTGATTTGAGGTCGGGTTACCATCAGGTTCGTGTTTGTGAACAGGATATTCCAAAGACTGCTTTTCGTACCAGTCTGCAGTATGTGTTTTCACAGAAAGAACTGAATATGCGTCAAAGGCGATGGTTAGAATTAATCAAAGATTATGATTGTGAAATACGTTACCATCCAGGAAAGGCAAATGTAGTTGCAGACGCATTGAGCAGAAAAGGTACCTCTGACCGAGTTTATTTTCTGAAAGTAAATATTTCTTCTGACTTAGTGGATCAAATTAAAGCTGCACAATTAGAAGCTTTGTTGGGACGTAATCTTAAGTCAGAAATTATGTTGAAAAGAAAGAGCTTACTGGTTGACGATTCTAGAGGATTAAAGACTTTTCAGTCTCGTGTTTTGATTCCCCTTATTGGCAATATTCGAGATATGCTTTTGACTGAAACTCCCAAGTCGCGGTTGTCTGTCCACCCTGGTAGTACACGGATGTATAATGATTTGACACCCTTATATTGGTGGCTAGGGGTGTTATAGGGTCGGGTTGTCGGGTTTCGGGTCCATTTGGATCGGGTTGAATCGGGTTGAGGGTTTAAAGAAAGTAACCCGTAACCCGACCCTATAAGGTTTCGGGTTGTCGGGTTCGGGCCTATTCGGGTTCGGGTTCTATCGGTTCGGGTTAATGTTATTTTCGGGTTAGCTATGGCAATATCACTGTACTGAAATCCAATCTCCAACTACTATTGTATAGTGAATAGGGTAAGAGTAGAGAAATATATTATTATAATCTAATCAATATTTCTCATCAGAAAAGTGTTTCAACAAGTTCAGACAACAAAACAAGAAATCTAGAGATGAAAACAATAATGCCAGTGGTAAAATAAATATTCTGCACAAATAGAAAAAGTAAACATAATGAGTAAACACACCAACATTTAGTTAAAGTAAAAACCACATTGACAATGATAAAAGAAATCATTCTTTCTTTTCTCAATCTTTAAATCTTCAAGCAGAAAGCATCAATCAATCATCTAAATGTGTACTTTGTAACTTCGTCAACTCTGCACATATAAACATAAAGATAAACATATATATAATTAGAGACAGAACATGTATAAGTATAATAATTATAAGATTATAAAGAATGTACCTCTTTCTATTTTTGCTATAGTATCCATATCTTCATCCTTTTCCGGATTCAAAGATATACGTAGCCAATCTTGAGCACAAACTAAGCATTCAATAGTCTTGGCACCTAAAGAACTTCTATATGGATCCAACACTCGACCACTAGTGCTAAATACCGACTCCGAAGCCACCGTTGAGATTGGAATGGCTAACAAATCCCTAGCCATTAGAGAAAGAATCGGAAATCTTGGGCTATTTACTTTCCACCATAGCAAAATATCAAACTTCACATTTTTATCAAATGGTTCACAAGATTCACCATCATACTTATCTAATTCGCTAGCTAATGAACTAGATGACGGGCCCCTTTTCATCCTACTTCTCAACATATCTTCATGATCGGGTTCGTCGCTAGTGTTAGTGGTCCTTGGCCTTTTCCTTAAGGTTGAAGCAGTAGTAGAAGACGGAGTGTGAATTCGCACGTAATCCTCATAAAACAGTTTAAATTCACGTTTAATATAGTTTTTCTTCATCTCCACAACCGAGATACCTTCACTCGCATAATGGTCATCCACAACAACATCCAAAAATTCATACTTGTTTCTTGGATCAAGAATGAAAGAGAAGTACACCAACATATTCATGTTTTCCACCTCACCATAATATTTGTCGAACTTTGGTTTCATCACCTTAGCAATGTCATAAAGATGTTTATCCGCAGGTACTTCATTATGAATATCACAATCAACTTGCTTTTTTATTAAAGCACGAATTGTGGCAAATTCATTAACAAGTGTATGCGATGTCACATACTTAGTTCCAGAAAGTCTCAAAGTAATATCCTTGAAAGTTTTCAGAAAATGACACAATTTGATGGCTTTAACCCAATCTTCTGATGTCGGAACTGAAAGACCACTGTCCCTAATATGAATCCCAAAATTCACCTCTTCAATATCATACCTAGCGAAAGCATCTTTATATTCATGAGCAACTTCCAACATATTGTAGGTGGAGTTCCATCTAGTTGGAACATCGAGTACCAAACTCTTAGTACTTTCACATCTAGCACTTCGGGCACATTTCTCAAACTTTTCAATTCTAGAACCGGATTTTTTTATCCAACTAATCCCACACCTAATACTTTTAATCGACGAATCAATTTTTTTTATACCATCTTGCACTATAAGATTCACAACATGAGCCGCACATCTAATATGAATCCACTTGCCTCCTAACAAACAATTACGATTCTTTTCAAGTACCAATTTCATAAATTCAATAGCACCATCATTTGCGCTAGCATTATCGACCGAAATAGACAAAACATTATTAAAACCCCACTCATTCAAACAACTTTCAAGCCCCATTCCAATATCAACCCCCCGATGACCGTCAACGATACAAAAATTCAGAACTTTTTTCACCAAATTCCATTCATTATTGATGAAGTGACCTGTAAGAGCCATGTAACTCTTTTTTTTTATGGATGTCCAAGTGTCAGTAGTCAAACAAACCCTACCAATATTTTTTTTAAGTGTTTCACGAAGCTTGTTTTTTTCCTCTAGATACAATCTCAAACACTCTTGTGTTATTGTACCTCTACATGGAACATCAAATTGAGGTTGATTGATTCTTTGAAAATGCCTAAAGCCCAAACCCTCAACAAAACTGAATGGGAGCTCATCTACAATAACCATATGGGCTAAAGCTTTCTTACTGTTTTTTTGATCAAACCTCCATGCTATCATTTTGCTTGCATCACCTCCCTCATAAGTAAGTTTAGTTTGAGACTTACTTTGTTTTTGTAAGTAGTTATCACACCTTAGTAGATGGTTTTTGAGATTTGTAATACCATACTTTTTAGAGTGACATAAATACATGTCACCACAATGTATGCACTTAGCTTTCACGTCTGTAGGTTTCTCCCATTCTTTTAGATCTTGTTCTTCAAAGTGTTTCCATGACTTTGCTGTTTTTTTACGGCGTTTTGGTTGTGTTTCTTGGTTCGTGTTATTACTTTCAACCTCAACAGGTGTTTCATCCAAAATCTCCACCGAGTTTGAATCCGATGACATCTAAAAACAACCAAAAATAATAAATGTCAACAACCAATAAATATCATTTAAACAAACTAAAAACTAGAATTATATTTCGTAGCTATAAAACTATTAGAAGATTGAATACCAATTCTTTTGTGTTAACCAATAATTATGACATTTGGCTTTGGCTAGAAAGTGATCCTAAAATTGATCTTTAAAATCTCGTCTGACGAGAAAGATCCAACACAAATTCATAGTATATTGACTTCATTTTTTAACATGACAATTGGCAACAGTGCAACACTACGAAATCAATTCATGTTGATATATATATTCATATTATTATATTGAAAGTGGTACCCTGCACAATCCACTTTAATAAACAATCAATTGTTAAAAAGTAGTAGCAAATAAATAATATTTGATTACCTTACAAAATGATGATCAAGAGTTGATGTTAGCAGCACGTTGAATAACAGTAGGCGTGTAATGTATATTGACAATAGGGTTAATAGGGTTAATAGGGTTTAGCTTACTTACTAATAATCAACATGCAAACAATACTAAAAAAATGAGCTTTTTAATTTTACATGTATTTAGCATGCTTAATGAACATGGACTAGTGGGCTTTTACAAAATAATAACCTTTTTATTTTTTTATGTTCTTATCGGGTCAACCCGATAACCCTATAACAATGTCTATATAACCCTAACCCGACCCTATAACAATGGCGGGTCTATCGGGTCGGGTCATATAACCCGAAAATGTTTTGGGACCCTAATCAACCCGACCCTAATAGGTCATATCGGGTTCGGGTTCGGATTGGGTCGGGTTGACCCGACCCTTTTGACACCCCTATTGGTGGCCCACAATGAAAACTGATATTGCAAAGTTTGTTAGTAATTGTCATATATGTGCTCAAGTAAAAGCTGAACATCAAAAGCCATATGGGTCATTGAAACAGCTCGAAATTCCAGAATGGAAGTGGGAACATTTAACTATGGATTTTGTAACCAAACTTCCACGTACATCTCGAGGGAATGACATGATTTGGGTCATTGTTGACAAATTGACCAAGAGTGCACATTTTCTGGCTACTAGTGAGACTACTTCTCTCAGTAAACTCGCACAGTTGTATGTTACTGAAATTGTTTCAAGACATGGTATTCCATTGTCGATTGTGTCAGATAGAGATTCTCGATTTATTTCTCACTTCTGGCAGAGTTTACAGCAGAAGTTGGGTACACGTGTTAATCTCAGTACGGCTTATCATTCTCAGACAGACGGTCAGTCAGAACGTACTATTCAGACGTTAGAGGATATGCTCAGAGCTTGTGTCTTAGAGTATGGAGGTTCATGGGATTCTCACCTTCCTTTGGTGGAATTTGCTTATAATAATTCCTATCATTCCAGTATTGGTATGCCTCCTTATGAAATGCTCTATGGTCGTCGTTTTCGTACCCCCACGTGTTGGTTAGAAGCGGGAGAAAAGCAATTTGCAGGCCCAGACATTATACAGATTACTACTGACAAAGTGGCTATCGCCCGAGAAAAACTAAAAGCTGCACGTGATAGACAGAAACAATATGCAGACCCACGTAGGCGACCGGTTACCTTTACCGAAGGTGAGTTGGTGTATTTGAAAGTCTCCCCGTGGAAAGGTGTTATTCGATTTGGAAAACGAGGTAAACTTGCACCTAGATATATTGGTCCCTTCAGAATTCGCCAGGTAGTTAATGATCAATCAGTTTCATTGGACCTCCCTCCTGAGCTTGCTGGTATTCATAACACGTTTAATATCTGTTATTTGAGAAAGTGTAATGTCGAGGATCAATCTCAAATTCTTCCTTTACAAGATTTGAAGGTTGATCAGAATCAGAAATTAGTTGAAGAACCAATTGAAATTCTCGATAGAAAAGTTAATAAACTCAGAAAGAAACAGATACCAATAGTGTTAGTGAAATGGAAACACAGTTTAGGTTCCAATTTGACCTGGGAGACTGAGGAGTCTATGAAATCCAGATATCCTGGATTGTTCGATCAAGTTTAGATTTCGGGGACGAAATCTCCTAAAGGAGGGGAGATTTGTAACATCCTCTCCAGTAGCCTGGTAATTTTCTACTTAAATCTATTATTTAAATTTTATTAAATAGTTGATACCAACTGTTAATTAAGAAACTTAAGTAAATAAGTCTCAGGACTTATTGTGGATAGTAAATTGTTACTTGTTTTAAATTACTATAGTTGACAGTATCATAAAGTAACAATTATCGCGAAAGATTTTTAGGTTCCAGACAATAGATTTAGAACGGGTATAAAATACCCATTTATTGAAGTCGGGTTAAAAGAAGATGACCTCCTCTTTAGGTTGTTTCTTTAACCTCAGTTTCTTACAAGTTTATATGCCCTAATCAAAATTTCAAATAAAATCAAAGGTTGTGATTTGGATTGATTCAAAGTGTTCTTGTGGTTTGATTCCATCATCATCTTACTGATTTCATCATCACCATCAATTGTGTTTCTTGATAAGTAAGTTGAAATCATATTAGTCATGATTGAATTGAATCAAATAAGTGCTAAATTGTGTATCTGAAGTTAGTTAGTTGTAATATTGAGCTGATTGATGTTGTAGTGTTTTCTTTGTCCATTTGATACCTGATAATTACTGGAAATGAAATCGAATTCGAGCTGAAGTATGCTTCTGGGTTTTACACCTCAGCCGATCGGCTGATAATGATGAGCCGATCGGGTATATAACCTGAGCCGAACGGCTTCTTTTAGCCGAACTGCTAAACTAGACCAAAACCACCACAGAACTTGACCTTGAACTAAAAACACTAAGATTAATATGTTAGCCGATCGGCTATACTAGTTGAGCCGATCGGGTAAGTGATTTGAGCCGAACGGCTAAAATGAGACGAACGGCTAAGCTGGAACAAAATCATCACAGAACTTTGAATCGAAGGAAAAGTTTAGGGAATTAACATGCTAGCCGATCGGCTATGATCAATCAGCCGATCGGGTATGGATAATACATGAGCAAATCAGCTTTTGTTTTGTGATGAATTCACAATATATATATATATATATATATATATATATATATATATATATATATATATGTTTGTACAACTAATAAATAATATGTTTATAGTAGTGAGATTAATTGTATAACATTATAATTTTATTAAAGTTATGGAATGATGACAAGTTATTAACTTGTGTGTTTTATGATATTTCAGATACTCCAAAGACTCAGTGACTAGAAACTGAGTGTGGATTCTACAGAGGTATCGGTGAGTGGATTTAGAACTCACCATTCGATTTAGTTGTAACTGTTTGGTTGCAACAAGTATACGTAGATTAATTATGCAATTATTAATCTGTGTATGGATTATGAATCTACGTGATATGTGAATCTATGTGTATCAGATTATTGAGGTCAACGTGTAGTTGGACTTTTGGTTATTATGTGAATTACACAGGTTTTGATTCATTTGTTGTGTTTGAGACCTGTGTATGAGTTTAATAACCAATAGTTATCGGTCTATTCTGTAATGGCCATACAGATTGACGTTAAGTGTTCTTTGGGAATCCTCGGGTATTATGATATCCCAAGAGCCACCGATCCTCATTGAACAAGAATGTGTTTACTAGTATTTGCTGTAAACAGGTTGTTATGCTAAGTTGAATTATGTGTGATAAATTCATTCACTTAGCTTCGTGCTAATCCCTCATCCTACTTCCTGCAGGTTTTGATATATATGTGGGTGTCAGGAAAGGATGCTTTCGCAGGGAATGTCTGACAGATTATGACTCTGATATGGTTTTGTTATAAACCTTATTTTGTAATAGATAATACCCCGACATATGTAGTTTTTAAACAGTTCTACGTTGGTATATTTTGAATATGTAACTGTGTATGTACATTATCTTAATGTACAGTATATAATTATGTTTTAAATTCATACGCTTCCGAGTAAAATAATATAATATTGTGATACTAAAAGAGGGGTGTTACAGACTCGGGGTATGATGGTCTCACTGGTCTTGCCAATTAATGTAATAGTCATGGTCCATTAATATAACACCCGACATTTTCAACAATATATTTTATAATATATTTCGTTATAGGAAGCGCGAGTCCCAAAATATATGATCAACATTTACAAACCAACATTTTATACTTACAAATATATTAATATCAAAAGACATCTTCTGAATATTTAACTACATTACATGTTACCAAAACGGGTGTTATTAAAATTTTTCTAAAACATAGCAACTAAAAGATCAGAGTCAGCGCATCAAGTCAAACATCCCTTCATTCACCCACGACCCGAACCATAACTAACCAAAATCTGCAAAAGATTCAACAAGGGGATTAGCTCACGCTAAGTGAATGGAACTGTAACCGACAGTTCAACCCACAAGCAACAAGTCTTACAACTAATAAACTGCAACAAGTAAACACATAAGCAAGTATCGTCAAGAGGATCGGAGGTTCCTGGTATACCATCACAGAAACCTACCGATAGGTTGAGTACTACCTTCACTGACATAAGTACATCCTCAACTATGTGTATCGAATGACCCAGATAACTACACAATAGTACACAAGCCCAACCAACCAACGTTGACCTCTGAATCAACCACATAGTCAACCAACCAAACAACCAACAACCAACAATCAATAACAATCAGCAACTACAAATCAACTAATCAATATCACAATATAAACAAAACAACAATAACATAATATATCCAGAACTATCCTGGTTTACTCGTTGTAACCGAACCCGTTACAACTGAGTTGAACCGAGGATTACAGTAACCACTCACCAAGATGACCAGTCCTTCAACTCAGTGGTCTTATATTACTGAGTTGCCGCCTGCTTATCTGAGAACACAATAATAACAAATTAGTATCTTGTTCTAAAACTTATTCCATCACATAAATAATAACATTCTTCAAAACATGTATTCTTAAGATCAACATCATCTATACTAATCATATAATAAATGTAATATACTATCAATTATCACAAGTATAAGTAATCAAAATAAATAAATTAAATTTCTGTCTAACAAAGGAATCCGTCGGATTCACCATGAATCCGCCGGATTCAACAAGTTTTCAAGCCCAGAAATTGACCAGAAAATTATTAAAGAATCCGCCCCATGAATCCGCCGGATTTAACCTGAATTCGGTACCCAAAACTGGCCGGAATCCGCCGGATTCCCATGGTCGTTCAGACCTGCACATTTCTGTTCAAACACATCTCCGAACCAAAACCCAATATTACAAAACTTCAGCTTCAATATACGAATTTACTCAGTATTTGACCACAAACTTTAACTACCAACATATTATAACATCAAATAAGTATATCTAACATTAATTTCAAACATGCATCATCATCTAACTACAAATTCACCAAACCCTAACTTTAACATTCAAACTTGAAGAACACTAACTAATTCTAACAATATATCTTCATGAAATCATCACATAACATATAATCAGTAAAGATTGAACAAACCTATACTATTTAACTTCAATTCCATACAAAACACATATATATTCATCATTTACCTAATTTCTATAAAATAGGTTCAAGAACCCTAAAATACTTACCATCAAGTGATGAGCAAGATGATGATGATAAAGATAATCAGATTTTTACTAGTCTAAATCTTCCACACAATTAAATTCCCCAAATTCCTTTTGATTTGTTGATAATGGTTTAAGAGAGTTTTAGAAAAGAAGAAGTAATGAAAATGTTAGGTGAAGAAATGTGCCGACCTAATCCCCACCGCCCCCACTTTCATCTGTTTTAATTTTTATCCCCTTTAATTCTATTGTTTGGAACCTAAAAATACCCGCGAGATAAAATATTTTATTTTACTGTCAACTTTATTAATTTAAAACAAGTAACTTTTTACTAGTCACAATAAAACCTGAGGCTCTTTTACTTGTTTATTTTCAAATAAACCATTTTAAAACATATTAAAATACTATTTAATTCCAGACCCGAAAACTGCGTGTTACAAATCTTTCCCCCTTAGAGGATTTCGTCCCTGAAATCCAATTACACCCAAATAAACTAAACATACTCAAATCTCCTATTGTCATACAACTCTAATCACATTACTATATGTTATAACAAAGTAAACATAGAATATACCTGTCGTGTCGTTGTCCAGACCAAGCATTTCTCCCACAGTCATCTGAAATGCTCTACCCGTCGCCTGTGGAATATTCTTCCTTTTCTGCCCAACTGACACCGTTGAACCTGAATCCAAGCTTCCAGCTAAACCCGAACCTTGCCTTACTTTTTCCGGATATTGCCCTGCCCGATGTCCTTCCTTCTGACAGTTCCAGCACACAAACTGAGGAAAAGTGCAATCTCTAATACCATGCCCCAACGATCCACATTTAATACACCTTGATGTCTGAGAAGTACATGGACCCGAATGTCTTGACTTACAATTAGCACACCATGGATTACTACTTATTGAATTATCACTAAACTCAATCCTCCGGTTATGTCCTTTATTCACAGAAGAACTACTTTTGGACTTATGCGAAGCCTTATCCTTAATCAACTTTTCTCCTGCCCGTAAATCACCATCCACTGACCTAGCTAAAGTAAAAGCCTGTGTCAAAGTATTGGCCAACCTCACGGACGTCCGATAATCTGGGGGTAATGTCTTAACAAAATGAGTAATCCTTGTCCTCTCGTCCGGAACCCATTGCTGAACAGAACGTAACTTCTCTGTAAATTGATTAATAAGCTCATCCATAGTCATTTGCTCAGTCAACTTCAAATCCAAAAACTCCTTCCTAATCCTAATCATATCGAACTCCGAGCAGAATTGTTTACAAATCTCATTATGAAAATCTTCCCAACGAATACTCGATCTCTGCTCCGGTGTCAGATGTGCAGTTATAGAATCCCACCAATTCATGGCCTGACCTTTCAACAATTGCACTGCATATCCAACCCTTAATTCCTCCTCACACCGACACACTTTAAACTTTCGCTCCGTATCCCTTAACCAATTCAGAGTCACTGTAGGATCATTGCCTCCTTCAAATTCTTTTGGACCACTAGCCTTGAATGTCTTAAACGAACACAACTTTTTTTGTTGTTGAGACGAAGGAAACTGATAACCAATATCTCTCTGCTGAGCCAACCTAGCTTGGTGTTCCAAATACAGCTGTTCTATCTTTCTAAGTCTGATCACCTCATCCTCTAACTGCAACTTATAATCATCATCATCGTTACTATTTCCTTCCTGATTAGAAGTACCACCCTGATTACCGTTATGAGTTTATGGTGGTGGAAGCTCATTTCTGGATACATTGTTGATCGGGTTCTCATTATCTGCCATTCCTGTGCTCAAACAACAGCTTACAACTTTGTTAATCGTTAGTATAACCTATAATAACCAATCAACCCCCCCCCCCCATTCAAAAGCTAATCCCACTTTACCGGAATGTTTGACTAACGAATAGATTTGGGATTGAACATTTACAAATGCCCAATTCACCCAAACCTATGCTCTGATACCAAATTGTAACACCCGACATTTTCAACAATATATTTTATAATATATTTCGTTATAGGAAGCGCGAGTCCCAAAATATATGATCAACATTTACAAACCAACATTTTATACTTACAAATATAGATATATCAAAAGACATCTTATGAATATGTAACTACATTACATGTTACCAAAACGGGTGTTATTAAAATTTTTCTAAAACATAGCAACTAAAAGATCAGAGTCAGCGCATCAAGTCAAACATCCCTTCATTCACCCACGACCCGAACCATAACTAACCAAAATCTGCAAAAGATTCAACAAGGGGATTAGCTCACGCTAAGTGAATGGAACTGTAACCGACAGTTCAACCCACAAGCAACAAGTCTTACAACTAATAAACTGCAACAAGTAAACACATAAGCAAGTATCGTCAACAGGATCGGAGGTTCCTGGTATACCATCACAGAAACCTACCGATAGGTTGAGTACTACCTTCACTGACATAAGTACATCCTCAACTATGTGTATCGAATGACCCAGATAACTACACAATAGTACACAAGCCCAACCAACCAACGTTGACCTCTGAATCAACCACATAGTCAACCAACCAAACAACCAACAACCAACAATCAATAACAATCAGCAACTACAAATCAACTAATCAATATCACAATATAAACCAAACAACAATAACATAATATATCCAGAACTATCCTGGTTTACTCGTTGTAACCGAACCCGTTACAACTGAGTTGAACCGAGGATTACAGTAACCACTCACCAAGATGACCAGTCCTTCAACTCAGTGGTCTTATATTACTGAGTTGCCGCCTGCTTATCTGAGAACACAATAATAACAAATTAGTATCTTGTTCTAAAACTTATTCCATCACATAAATAATAACATTCTTCAAAACATGTATTCTTAAGATCAACATCATCTATACTAATCATATAATAAATGTAATATACTATCAATTATCACAAGTATAAGTAATCAAAATAAATAAATTAAATTTCTGTCTAACAAAGGAATCCGTCGGATTCACCATGAATCCGCCGGATTCAACAAGTTTTCAAGCCCAGAAATTGACCAGAAAATTATTAAAGAATCCGCCCCATGAATCCGCCGGATTTAACCTGAATCCGGTACCCAAAACTGGCCGGAATCCGCCGGATTCCCATGGTCGTTCAGACCTGCACATTTCTGTTCAAACACATCTCCGAACCAAAACCCAATATTACAAAACTTCAGCTTCAATATACGAATTTACTCAGTATTTGACCACAAACTCTAACTACCAACATATTATAACATCAAATAAGTATATCTAACATTAATTTCAAACATGCATCATCATCTAACTACAAATTCACCAAGCCCTAACTTTAACATTCAAACTTGAAGAACACTAACTAATTCTAACAATATATCTTCATGAAATCATCACATAACATATAATCAGTAAAGATTTAACAAACCTATACTATTTAACTTCAATTCCATACAAAACACATATATATTCATCATTTACCTAATTTCTATAAAATAGGTTCAAGAACCCTAAAATACTTACCATCAAGTGATGAGCAAGATGATGATGATAAAGATAATCATATTTTTACTAGTCTAAATCTTCCACACAATTAAATTCCCCAAATTCCTTTTGATTTGTTGATAATGGTTTAAGAGAGTTTTAGAAAAGAAGAAGTAATGAAAATGTTAGGTGAAGAAATGTGTCGACCTAATCCCCACCGCCCCCACTTTCATCTGTTTTAATTTTTATCCCCTTTAATTCTATTGTCTGGAATCTAAAAATACCCGCGAGAAAAAATATTTTATTTTACTGTCAACTTTATTAATTTAAAACAAGTAACTTTTTACTAGTCATAATAAAACCTGAGGCTCTTTTACTTGTTTATTTTTCAAATAAACCATTTTAAAACATATTAAAATACTATTTAATTCCAGACCCGAAAACTGGGTGTTACAATTAAACATGAAGTTTATGGCCATACGTGCTTCAATTGCACGTTTTATTTTATAATCAAAGCCATAGAATATGACGTATATATTGCAACATGAGGTGCATCTAGTTAAAGCGAGTGTTAAAACATTAATTGCTTTTGATAGTAAAAACCTTTCTTCTAGGTTTTAACATAAAACGGATCTTTCACCGTAAAATATTTTCTTTAGAGTCCTCATTGAGATGAGGAATATCATTGATTTGTCATGGTCAAATAAAAGACCTTATTTGTCAAGATAGATCATTTTTCAAAATTATTCGAAGTGAAATAGATTTTAAGATAAAAAGTTCATATGAGATATGGAGATAATTGTTAATGATGTCAAGAGCTGGCGACTAGAAAAAAATAATCTCTTAGACAATTATAGATATATGATATAATAAGCTAGCTATAGTTTATACTAGACCGTAAGTATTAATTTTGAAATTGAGATATTGAAATAGAATCCCTTTTTTTCCCCACTAAGAGTCAAACATAAATCTTTTATTAACTCAAGAAGATGTTAAGGGAATGAAGTCGGAATCTAAATATTATAAGTATTTAGATGATACTTACTTTGTCATATATGATAAGTTTAATAACGACACTGATGATAGTAATATATGAAGTTCCATGTATGCTAACAAAAATAAAATGTAATAATAAAATTCAAAACAACTTAAATAAAAATTGAGATTCTGAAGAAAAACAAGAGGTAACAATAATATGAAATTATCTATTTTTTTTATTTTTTTTTTGTAGATAATCACAGATCATGATGATCTTATGTAAGTTTCTAGTTATCTTTTAAAAGATAACGGTAGATCTTGATGCGTTTAATAAATCTTAAAAAAAGCAAGTTATTCACTGTTTTGTTTAAACTGTGCACTCTCTTCATTTTAATATAGAAGATTATATAAAGTAAAAAAAAAATTCACTGCTATTAGGATTCATAGGGTATGCAAGTGCATACCGTATGTTGTATACATATTCACCCCTCTTCAGCGTATATGTATACATTTTTACGGATAACATATATATTGTTATCTATTTATTTGGATATTTTTTCAATGATGTCATATATAAAAATATATAATATACTAGGTATAAGATAAGATAAAAATATTAAAAGAGTAATGATGATGTGGAAGTATAATGAATCATGTAAAGTTTAATGAATTGTGAAGATTTTTGTTAAAAAGTTAAATGTTGATGTGTCAGTGCATTAAACTATGAAAGGTTTAACGCACTGTGGATGCTCTTGTGTATTACTTTAAAATAGATGGGATTACAGTAGCGTAGGTCTGTCAATGGGGCGAAGCAGGTCGGGTCTTGACAAGATCCAATGGGTCACAAGATCTATTAGGGGTGTGCACGGTTCGCTTTGGGGCGATTGTGGACACTAACCGTAACCGAATCGAATATGGCGGTTAATTGATATTAATAACCGTTGGGTTCGGTTAATGGCGGATCGGTTCAACGATTAATTATGACGAATCGGTTAATGACTTCGGTTAAAGAGGTTAATGAATATGTTAGTTTTGAAATTAAATAGTATGTAATATAAATGACGAGTTTACTTTTTAGATGCAAAAGAGCAAATGTAAATATGAATTGATGTTAAAATTCAAATATTGGTTTAGAAATTCATATATTATATTGCTCCATTACAAAGATACAAAACAATATAACAAAAGTTCAAATTCTATAATAAAAATTTAATTTGTATATGTTTCTTAATTTTAAGCACTAATTTAAATAGGAATAGGAATAAAAATATTATATGTATTAATAGAATTATTTAAACTAATATAAAGATAAGTACAATATTTGAGGCGGGGCAGTTAATGGTGGATTGGCTATAGACATTAACAGTAACCGAACCATCACATGCAGTTAATTTCAATTTACATGATCGGACCATCGGTTTGTGTAATTAAGCGGTTAAAATGGATCGGTTTAACGGTTAATCTGGTTATGGTTTGGTTAAACAGTTTTTGTGCTCACCCCTAAGATCTATATACATGGCTCTAGATCTGGCCTATTAGTTATATGGATCATGATCCGATCCAAGATCCAACTATATTAATGGATCTACATCTGGGTTGATCCACTTAATGTAAATAAAAAATAGATTTTTTTTTCATTTAATAACGAATGTTTACAAGAAATAAACCAAGTATATCTTTAAAAATAATTTCATTTATCTAATCACATTCAACCAATAGTATCAAAACATCGAAACATTAGTATATCCTAATCATTTAGATCATTTGTTTGTTAGTTTTACAACGTGATTAATTTTAAATCATGCGTGAATCAGTTGATAACTTGTGATACGTACCGGTTAATAATTTTGCTACGTCCATTTGTATATATACAATGAAACTTGACATAAATATTAACAATTGTCACATAATGTAAAAGTATATTATTTGTAGAATGTATATTAATTTTTTTTAGTTATTGCCTATTTATAACTAAAATGGGTCAATTCGAATACGTTATGGGTCGACCCAAGTAGAGATCTATATGAATGGGTTGACCTATTGAATCTTTTATTCGAATGGGTTTCGGATCGACCCAAGTAGAGATCTATATGAATGGTTGACCTATTGAATCTTTTATTGAGTCCATATTAGGTCACATAAATGAAGTGGAGCGGGTTGTATCTAAATCAAAATCTGTCCGATCGACATCCGTTTTTTTTGGAAACGGCAAATATCATTAAAAAATCACGACTTAGAAAGATACTAAGCGCGGAAAAAAGAGTACAATTACATATTAGAAACAAAGAAATTAAAAAGGATAACGAATCCAATCATCCCAACTACAAGAAATGTTACTTCTATGTTTAATCCATAAGAATGCCGTAGAGACTATATCACTCGTGATTGATAAATGAGATTTGCGAATATCATTGAACACAACATCATTCCTTGCCCTGCAAATACACCACAATGAGCAATGAAGAATGGTGATTAAAGTTTTTCTTCTTTTCGAGCAACTACTCCATTTAGAACCAAACTCCAGCAGATCTGTGACCGAGGAAAAATTATTAAAAGGAATACCACACCAATTGAATATTCGATTCAAAGTATTTAAAGCCCTCTGACATTTAATCAGTGCATGAGACGAGCATTCATCTTCAAGCCCTCTGACATCCGTACACTAGCAATGTAGCATGCCAGCTAGTAGTCATAGTTATTAATTAAAGACAAAAAAATTAAGAGTAGAAAGCTAAGGGGATGGTGTTCCTGCTCGCAAATATTTTTTTATATATAGTGTGTCTTCTTAGTTGGTTTATCACATCCACATTCTCCTTCAATAGTAACCCATCATTATTGCCCTCTTTAATTTAACAAAGCCATGGAATCCACAATCACGAAACAGTTTGGTCACCTACAAATCCCACTTGATGATGTACTAATGGCCACAAATAAATTCGCCAAGGAAAATATTATCGGCGAAGGTGGATTCGGCAACGTGTATAGAGGGCTACTCATCCGCAACGAGAAGTCGATAAATATTGCTGCTCGGAGGTTGAATCGTAATGAGGGGCAAGGAGACGTTGAATTCTGGACGGAGATTTCTGTTCTTTCTGTTCTCAAAAATTTTATAGTCTCCATGATTGGATACTGCGACGAGAAAGAGGAGAAGATCATCATAAATCAGCATTATCGTAAAGGAAGTCTCTTGAAGTATCTTAGTAATCCGAAGTTCACATGGCACAAGAGATGGGATCTAGCTTACTCGGTTGTGCTGGCAACATATAACATCCATAACGTGAAAAATCAAAGTTATTTTGTTATACACCGTAACATTAACAGCGCCACAATTTTATTAGATGATCAGTGGATGCCCAAGTTATCTGGATTTGAATATTCAATCAAACAATCGGTTGATCGAAAGAGCCACATTTTCCAATCTGAACCAATTCGTATACGAGGGTATACGGACCCATCAATTGAAAAGATTGGAGGTGTGACGTACAAGTCAGATGTCTACTCCATGGGCATCGTTATTTTCGAGATCATATGCGGGAGGAAAGCATACGAAGATGGTCGGTCTCTAGTTTCGTTGGTTAAGGATCATTATGAGAAAGGAACACTCAAGGATTTGATCCATCCTAATCTAGTGCATCTAATGGACCAAAAATCTTTGAAGTGCTTCTCAGAGATGGCGGAAATAGCATATCCTCTCTTAAACGAGGACCAAGCGCTTCGCCCAAGTTCCAAGGCTGTTGCACTCCAAATTCGTGAAGCAATATCTAAATTTAAGGATGAAAAGCTGGATCAGGTACTACCATCCTTTTGTTTCCGCTATTAATAATTTATATTCTTCTATCATACTACTTTTACGTTTCTTTTCAGCTTTTACGTTATACAAAGTTATTTGATTCAGTAGCAATATTATTTGTTTTAGTCTATGAAGACATTCAATTTTCTTTGGTGGGATCCATAGTTAAAAGTCAATGAGTAGGAATACACGAAGTCAATGAGGTATATTATATTTTAAAAGTCTATGTTAATCATAGTTTAAAGTCACGCGCATCAACACTTAAAATCAAGTATTTTTTTAATTTTGTTTTAATTTTGTTTTTTATTAAGTTATACTAAAAGTTATTATATAATTTGTAAGAGTCGCATAAGACTTAGAAGAGTCAATAAACGATTTATTAGAGTCGGAATCGTATAATAGTTAGGATCCGAGTTACCTCCTTTTTAAAAATCTTTGACTGTAAGAGACGAGTCGACTTTTAAAGCGTAAAAGTATAACAAATATGTTAAAAAGAGAGAGATTACACTTAACAAACAAAGACTTATTTTAGTGACCAACAATTATATAAAGTTATATCGACAATTTTGACAATATTATATAGAGTTTTATACATTTGTCATAGCTTTCAGGTAGTTGTAAATATAAAGGTATATCGACAATTTGACAATATTATATAGAGTTTTTTACATTTGTCATAGCTTTAAGGTAGTTGTACATTTCTGTTGAAGTAGTTGTAGGTTTGTCTTTCTATAAATAAAAAGTTGTATATTTCTGTTTTGTGGTCCTCCCATATTGAAGATCAAGTTTCTGCGATGTATTTTTGGGATTTATTTCTTCCGTTTCCTTTTTGCGCGCTTCTCGCTACTTGTTCAATAAGACTTCATTGTTCGCTTTGAAAAATTGGTTTTGGCAACGTATTACACTCGAAATCTAGTCTGATAGGTTTCGCATTAAACTTCTATATTTTAAATTTTCTAAAGACTAAAAAACAATGCAATAATCTAAGAAGAGAGGAGTAGCTAAAACATAAAAATGGAGTAAAAAATAAAACTAATAGCAAATTTTAAGGTTCACAACTAAGCTCAATATTGATTATCTATTATTACGAGTATTATTTTATTGAATATTCATGCAACTATATTAGATATATACTCCGTATTTTTTTATTTATATGTTTATTTATTATTTTGTGAAATGGTTTTTTTAGCTTAACACTCATACAAATGATGTTTGGGAAGATAAGGAGGAAGACGACGAGGAAAAGAAAGACATCGATTCTGAGGCTAAAAAATTGTCATTCGACTCTTATTGCAAGGTAATAAACTTCTCTATATGGTTTACGGCTTTTGTTGGATAGTTTTAGGAGTTGTTTCTTTGCATTTAAGGGTTGGTACCTTGTAAACTAAGTGCTCCATCTCTCTAAAAAAAATGTTACATAATATTTTTTTTATTAGAAAAATGCGTCATATATATTTTTTATTAGAAAGAATGGATCATTTGTTACAAAACTCATTTCCCCTCGTATTTTTAAAATTAATATCTCACAAATGATAAGTTAAAAAAACATAAAAATTACACTATAAAAATTAGCGTTTTTTTCTCCTCAATTAGAGATCTCACAAGGTATAATTTCGACGAATTTTTTTCCCGATTTTTTTGTGGGTTTTGAATACAACTATTACATGTGATACCAACGAGTACCACATTTATTACCAGTGAGTACTACTTATGATAACAAAGAGTATCACACGTGATACTAATACTGTACAATTTATTGAATAAATAAAAAGTCATCATAAGTTTACTGTGTGAGATGTTCAATCGAAAAGAATTTTTATTTTTATTTTTATTTTTTAGGTATAATTTTAAAAGGCTAAAATCATCATCAAAGATAAAATTAAAGATAAAAACTTTGAAATTTTGAGAATTAAATAATGAGAAAAAAATTTGAGTTGTTAAAACGAAAAAAAAATAAAACTTTGAGGATTAAACCATTATTAACCCTAAATCCAATCCAACTTTTCATTTAGGCATTTATCAAAAACTTAGCATGCATAGATTACATAGTAATTATTAGTTTAGTACCACTCTAAAAGAACAATAATCCAACACTGAATTTTGTTTACAAAAACAAAAACTAAATCAAAGATGATGACATCAGCCACCAACATATATCAACCTAATCATTTTAGGGCTAACAAAAAACCTAAAACTCATCTTCAATCGAACGATCTTATAAGTACCGTGTTTCAATAAGTCTTATACTCCCTCCGTCCCAATTTTATTGTCCCCTGATAAAAAATACGCAGTTTAAGAAAAAACATCACCATCTCTCTTACTTTTTGGTAACAAGACAATTTTACCCTTTACTTTTTACCTACCATTTTGTCTTACATATATAAATTAGGGGCATAAATGAATTTTGTCTCATTATTCTTTTCTATTTATGGAAGTGGACAATTAAATTGGAACATCCCAAAAAGAAATAGTGGACAATAGATACGGGACGGAGGGAGTAGTTAGTATCATTATACCTTAATATCAATTCATATACTAAGTTGGTAAATTAATTACCATGATTTTTTGAATAGCTTATTTTGACTTCTCATGTAACATCCGGTGAAAATATTTTGGTCAAAGTCTCCCGAGTTATTAATTTGCCGACTTAATGTGAGTTTAGGGGATGTTTTGAGCTGCATACATCTGTATTGCATTTAATGATGGTTTATGTTTTTAAATATACCCCCTGGAAATTACATTTTAATAGTGAAAAAAAGTACTAAAGCATACAAAGTAATCATGTTAAGAACTTCAGATAACCAAAATTTAAGATTGTGTTATACCCATTTTGTGCTTAATATATCAACATAAAACAAAAGAGAGAAAAAACATATATTAACAAGTTTATTTTTCTACAGCAATTAGTTGTTTTGCTTCACAGATTACAATGGTGTTTATTGCACGGTAATATTGAATTTATTTATAAATTTATAAATTAAAGTTGTGAATTATATTCTCGGGTTAAACATAAAAATGAATAGCGTGAGATTAGAAATTATATTTTTACCTAACAAAGGTTCTTGAGTTTATCTTACTCTATCCATATGATAAAGTTGAGTGAACTGTATGTCGAAACGTTTTTTTTATAAGACGTCAAAAGTAATTACATAAATCAAATTCGAATATATCCGGAACGAAGCGCGGTTATATAAATTCTGGTTATCTTCATCCTTTGAAGATTTACACAAACATCATAAATCCTGCAAGTCTACAACTATGATGATGTGGACTTAGTATTGGTCGGTATCACTATTAAAAAAATGATTATTTAAGGTGGTGAAGCGTTCACCCTTTATGTGAGCGCAGATTAAAATGTGATCATTTATTAAGCCGGTTAAATGACTGCTCTATAAAATCACTTGTTAAGGCAGTATACTTTTGGTTCCCGACATTAATACAGAGGCCGGTTTTAAAAACCGTCATAAACAATATATTAATACAAATCTATTAATTATATTTTCAATATATATTATTCTTTTATATTTTACAACAAGCAAAATATTTCTTTTACACTTTTCAAAAAATAATTCTATGCATAAAATAGATTAACAACGATCTTCATACAAACAAATGCATCATTCATAAATTATGGCGGTTAGTTTTCATTTCACTTTGGCGGGTACCATTTAAATGCTAAAGAATTTAACTTTTAAGACGGTTAGGTAATTAATCGGTCTAATTAGAATAATTTTATAAAGCGGTCAATTTTTAAGCCGCATTAAATTGTTATAATAAGACGGTTGTGAGTGAACCGTTCTGTTTAATAAGATTAAACCGCCTTATATGGATATTAGACCTTACATTTTTACTCAAGAAGCGGTTTTCACTTTTGGACCGCTTTTATTCAAGTCTTAAAAACTTATTGTTGTAATAGTGTATAACATGACACTCATTACTCAGTCATGTATACATTTCGTTTTATTAATTAGAGTTAATTGCATGGTTAAACCGAAATCGAAAAACTGAAAAAATTTCGATTCGGTTAATCGAAACTGAAAAACAAGAAAAATTCGGTTCAGTTAACCTAAATTCGGTTTGATTCAGCCAGTTTTTGGCTCGATTTTCCAGTTTCAGAATGTTTTTAACACCCTTAATGCCAAGAATACATCCATCATCTATTGCATAATTACTGATTAGCATTTGTTATATCACAATCCGCAGGAAAACAAGTTGGAACACTTGAGAATTGAACTAAGTGACATATTGGTTGCCACTAATAATTTTTCTCAGACATTTGAAATTGAGCATACGGACGAATATATTCTCTACAAAGCAGAACTAAAATGTTTTGATAGAGACTATACTTCCTTGATAAAGGGGAATGATAAAGATGAGCTACCAAAGAGAGACTACCATGTAATGATAAAACGCATCCGCCACAAAGATGATCGTATTTACAGAGAGATACAAAGTCTTCGCCATTGTAATCATCGCAACATTGAATCTTTTCTTGGATTCTGTGACAAAGGTTCTAAAATGATACTTGTCTACGAGTACGGAGCTACGAAATACCTTTCTTCTCATCTAGATAGTCATCTTCTTACATGGGAAAAGTGCCTGAAAATCTGCATTGATGTTGCCCATGGTTTAAGTTACCTTCACGGTGAGATCGAGGACCAAACGAAGGTGATACACAACAATATAAAATGTAGAACTATCAAGTTGGACGACCATTGGAGGGCAAAGATATCTGGATTTGAAAAATCTCTAGTGCTGCCTCTGAATGAAGATGATGTCACCATCCCTTTGGATATGTCAGTTAGTAGAGTCGATAACGAATCAACGGAAGCAGATGTATATTGTTTTGGGGTAGTTATGCTCAAAATCTTATGTGGAAATTGTTCTCTGAAAAGTTTAATAAGTGGTGAAGGAAAATATCCTATGGATGTAGCAGACGAATGGATAAAAAAACGGATAGCTCCTGCACTCATGGAAGAAAAAAATGAAAACGACTTTTTTCTACATACAGGACCCAACAAAGATTCCTTGGACACATTTATAAGAATTGCCTATCGGTGTTTGACAAAAAAGAAGAACCGACGTCCAAAGATGGAAGTGGTCATCGAGCAACTTGGTAAAGCATTAGCCTATCATGTAAGTCGATATTTTTTTATCTATCTACTCTTCCTATAATTGACCTTCATGGTAACTCGTGTGCTGATTTACAAGTTTATTACCATTTTGAAAAGGAAAGTATAATAATTAATTCGGTAGTGCTATTATATGCATTTTGGTAACGTGACAACTTGTATTGATGTCATATATCACCTTATACATCTGATGGATAAGTGAAATTAGTATCAAAAGTTACGTACAATATCAATGAATTACAATTTTACTACACACAATGGAAGCCCAACTGGTTTGATATATACTAAGCCTAAATCTAAGCACAACTACGTATTTATATTTTAGGCATACTATTAAAACATAAATTGTAGCATTTGTTGAATTATTGGTTTTGAATAACTTATACAATTTGATCAAAGCTTAATATGCACATATTGACGCAAAATTGTTTTAAATTTTAGAAAACAAATAGCAGAATGTACAAGGGATATTTGTGTATGCTAATATGCGCACGTGCGCGCACACACAAATATATATATATATATATATATATATATATAAAAGGAAAGTTAAAAAAAGAATGGTAAAAAACTGAAGAATGGATGAACCAATAGGATTGCTAAATTTCAAAAATCCATTTTCATCTCTTTTTTTTCAAAGTTAAATATCTCACAAACCGTATGTCTATAAATTATAAAAATTACATATTCGGAATCAGGATCTTTTTCTCTTCGATTCTAGATCCAACAATATACTTTCAACAAAGTTTTTTTTCCCATTTTTATTGGGTTTTAATGTGAAATTATATGTGATTTAACACTAAAAAATAATCACATTCGCTTATATCTACGATTAAAAATCTAATTCAATTCATTAATTATATAAAAAGATTCAAACATGAAAACTAAGTTGTAATCACTTGTAATTGAACATCAAAGTATCAATCACATGTGATTTTTAATGAAAACTAAAGCAATTTTTAATGTTTTATTTATAACTATTAATGAGGATGAATATTAAGTTGTAATCACGTGTTAAATAACATATACTATGAATAAATAATCGTGAACAAATTTTATTTTTTCATCATAAATCACATGTGATTATATATATTGTAGAATTGGGTAAAAAATGAAGAAAAATAAATTCGTCGAAAGTATAGTATATGACATCTCTAATCGAAGAGAAAAAGACGCCGGTTCCGAATATGTAATTTTTTAATTTATGGCCTTACGGTTTGTGAGATAATTAACCGTGAAGGTAAAAATTAAAGTGAGTTTTGTAGAGAAATAAAACAATCATATTGGTTCTCCCATACTTTTTTTGCATTCTTAAACCACCTCATATATATATATATATATATATATATATATATATAGGGGATCAAAAAAAGAAGAATATTTAGGTGGAGAAGTGAGAGAAACAATATGATTCAATATTTTTATTACTATGATTCATTTTTTTATTATTATAATTCAAGTAATAAAAAGTTGAATCATAGTAGTAAAAATACTGAATCATATTGTTTCTCTCTCTTCTCCACCTAAATTTCCTTCTCCATAGATCCCGATCCTATATCTGAAACAAAAGTTTCACAAAGGTAAGTTAAATAATCCATTGAAAACTACTAGTGAACAAAAGTGTTAGAAAATGACTATTCAAATACATTTTGAAAGTTAGGATGACGGATGAAACAAATTGAAAAGCACGTGGACATTTAAATAATTTACTCACAACGATTGTCACATAACACTATATATATATATATATATATATATATATATATACTTATTGTAAAATATTTGAATTCCTCGTGGGTATTTCGTATTACAGTACAAACATATACTGAACTCTAGTCCATTTATACATTCGGATGGACCATGTACAAAACCTTAACGTATATATGTCCAAAGTTTTATACATGTAATTATATGTATGTAATTTCTAAACCGTTAATGATTATTCTTTTATCCTAATTAATCTCACTTTTATTCCATAGATTGGGCGGATGTCGTAATTGTGACGTATCATATTTAGTAAAATTTATCGGCTAGTGGAATACTTGTAATCATGCGCAATTAACATTATAATTAACAGTGTTTTATGATTAACAGAAAAACAGTAAAGACATCTTCAAAATGTCATTTGACGAGATTCGAGTGGCCACTAAAGACTTCTGTAAGGTGAATGATATTGGAGGTGGAGGTTTCGGGAGAGTCTACATAGGAGAAATTGCACACGGACAACATAATGGGAAAATTGTTGCCAAGAAGTTAGACGCAACGCTTGGTCAAGGAGATAAACAATATTACAATGAGTTAGAAATTCTTTATGAATATAAGCATGAGAATATAATCGGTCTGGTAGGTTACAGCAAAGAAACGGATGAAAGAATTATTGTTTATGAACATGCAGCTAAAGGAAGTCTCGATAAACTTTTGGGATTTGATGGCCTTACTTGGAAGAATCGACTTAAGATATGCATCGATGCTGCAACAGGATTGAAGTTCCTTCATAAAGGTGTTGGAGGACAGATAGTGATACATAGGGATATCAAAGCTGCTAACATTCTAGTCTTTGATAATTGGAAGGCAAAACTCGGTGATTTTGGACTTTCCTTGATAAGTCCAATAGACACAGAAACGGACCATGTCATCGATCATCCTTGCGGCACACCGAGCTATGTGGACCCGTTGTACTTAAAAACGGGTCTCCTAACATTGGAATCCGATATTTATTCATTTGGGGTTGTTTTGTTTGAGATCTTGTATGGGAAGGAAGCGTATAACATCTCCAGATCTACAAGTCAATCTCTACTGAGTTATATTACACAAAAGATTAACGAAGGAAAACAAGATGAGATGGTGTTGGAGGCTATTAAGGAAGAAATTGTACCGGAATCATTGATTACATTTCTAAAAATTATTTGCAAGTGCTTAAATGATGATAGAGAAAAACGACCAACTCCAAAACAAGTGTTAAGCCAACTAGAGAAGGCATTACAATTCCAAGTAAGTTATCACAACTTTCCTAACTAATTTCATTAGTTTTTTTTTTTTTTTTTAAGATTTTGCAAACAAGAGTCGTTAGTGCTATTAACTAGCAACAAATTAAACTATGATAGAATTTTCTTAGGTGGCGTTTAGTTTGTATATAAAAATGAGAATGAGAATGGGTCTTGGTATCGGGTTTAAAAGAAAATTGCAAAGATAAAAATAAAGAGTTAGTGTTTGAAAATGCATATAACTTGCACTCGATGTCTATTGTGCGTATGAAACTTACGTTTGCTCTTTTTAATGCATCAAACTTTAAAAAAAAATGTGTTTTAGTTTTTTTAGGTGACGTTTTGATGATCTTTTCAACTCTCCGGATTTCATGTGACACTTTCAATGAGTGATCATCATCAAAGTACATTAAAATATCAATTCTGAAAGTTCGATGCATTAAAAATTGCAAACGTAAGTTGGGCATACACAATAGACATCGGGTGCAAGTTAGATACATTCCCAGATACTAACCCCTAAAATAAATGAATATGATACTATTTTAAGATATAAAAAAATTCTCATTTTCGGTTAACTGTATTTTTCGGTTTGATCATAAAAAAATGTGTGAGAAAAACAAGTTTTATGCCATGTGACACATTTTTATTAGTTCATGGATGGTTAACCGGAGGTTCAGTTAACCGAAGACCGATTTATTGAATCTTCAGTTCATCATTTTTTTGAAGCGAAACTAAAATAAAAAAGTACGGTTAATCAGTAATTGGTTAAATGGATTTTTCAGTTTGGTTATATGGTTAACCAAATTAACAGGTTTTATTTGCTAATCATTTAAAATATAAATATTAACACACACTCATTGATGTATATGTGTAATCATACGCCACTACAAGAAAAGTACTCTATAGTAACACTTTATAATTAGTGACACTTTTAAAAAAGTGGACAAAGGTTATGTATTACCAACACTTAACACTAAGTGTTGGCAGTGCATAACCTTTGCCAACTCTTTTTATAAGTGTGACTAATAAAGGTGTCATCATATGGTACTTTTCTTGTAGCACACGTTGATCATTTTAACAAAAAATATTTAGCATTTTAATTAGGTATAAAAATGCATTAACGCCGAATCAAGTTAGTTATAAAATTAAAAATTTAACTACTAAAAATGCAAAAATATGATCATTCGTACTTATATAATACAAAAATATAATAATCATATTCAAAATTAGAATATATTTAGTAATATTATCTATTAATATATATATATATATATATATATATTTAAAACAGTAATTTAAATTTTTTAGTTATTCAGTTAGTTAGTTATGACAATATCGTGAACCGAAACTGAAGAATAAAAAAATGCCGGTTCTAAACACGGAAACCAAAAACAGAAAAACTTCATTTCGGTTAACTTAAAATTCATTGCTGTTCAACAATTTTTAGTTTGTTTTTTCGTTTCAAATTACTATGATCACCCGTATTTGTGGATAGTCCATCATCATCATCATCATCATCATCATCATCATCATCATCATCATCATCATCATCATCATCATCATCATCATCATCATCATCATCATCATCATCATCATCATCATCATCATCATCATCATCATCATCATCATCATCATCATCATCATCATCATCATCATCATCATCATCATCATCATCATCATCATCATCATCATCATCATCATCATCATACAAGCTATATACCTCCAATTAAACATGATATAATAAATGATTTCTCACCATCATATCATAGGTACATGATATTTAACTTTCTCATGAGATATTACTCTCTTTTTACTCAAATTTCTCAAATATTGTCCTTTTTATTTATCCAACCTATAAATTCCTTATAATATACACTCATCTTTGGTCTATATTTATAATATAATTATCCTTCATATAATTTTAACCTAAACTATATAATTGTAAATCAAGACTTTAGAATTATTCTTTTATAGCTTATCAAAATAAACTATCATCTAACAATTGTAAATCAAGACTTTAGAATTTTTTTATAGCTTATCAAAATAAACTATCATCTAACAGTAAAAACTATTACTATAAATATAGAGTGGGGTTCAAATGAGAATAGGATTTTGTGTGAGAATGAGGGAACCAATGATATCATGCCATGTGTAGAGAGAGAATACTCCACATGTACAAAACATATTTACCCCCAACATCAATTATCTCACAAACGACAAATCGAAAAATTATGAAAATTGCACCATTAAATTCAGCGTTTTCTCCTCTTCGATTTGCCGTCCATCAAGGCATACTTTCGACGAGTTTTTTTTTTTTCGTTTTTTTGGTGGGTTTCACATTTACTAACACAACACATGTGTTAGAGTGTTGCGTTTAGGGTTTGGGGTTTAGGGGTTAGGGTTTAGGGTTTGAGGTTTCTCCCCGAAACCTCAAACCTCAAACCCTAAACCCTAACCCCTAAACCCCAAACCCTAAACCCTAAACGCTTTATAAAACTTTAAACCCTAAATCATACTAAACCCTAAACCCTTCTAAACCCTTCTAAACCCTAAACCTAAACCCTACTAAACCCTAACCCTAAACTCTAACCTTAACCTCAAATTAAATGTATAACCAATCACTAACACATGTGTTAACCCATCAAAAAATGGAATGAAAAAAAATTTATCGAAAGTATGCCTTGAGGGACGGCAAATCGAAGAGGAAAAAATGCTGAATTTTATGGTGCAATTTTCATGATTTTTGACTTACCGTTTGTGAGATATTTAATTTTTAAAAATGTAGAGGAGAGAGAATAAAATGACACATGAGAACAATCTATGGGTTCTCTCATTCTCACTCAAAGTTGGTGTACTCATTTGAACTTTACTCATAAAAATATCTTTCACTTAACGTTATTCATGCCAATATAAATTAAGATCACATGTACCCTTAGTAGCAACTTAAAGATATGATAACTTATATTTCACGAAGTTATATACAACATGTTGTTCATGCCAATTGCGAAAGATAAAAAAATTGACATTATGTGAAATGCAATAAACAAACTAAAATATCATCCTTATCATTAAACGTATTCGTGTGAACCCATAAACTACATGCGAAATGTCAATTTGATAATTTTAAACCCATTGCAATGCGATGGCGTTAAGCAACTCGTAGATATCAATTATATATAATGGACGTACTTTTGTCGTGTGTGCACATAAGTTAAACTTATCCACTCTTATTTTCTACTTAACTCATTACTGTATGCATAAAGGTTTAAAATTATTAGATAACGTGACATTGATATTTTTTAGGTAGTCACAAGGATGACATATTGGAATTTCGCTAATTAGTCACGTGGAGAAGGTCGTCAAATAGGAACTGAACAGGGAAAAGTAAATGAAAATATTCATAGTTTATATTTAACTACTCTGACTTACATTATTATGTGTAAGAACTTGCTATTTTGATACAACGTATGTAATTTATGGAGCCTTTGATGATATGTCATTTATATATGGTCCCATGTGGCTTTCATACAAGTTGTCACGTCACCGCAATACGTACGATGACACTAAATAACAAGTTTTATACATGTTTAAGGAACGATAAATTTGGAAGCCATGGTTTTTCGTATAAAAAATGCTATAGTAGAAAATGTGAACATATTCATTATTTTTATATTTTTTGCATGTTTGATTTTATACAGGGTGAGGGTGAGTGTGAGTGTGAGTGTGATGGTGATGGTGATGGTGAAGGTGAAGGTGAAGGTGAAGGTGAAGGTGATGGTGATGGTGATGGTGATGGTGATGGTGAAGGTGAAGGTGAAGGTGATGGTGATGGTGATGGTGAGGGGGGTGGTGGTGGTGGTGGTGGTGATGATGATGGTGGTGATGGGGATGAGTATAAGTATGTGTATGAGTATGAGTATGATTATGACTATGACTATGACTCTCACTCTGAGAATGGGTGTGGGTATCTGTATGAGTACGTGGATGTGGTTGAGAATGAGTATGAGTTTGAGGAGCAAGATATATTAGGAAAGAAAGACGAAGAAGAAGATGAGGACTACGAGGAACAAGAATGATGAGGAAAAGGATGAGATGAAGATGGAGATTATGACGAGGATGAGGAAAGTACATGCAAGATGAGAATGAGGAGATGAAGAGCAGATGAGGAGGATGATGAATATGAGAGATCAGGATGAACATGATGATAATAATAGGAGCTTATAGGGATGAGTATTCCGAATTCAATATACGCATTTAAAATTTTTTATTACGCAACATAAATTTGATTTGATTTATTTCCCATGGATTTGTCCAAACTGATTTTCAGTTATCAATAATAAGAAATCTTCTACTAGATGATATACCAAAATACAATTATGTTATAAATATTCATCATATGTACGAGTCGATCACTTGATGGAGCAGTTTCAAAAAATGATGTTCAATTTTTTCAAGATGACCAAAACACATATTCTCCATGTCTGTAATTTCTTTGACCGATAAAGTGAACAGCCATTTCTGAATGTCTTCAGTCTAGACCTTTTTAAACTTTTAATTTACTTTTTTCATGGCAGATTTTGTTATCACTACAACAAAGCAGTTGATTTTCAACACTTTTTTAGTTGAATCTCCATGCTTTTAATTGTTGAGAATTCTAGACTTGACGCTTATAATGGCTTGCAGATTTCATGCGTTACAAAGTTTTATCACGTTTTTTTGTGTCAGCTTACATTTATTTTTTGACGTTCAAATGTGTCAAGAATTTGCCAAAAGTTGACGCTACTTGGTGTTGAGAAACAATTTTGAAAGTCCACGCAATGAAACGTGGACAAATGGTTAGAGTATCCATTGACTTTCTTATCCACTATATATAAAATAACGCATAAAAGCGTCGACTAGGTTTGTGCATTACAATTTCTAAATCCCATTATACATATAGATTTATTGATATACATATATTATATATATTATATAATATATAATTATGTAATTTAATATTTCTGCATACATCTTGGCTTGGTGGCAATAAATTTAAAATAACCTTTCACTGAACAAACTAATAGAGAGCAAATGAATTATAATAGATCATTTCCTAAATCCACTTGCAAAGTTAACAATATATTTGATTCTCAAGGTAGGAACAATCAATTTAGCATTCCGTTTCAAAAATCTAGGACATCCAAAGCTACACATTGTTTTGAACCAAGGAGACGACCATATTAAATCGATCAGCAGTTGCCAAAATGCATCCTTGATCACCTCTTTAATTTTGTACCTGAAAAATATAAAACAATCAACAAATTTATATTGATGTATATTAACATACTTTTTAAATAGTAGGTTTGGTCAGTTTGAACAAAGATATATGCCTTCTTAGAATAGTTTTAAAGGGAAAAATCAAACCTAACACAAACCACAACCCACCCAGCCCCTATCTTTTATTTCGATAGACTTCACCTAACCGACCCGGATCATATTGACCTCCAATAAGTAAACTCATCATCAGGACAAATAACATACACTCACTAACCTCATCACTAATACTAATATCACATAAGACCATATATTTCTTTGACTACTTCTAGAAATATGACAAATATAAAAGTTACTGACTATTCCGCCAGCTAAACCCCTTACCTCAGAAAGCTCACTAATTCCCTTACCTCAGAAAGCTCACTAATCAGAAACCTAAAGTGAAAATGAGACATAACGTATCAGAAGTCGTTATACACATAATTGCCATTCCATATAGTTTATGAATGCAAAAGGATAGTAAAACATCATGATATGTCATGCCAATAAAAAAAAGTTAGCTAATTCAAACCATACCATGTTGCTCCTCTTGCATGTCTTGCATAGAATTAGCGAAAGAATTCACGTGATACACCTGAAGAAAGCTGGGGAAAAATGACATTCACATAAGGAGCATTGTTGAAATTATGCATAAAGACTCAAGCCATTACCTGTGTACCAGATGTGTCTTGGTGTGTTAGATGAGGGCTTGCACCAGATGTGTCTTGGCGTGTTAGAGGATTTGCATACATGCCCTTGAAAGCAGTTGTAAAAAGTCGAAGCTCTCTTGTACACTCACTAATTTTTTGATCCATGATCTTCATTTGTTTTCTTTGATATTCAATTTGTTTGTTTTGAGATTTAATTTGAATGCTTTGAGATTCAATTTGTTTCCTTTGCGATTCAATTTGCTTACTTTGACACTCAACTTTATTCAAGAGAAACTGGTTTTCTTTTGTTATAATATCACCCCTTGATTTTCTTAAATCAAAGCTAAATTTATTGACTTGTGATTTCTTAACTCCACCTCCATAAAGAATAGGTCTTCCGGGTCCCATACATTTTTCCACAACGTGCCTTACAATTTCATATTGCTGTTCAGGACCAACGCGTCCTGAAGTTCCCGATTTGCTGGCCTCATATACCTCTTTAGAAACTTCTTGGTTTGCTTGTTCCTATAACATTAAACAAGGTTTTTAGATCATGAAAACAATAGTGTAAATAGACATCTATGTACGTACCACAAATTCTCTAGGCAAGTCATTGACATATGACCCATCTTTTGTTATGTGAACAATTTCAAAAAACTCCAATTCATTAGCCTCTCTCTTGTTATTCACTTTCTATTAAATAAGATAAAAGTCAACAATCATATTACAACAAAAGAGGTAAAGCTATAGCACTTTTCTAGCATAGAACTTACAAATTCATCCCTTTTTCGTGCATAACTACAACCACCGGTAGTGTGATCAAGGATTTAGTGTGACACCTGCTAATTTAGGACTGTAATTATTGCCTAAACTATTTGTAATCACGTATATTTGGTATTATATTAATCTAAATATACGTAACCTTTTGTGTAATTACATACACGTTTATACGATTTGTCTAAATCGTACACTTATGAACCGGATGGATATCCGACAATGAAAATATGGACGTTGGTGACAAACTGTTAAAATAATGTGGAATTATCCAAACAAACATTATTTACCTTAATATATTGCGAGAATATATTACACGTATTTAATATTGTATAAAACACTCCGTACGGGACAAAAACGCGCGAAACGTTTTGAGTTAGAATTCGAATTAGCAGTTTGAGTTAGAATTATTGCGAGAATATATTACACGTATTTAATACTGTATAAAACTGTTCGCGTGTACGTTTTAGTGACTTAGAATATATTGTTTGAGTGAAACTTTCATTAAAATATTATGTTTTAAATCGTTAACAAAACGTATCGAATAAAATGTTATACGATTAATTAAAACGTAAAATGAATGAGTAAACGAACACGGGACTAAACGCAACTTTGAGGAACAAAGTTTAACACTCCACCCCTCTCTCTCCCTCACCCTCTCTCTCGGCATTCTCTCTCTCTCTCTAGAACACCCTCACCGCCACCTCTAAATACCACAAAAACACCACCAAAAATACCTTGGATCAAGTTTCACTCAAACTTCATATCTTCTCGGTTTCTAAAACCGACTATTGTAAGATTCCCAACACCTCTCGAAACTTCTTTTTTTATGAGTTATTTACATGTTAGTTTGTTCACTAGACTTGAAAATGTCCAAATCATATATTAAAACGCGATTTACATAACATATGTTTTCGGTTCACAAAATCTGTCACATGAAAATAATCATATAAAATCGTGTACACTTGAAAACCAAACAGCCGGTAGTGTCGCAGGAGGGCCAAACCCAACTGCGACACTAGACCCAATGTCGCATTAGCATCCGAGTGTCGCATACTGCGACACTAAGCCCAATGTCGCATGAACACCTGAGTGTCGCATACTGCGACACTATCAATAATGTCGCATAAATATCGAATGTCGCATATTGCGACACTAGCACCCTGTGTCGCATGCAGTGTCGCATAAAGCAGAAACTTGAAAATACTTTTACACTAAGTATTGAATACATACAACCACTATACTTTATACGACACTACACTTACATGATATACACATATACATTTAGAAGTATACACTACAACTTGAATGCATGTAAGTTTACACTCACACTTAGAATGGGATTACAACCACACTACTACGAGCTTACACTCGCACGAGCTTACACTCGCACGGAATTACATCCGGACAACGGTTTCACGTCACGTTACAAATAACCAACTTATGTATATGCTTTACGAGGTGTACAAACATGATAAATTACATAATAATACTATTTGAATTACTATTACACCTCCGTCACTAACAGGCCCCACTTATTTACAAAATGATTACAAATGTACAAACAAATACTTGGACATTTCTAATTGAGTGGACAACTAGCATGGGTGATCCTTCGTGACACCAACTTACTTACTTGCTTACAACCTTGTGCGTTTCGGACGCCAGAAGGTTGCAAGGTTCGGAGAACCAACTTACGGAATTACATCCGACACTACGGACTTACATCCGGGATACTTATTAGCTTACACGAAAGTATCATACTTGCTAAACTCAGGTGAGTCTTACAGCCCCATTTTTACTGTTTTCTACTTTGGGGTAAGATATTTGCTACCGTTTTACGTATGAACACAATTACTGAACTGTTTACACTACTTTTACACGCATTACATGAGTTACTTTTATCTACTGAAAGCCTCCTATCATAAGTTGTTAGTTATGGACTTAAGCGCGATTACTAGTAAATGGATCCATTTGGGACTGACAATCCCTGCATGGGGTGGTAGCGCCACCACGGATTACACCGTAGAAATAGGTATATTAGTATTTGTTACATATGAGTGTTCGGATAGCACTCACGGGGGTACGTTATACTGTATTTGATTGTACCATTCACACTACACTGTTAAGCTTCAACTTGTGAGCTCATGGTAACTGTGTTGACCTACTGATTTACTGTGGTACTATATTACTTACTCTGCTCGAGGGCATTACTGGTACTTACTTGTGGTTCATAAATGATTTACTTTACTAAGCCTGTAAGATTCACCAACCTTTTGGTTGACACTTTTTAGCATCTATCTCAGGTTTACCGCAACAGTAGGACTAGGTAGCTCGAGTCGCATGCATACAAACTTGTGAAGATTCTCTTGCATTACTTTTTGTATATCAGTTATGTATTAGAATCTCTAGGAACTATTTTCGAACTCGAAGCTTGTTACTCTACTTTAACAATGTAATACTTTTGTACGACGTTGCATATAGACGTCGTTTGCTTTACTTTGGTGCTTGATTATTGATTAGTAACACCCAAAGCTTGCTTCCGCACAACATTAAATTTGGGGGTGTTACATTTTGTCAGCTCTGGCTTTCTTCCCAGAGTCTGACAGCTTCTAAATTCAATTAAATGTAATTTATGTTAGCGAAATGAGTTTGTTAAATCCATATATATAAATTAAATTAACTTGCCAAAGTGAATATGATATTGCATACAAACAAAGAGAAAGAGTGATGACCTTTGCTGCGGGTGTTCTTAATTGTTTCTTATACGTATCCCATTGTTCATAGGTAAAGTTTGCTGGTGCATCAAGTAAGTCAAGCCCTCTTAAAAGTTCTTCATCACTGTAGTGCCTCCCTTGCTCATCATTTTCACCAATGTCGTTAGCTTCATTAAGATTCTTGGCAGCTAATTCAAACAAATCCCTTTTTAGATTGAACTTTACAGACCTAAACTTCCCAACAAAAATATTAATAAGGACATTATCTACTTCATCCCCTTGAGGAAAGCTGAATCTCCGCTGCCAAAATAACAAATTAATGTAACTCTGGCCTAACATCAATGTACTTGTTATATTAAAGTTACTCAAACAATATATACAGCTAAAAACATACCCGAAGCTCTCCCATAAGCCGGATACCATGATGCTTTTTGCATTCTCACCAATTTTTAGTATGGGGTGGACAAAAAATGGGCTCTTTTAGTAGTAGTGTCATGAATCTTGTGCACAAACCTCCAGCAGCCTTGATTGGTTGATGCAAATGATTAACAGGAACCAGAACTTTCTCACCATTTTTAAGCAATTGCACCTTCTTTGTTGTCAATCTTTCTAATCGAAGAATATTTCCATGCTCATCTATAAGAATATAATTAGTTGTGAGAATGGAACCCGCAAATGCATAACCTAGAATTAATTACAAAGTTGTACTCATTGTACGAAAAGGATTGAATCCATCGCTAGCAAGACCAAGCCTCGCACTACGAGGATCTGAGGCAAACTCTGGATATCGAGTATCAAATTCCTTCCAAGCAATTGCATCCACAGGATGCCTTAACTTTCCATCTTTTGTCCGACCTACTTCATGCCACCTCATTTCCTGTGCAGTTTTTTGGGACATGAAAAGTCTTTTTAATCGAGGAATTAAGGGAAAATAACGCAATATTTTTGTAGGCTTTTTTAGCTTGCACGATTTTGAAGTTTCACCAACTTCTTCCCCTGTATCATCTTTATATCTTGGAGCTTTACAAATATGACAAGATGTTTGACCTTCCCTCTCACCCTAATAGAGCATGCAATCATTTGTACATGCATGAATTTTCTCATAACCAAGTCTTAAATCCTTAGTTAATTTTTTAGCTTCATTGATAGATTATGGTAAAGATGTAAGGTGGGGGAATGCATCCTTTATTAGATCTAATAACATTCCAAAAGCCTTGTCGGATATACTACCAACACATTTGATATGGTATAGATGTAAAGTAAACGACAAATTTGAATATTTGCAACCAGAGTAGAGTTCTTTGTCACACTCCTCCAACAATTTTTTGTATGAAATATCCTCGGTGTCATCCTACAAGCTTTGCTCAGACTCACCAATATCTTCTTCAAAGGTAGTATCTCCTATTTCCACATTATCCTCACCAATATCTCCTTCAAATGTAGTATCTACTACTTCCACATTCTCCATTGGTAAAGAACTTACACCAAACACATCACGAACCAAACCTCTTATGTTATCTTGACAAAAAGAATTTTTTTGATTCATACTAGATCGATAATGTGGTGAAGGTATATCATGCTCCCCATGAAACAACCATGTTGTGTACATTGGTAAAAACCCATAACGTAATATGTGGGTGTGAACAGTATCCACATCTAACCTTTTACAATTGCAACATCTAAGACAAGGACATACGATTGATCCTCTTATACCTCTAACACGAGCAAACTCTATAAAATATTTAACTCCATCTTTGAAAGTTTTGCTGGTTATATGAGCCGTGATCCAACTTTTGTCCATTTATTGAACTTACCAAACCGAGTTTACAAGAAAATCAAAAATAATAAAATAAACAAAAGGTGTATTATAAAAATGACAGCATAACTAGCATGAAATAATCACCAGTTTAGCTTACATTGTATCCCTTGACTTTGTCAAACTCAATTATGCTAATAAATCAATATATTTCTATGAAATTAACATCATTAATTCTTAACTCCTTACGAAAACATGTTCATAAATCAACATTGAATTAAAACAGTAGACTGAATTAAAACAAGAACCAACAAGATAGAAAAGTCAAATACAGGACACCATAGTACAAGATATATGGTTCTTTGACAAAATCCATTTGAAACTTCATACAAACAAGATGTAGTTCTTGCCTTATTCCCATTTCCACTAAACAAAACCATACAAAATAAAAACACGACAAAGACCTAAGCTACATGTTACTGCTATGACCAAAAAACTACAACAAGACAAAGCAAAATAAAATAAAAACTACCAGCTAAGATTAGTAGCTCATGCATATCTCAAACTCCAAACAAAAGAAATCACAACAAAATTAGTTTCTCATCATATCAATTAAACACTAAATTAACTTATCTACCTCCTATATGAACATATCAACAACAAATTTACAGATTAGCATTACACATAATTAAGATTTTATACAGAACTATATACAAACTTACGGATTAGCATTAGCATTTTATATATTAAATACACAACAATAAACAGCTAAATTTCTTAATGAGCTCACTTAATGCACATATCCGATCAGTAACACAAGTTTTTTTTCCGAATCTAATCAAATCACAAATTGAAATTGAAAAGGAGAGAAGATGAATCAGCTTACATATCCGATCAATACGAATTGTTTTTAGTTGCTTTGATTTGAAGAGATATATTTCGATCATCAATTGAAGGGCTATAACTTTCGATCATCAATTATTGAAGAGCTAGGGTTTCTATTTGTGTTCTAGGGTTTAAAATCGATCGCACATGGAAACGAGCTTCTTCCGTTCGTGAGTGAAATCGATTGATGGCTATAACATCAAATATAATCACTCTTAATAGAATAACATCAGTACATCATTCTTAAAAGGGGCTCTTTTGTAAATATTTCATCCTAAAAAATTAGTGGGCTAGAAGTTGAAAATGGTTGACTTCTTTAAAAATAAATTAATAAATATAGTTCAGACTTCCTTTTTGAATCCATTGATTTTTCATTTCTCCAAATATATATATGTTGACGGTTTGTAGCGTCAACTTATTAATAATATCATTCTTCACACTTTTATACGTGGGCTTATTTAGAAAAATGTGTATACAATTTGGCCACAATAAAAAGCGTACTAAAATTCATAACACTAACTAAAACGTGAAGAAATATGCGTGGTACTTTTTTTGTAGTGTTTATTTCTCTTAGTCTTAGTTGATAGTTGACAAACCTCGTTTTTTTACCATTACCAAAAACCAAGATACAAAAGAATTTTTGCCACAAACGGAAAAGAATCCTAACCAGACCTCCCATGCCAAATTAGTTCATAGAGATATTGTAACACCCCCAAATTTTCTGTTGCGCGGAAGCAAGCTTTGGGTGTTACTAATCAATAATCACAGCACAAAAGTAAAGCAATCGACATTTATATGCAACGTCGTACAATAGTACAAAAGTATTACATTGATTGTAGTCGAAATGTAATAAGCTCTGAGTTCAGAAAGTATGTTTTCCTAGAGATTCTATTACATAATAATTATAACAAAAATAATGCAACAGAATCTCCAAAGTAGTATGCATGTGACTCGAGCTATCGGTCCCCTCGGGGTGTGCAACCCTACTGTTGTAGTGTACCTGAGATAAATGTTAAAAGGTGTCAACCAAAAAGGTTGGTGAATCTCACAGGTTTAGTATAGTAATCCTTTATGAACCACAAGTAAAGTACCAGTAATGCCCTGGAGCATAATAAGTAAATCAGTAACTCAATAAATCAGTAGGTCAACACAATTACCATGAGCTCACAAGTTGAAGCTTAACAGTGTAGTGTGAATGGTACAGTCAAGTACAGCATCACGTACCCCCGTGAGTGCTATCCGAACACTCATATGTAACAAGTACTAATATGCCTGTTTCTACGGTGTAATCCGTGGTAGCGCTACTACCCTAGGCAGGGATTGTCAGTCCCAAATGGATCCATTTACTAGTAATCGCGCTTAAGTCCATAACTAACAACTTATGATCGGAGGATTTCAGTGGATATAAAAAAGTAACTCATGTAATGTATGTAAAAGTAGTGTGTAGCAGTTCAGTACTTGTGTTCATACGTAAAACAGTAGCAAATATCTCACCCCAAGTAGAAAATAGTAAAAATGGGGCTGTAATACTCACCTGAGTCAAGCAAGTATGATACTTTCGTGTAAGCGAATAAGTATCCCGGATGTAAGTCCGCAGTGTCGGATGTAATTCCGTAGTGTGGTTCTCCGAACTCTGCAACCTTCTAGCGTCCGAAACGCACAAGGTCGTAAGCAAGTAAGTAAGTTGGTGTCACGAAGGATCACCCATGCTAGTTGTCCACTCAACTAGGAAATGTCCAAGTATTTGTTTGTACGTTTATAACCATTTTGTAATTAAGTGTGGCCCGTTGGTGACAGAGGTGTAATAATAATTCAAATATTATTATTATGTAATTCATTGTGCTTGTATTTCTTGTAAAGCATATACAATAGTTGGTTATTTGTAACGTGACGTGTAACCGTCGTTCGGATGTAAGTCCGTGCGAGTGTAAGCTCGTCTTATAAACAATTGGTTCGAGTGTAAGCTCGTGGTAGAGTGGGTGTAATCCCATCTAGGTGTATGTGTAATCTCATATCTTCATACTTATATGTATAAGTAATAAATGGGTGCGAGTGTAATCTCGTAAGTATAGTTATTGATTCGAGTGTAAGCTCGTATACGTTCAAGTTGTAGCGTATACTTCCAAAGTATATATATATATATCATGTAAGTGTAGTGTTGTATGTATTCAATACTTAGTATAAAAAGTATTTTAAAGTTTCTGTTTCGTGCGACAATATGTAACCCGACAATGACATTCACGGACTGTGTTTATACGACAATGACATTCACGGAATTTTGTTCACGCGACAATAGGTTCACGGAGCACTGTTCATACGACAATAGCATTCGCGGAGTACTATTCATGTGACAATGATATCGTCGTAGGCAAAAAAAGACTTATGCGAAGGTGGGTGTTTTCCGTTTTCTTTTAAGTATTCATTTTCGTTTACTAGGTCAAACGGGTTTGGTTTGATTTCGAGTGTTATTAAGTCTGAAACTATGCATCCGAGTCTCACCCTAAAGTCCGAGAGTCAACGAAAGTCAATTTTTACTGTTCATCCGTCAATAGATTCACGAAGTTACTGTTCATCCGACAATGTGATTCACGGAGTACTGTTCATCCGATAATGTATTCACGGATTACTTGTGATTTTTATCTAAAATAGTAAACTTTATCGAATCGTTCTGAAATTTTTACAAGATGTTCTCACATATGTTATGTACTTCCTGTAAATTTTTAATGACTTTTGGAGGTCGTTTGACATTTTATAAAAATTCACTAAGTGTCAGGATTCAGTTTAATCCGAGATTAGACCACTTCTTACTAATCTAATTTTATGGAGAAATGGGTGTATTTCTGGAATGAGCCAAAGAAGAACTTTTTGTATATAACAAAATTACCAAGATTTCTCAAGTGGTCTCACACGTTTTTGAAATCTAGAACTCGAGATATGGTCTTGAGAAGTAGGTGGTTTTTACTGCTCACCGGAACAGTAAACCTATATTACCGGAGAAAAATGTTTTCGAGTAGCAAACGAAGTCAAAAATTCACGAGACTAATATTTTTAGAAAGATAACTTCTTGTAATACATTTTAGGCTTAAGAAACGTCTATTTTGGTGTGGTAATGATTTTTATAAAATTCATGGAAGTGGAAACAGAATCTGGACAGGAAGATTAACTTCCTGTTTTCGAGTTTTAATTTGTGTTTCGACTTATCTTTTGGACATATAATGGTTGAGTGGCCACTAAAACATGATTATAAACATAAGGTAAGTAAAGTTTAAGAGTTATGAAGTCTCACAATGGTGTTTGAAGAAATGAAGACGGTAGAAGTGATGTACGCAGGTCGGTGATCGTTTTGTTGTCTTCGGCTTCGTTTTTCCTTCAAGAGTGAGGTGGTGGCCAATGGTGGATGATGGTGGTGTTATGGTGGCATCTGGAAATCGTGGAAAGGGCAGAGAAAAGAGAGGGAGAGATAGAGTGTGAAGGTGGAGAAAGTGGTGAGGTAAATGAGTGAGGGTGTGGTTTGGTTTCCTTAAAGTCAAGAGAATTGGGGAGGGGTTATGGGGCATGGGCTGCAGATTTTTCTGTGGTCCCCACCCCATGTGAATGTGTTAAATTGTTCCCCAAGTTTGCGGTGTTCGGTTACCCATTTGTTTCGACGTTTATTTAGGCGTTAAACGTTTGTTACGCGTATTTAACTAACGATTTAAAACCCGATATTTTAACTTGAAGTATTGTATCAACATACTTAGTTTTGAGTTATAGAAATATAACTTGAGTTTATTTTGCGTGTCGGGCGCGTTTCACGCGTTTTCATTGCGTAAAGTTACGTTTTAATAAAACGTATAATCGTGTAATATATTAAAGTAAATAATGTTTGTTTGGAGAAATCCACATTATTTTTAACAGTTTGTCACCAACGTCCATAGTAAATAGTGTCGGACCTCATCCGGTTCAAGTGTGTATGATTTAAACAAATCATATAACGTGTATGTAATTACACAGAAAGTTACATATATTTAGTTTAATATAATACTAAATACATGTAATTACAAGTAGTTAGGCACTAATTAAAGTACTAAATTAGCGGGTGTTACATTCTCCCCTTGTTAGGAGAATTTCATCCTGAAATTAGCTCGTGATCGTGATGTAAGTAGAGTTAGTGAACAGGTGTGGTTGTTTCAGTCGCATTTGGTCTTTCCGTTCCCAAGTGAATTCAGGACCACGCCTCGAATTCCACCTGACTTTAACAATGGGAATACGACTCTGTTTTAAGCGTTTGACCTCACGGTCCACAATTTCCACGGGTTCCTCGACAAAGTGTAGTTTTTCGTCAATGTGTATCTCATCGAGAGGTATAATCAGTGTCTCATCAGAAAGATATTTCTTTAAGTTAGAAATGTGAAAGATAGGGTGCACGCTACTGATTTCAGGAGGTAGCTGCAGTCTGTACGCCACTGGACCAATCCTTTCAAGGATTTCAAACGGTCCAATGTACCTGGGATTCAGTTTCCCACGTTTGTCAAAACGAATAACGCCTTTCCAAGGCGAGACTTTCAGAAGTACTTGATCTCCAACCTGGAATTCGAGGTGTTTGCGTCTCACGTCAGCATAGCTATTCTGACGATCACGCGCTACCTTCAGTCGGTTTTGTATGCCGACGATCTTTTCGGTTGTTTCGTGTATGATTTCTGGACCGGTGAGTTGTGTATCCCCCACCTCAGTCCAACAGATAGGTGACCGGCACTTACGACCGTATAGTGCCTCGAAGGGTGCAGCCTTAATGCTGGTGTGATAACTGTTGTTATATGAAAACTCACACAACGGTAAGTGATTTTCCCAGTTGTTACCGAAGTCAACTACGCAAGCTCGTAGCATATCCTCCAGTGTTTGTATAGTACGTTCGCTTTGGCCGTCGGTCTGTGGATGATAAGCTGTACTCATATCCAGACGAGTACCAAGAGATTTTTGTAGTGATTGCCAAAAGCGAAAAGTAAATCGAGCATCTCAGTCAGAGATAATCGAGATGGGCACGCCGTGTCTTGACACGATCTCTTTCAGGTAGATCCGTGTCAAACATTCCATCTTGTCAGTTTCCTTGATGGCTAGGAAATGAGCAGATTTAGTAAGTCGGTCTACGATCACCCAAATGGTATCGTAACCGCTAGGTGTTTTTGGAAGTTTAGTAATGAAATCCATAGTAATCTGCTCCCATTTCCATTCAGGGATTTCTGGTTGGTGTAGAAAACCGGAAGGTTTCTGGTGTTCGGCTTTAACCTTAGAACAAGTAAGACACTTGCCAACGTAGGTAGCAATGTCGGCTTTCATGTTGGGCCACCAGTACAACTCCTTGATGCCATAGTACATTTTGTCGGCACCAGGGTGTATAGAATACTTAGACTTGTGTGCCTCGTTCATCACCAAGTCTCGTAAGTTCCCGTAGTTGGGTAACCAGAGTCGGTCAGAGAAGTACTTGGCCCTGTTCGGTTTGGTCTCCAGTTGTTTGTCCATGCCTCGCAAGGCCTCGTGTTTCACATTTTCAGCTTTGAGTGCTTCGAGTTGAGCGGTAAGAATTTGGGTTATCAGGTCATTGTGTATAGTCATACTAAGTGCTCGGACTCGAAGGGGTTTCACTCGTTCCTTACGACTTAAGGCATCAGCAACAACGTTTGCCTTGCCTGGATGGTAGCGAATTTCACAGTCGTAATCAGTAAGTAGTTCGACCCAACGACGTTGTCTCATGTTGAGGTCTTTCTGGTCGAAGATGTGCTGGAGACTTTTGTGGTCGGTAAAGATTGTACACTTGGTACCGTATAAGTAGTTTCTTCAAATTTTGAGAGCGAATACAACTGCCCCCAACTCTAGGTCATGAGTGGTGTAATTCTTTTCGTGGACCTTGAGTTGTCGAGAGGCGTAAGCAATGACTTTGTCTCGTTGCATCAGTAGGCAACCGAGACCTTGGTGTGAAGCATCACAGTATACCACAAAGTCATCGTTGCCTTCGGGTAATAAAAGAATAGGTGTACTGCAGAGTTTCTTTTTGAGCAGTTGGAAAGCTGACTCTTGTTTATCAGTTCAATCGAACTTCCTTTCTTTTTGAGTCAGTGCAGTGAGAGGTTGAGCTATTTGGGAAAAATTCTCAATGAATCGCCTATAGTATCCGGCGAGTCCTAAGAATTGTCGTACTTCGGTGGGTGTAGTAGGTGCTTGCCAACCCTTGATGGCTTCGATTTTTGAAGGATCAACACGAATTCCTTGACTGTCAATCACGTGTCCAAGGAATTGTACAGTTTGCATCCAGAACTCACACTTGGAGAATTTGGCATATAACTCCTCGTGCTTGAGTAGTTCTAGATTGGTTTTCAGGTGTTGCGCGTGTTCTTGTTCATTGCGCGAGTAAATCAGAATGTCGTCAATGAAAATGATGACAAACTTGTCAAGGTAAGGCTTACACACCCGATTCATAAGGTCCATGAATACTGCCGGTGCATTGGTCAAGCCTAATGGCATCACTTGGAATTTGTAATGCCCGTAGCGAGTTCGGAAAGATGTTTTGGGAATGTCGGTGTCACGAACTCGTAGTTGGTGATAACCCGACCGTAGATCGATTTTTGAATAAAAACTCGACCCCTGAAGTTCGTCAAACAGGTCATCAATGCAAGGTAGTGGGTAACGGTTCTTGACGGTTAACTTGTTGAGTTCACGATAGTTAATGCACATACGGAAAGAACCTTCTTTCTTTTTCACAAACAAGACCGGGGCTCCCCAAGGCGAGGAACTCGGTCGAATAAAGCCTTTATCCAGGAGTTCTTGCAGTTGGGTAGACTACTCCTAAAGTTCAGAGGGGGCTAAACGGTACGGTGCTCGTGCCATGGGTGCTGCGCCGGGCACAAGGTCAATAGAAAACTCGACTTGTCTAGTTGGCGGTAGGCCAGGAAAGTCTTCAGGAAAGACTTCTGGGAAGTTTCGAACAATAGGCACATCCTCAAGTCGCTTCTCCTCCGACTGTTTCTCTATAACGTGTGCGAGGATTGCCTTGTACCCTTTTCTCAAGTATTTCCGGGTTTTCATGCAAGAAATAATGTTAAGTCTCGTCCCACCGGTCTCCCCTTGTACGATTAAAGTTCCACCGGTGACGAGAGGAATACGCACAATTTTCTCAAAACAGATAAT